>CM032334.1:48428588-48441088 GCA_019022515.1 Quercus aquifolioides | reverse complement strand
GATCTGATGAAGGCTTTGTCTGGTATGTATGAAAAGCCGTCAGCAAACAACAAGGTGCATCTGATGAAGAAACTGTTCAATTTGAAGATGGCAGAGAATGCATCAGTAGCACAACATCTGAACGAATTTAATACTATCACAAATCAATTGTCGTCTGTAGAAATTGATTTTGATGATGAGATTCGTGCTCTGATCGTTTTGGCTTCTTTGCCAAACAGTTGGGAGGCAATGAGGATGGCAGTAAGCAATTCTACAGGAAAGGAAAAACTCAAGTACAATGATATACGAGATTTAATTCTGGCTGAGGAGATTCGCAGAAGAGATGCAGGTGAAACCTCAGGATCTGGTTCTACCCTAAACCTTGAGACAAGAGGCAGAGGTAATAACAGAAATTCAAATCAGGGCAGATCAAAATCAAGAAATTTTAATCGGAACAAAAGTAAGTCTAGATCAGGCCAACAAGTACAATGCTGGAACTGTGGGAAAATAGGTCACTTTAGGAACCAATGCAAAAGTCCTAAGAAGAAGAATGAAGATGATTCTGCTAATGCTGTAACAGAAGAGGTACAGGATGCATTACTTCTTGCAGTAGACAGTCCACTTGATGATTGAGTTTTGGATTCAGGAGCCTCGTTTCATACCACTCCACACCGAGAAATCATACAGAACTATGCTGCAGGTGATTTTGGTAAGGTGTATTTGGCTGATGGTTCAGCCCTGGATGTTGTGGGTATGGGAGATGTCCGGATATTGTTACCCAATGGGTCTGTTTGGTTACTGGAGAAGGTTCGACATATTCCTGACCTGAGGAGGAATCTGATTTCTGTTGGACAACTTGATGATGAAGGGCATGCAATACTATTTGTTGGTGGTACTTGGAAGGTTACAAAGGGAGCTAGAGTATTGGCTCGTGGAAAGAAGACTGGCACTCTCTATATGACCTTAAGTCCAAGAGACACAATTGCAGTTGCTGATGCAAGTACTGATACAAGCCTATGGCACCGCAGACTTGGTCACATGAGTGAGAAAGGGATGAAGATGCTGCTGTCAAAAGGAAAACTACCAGAATTGAAGTCCATTGATTTTGACATGTGTGAAAGCTGCATCTTAGGAAAGCAGAAAAAGGTGAGCTTCTTGAAAACTGGCAGGACACCGAAGGCAGAAAAATTGGAGTTAGTACACATTGATTTGTGGGGGCCTTCTCTGGTTACATCCCTTGGAGGTTCAAGGTACTACATCACTTTCATTGATGATTCAAGCAGAAAGGTATGGGTTTATTTTCTGAAAAATAAATCTGATGTATTTGAAACTTTTAAGAAGTGGAAGGCCATGGTTGAGATAGAAACATGTTTAAAACTAAAATGTTTAAGGTCTAATAATGGAGGAGAGTACATAGATGGAGGGTTCAGTGAGTATTGTGCTATACATGGAATTAGGATGGAAAAGACCATTCCTGGGACACCACAGCAGAATGGTGTGGCTGAGCGCATGAACAGAACTCTTAATGAGCGTGTTAGGAGTATGAGGTTGCATGCTGGACTACCAAAAACTTTCTGGGCTGATGCTGTTAGCACTGCAGCTTACCTGATAAACCAAGGGCCATCAGTTCCCATGGAGTTCAAACTTCCTGAGGAGGTTTGGAGCGGTAAAGAGGTTATGTACAAGGACAGGTCAACTGTAGTATCAGATATTGCAGAGATAGATCAAAAGAAATCTGAGTTTGTTAACTTAGATGGATTGACTGAAAGTACTGTCCAGAAAAGGGGTGAAGAAAATAAGGAGAATACAGATTCACAAGTAGATTAGAGTACACCTGTAGCTGAAGTCCACAGATCTTCCAGGAACATTAAACATCCACAGCGTTATTCACCCGCTTTAAATTATCTACTATTGACTGATGGTGGTGAGCCAGAGTGTTATGATGAAGCCTTGCAAGATGAAAATTCAAGCAAGTGGGAGTTAGCCATGAAGGATGAGATGGATTCCTTGTTGGGGAATCAGACATGGGAATTGATTGAATTGCCAGTAGGAAAGAAGGCTTTGCACAACAAGTGGGTATATAGAATAAAGAATGAGCATGATGGTAGCAAACGTTACAAGGCCAGATTGGTTGTTAAAGGGTTCCAGCAGAAGGAAGGCATTGACTACACAGAGATATTTTCTCCAGTTGTGAAGATGTCAACAATTAGACTGGTGCTGGGAATGGTGGCTGCAGAAAACTTACATCTTGAACAGTTAGATGTGAAGACAGCATTCCTTCATGGTGATTTGGAGGAAGACCTTTACATGATTCAGCCAGAAGGGTTTATTGTTCAGGGACAAGAGAATCTAGTCTGCAAACTGAGAAAGAGCTTGTATGGCCTAAAACAAGCTCCTAGACAGTGGTACAAGAAATTTGACAATTTTATGCATAAAATTGGGTTCAAGAGATGTGAAGCTGATCATTGTTGCTATGTTAAATTCTTTGACAATTCTTATATCATTTTACTGTTGTATGTGGATGATATGCTCATTGCAGGGTCTAGCATTGAGGAGATTAATAATCTGAAGAAGCAATTGTCAAAACAGTTTGCAATGAAGGATTTAGGAGCTGCAAAGCAAATCCTTGGTATGAGAATCATTAGAGACAAGGCTAATGGTACATTGAAGCTTTCACAGTCAAAGTATGTGAAGAAAGTTCTCAGCAGGTTCAACATGAATGAATCTAAACCAGTGAGCACACCCTTGGGTAGTCATTTCAAACTGAGCAAAGAACAGTCACCGAAGACAGAAGAAGAAAGGGACCATATGAGCAAGGTGCCCTATGCCTCAGCTATTGGCAGCTTGATGTATGCTATGGTGTGTACAAGGCCAGACATTGCACATGTAGTGGGAGTTGTGAGCAGATTCATGAGTAGGCCTGGAAAGCAGCATTGGGAGGCAGTCAAGTGGATTCTGAGATATCTGAAGGGTTCATCAGATACATGTCTTTGCTTCACAGGTGCAAGTTTGAAGCTGCAAGGTTATGTAGATGCTGATTTTGCTGGCGATATTGATAGTAGAAAGAGTACTACTGAGTTTGTATTTACTCTGGGTGGTACAGCTATATCATGGGCTTCAAATTTGCAAAAGATTGTTACTTTGTCTACTACAGAAGCTGAGTATGTTGCAGCAACTGAAGCTGGAAAGGAGATGATTTGGCTACATGGTTTCTTAGATGAATTGGGTAAGAAGCAGGAGATGGGCATTCTACACAGTGACAATCAGAGTGCAATTTTCCTTGCTAAAAATTCGGCTTTTCATTCAAAGTCGAAACATATACAGACAAAATACCACTTTATCCGGTACCTTGTTGAAGATAAGCTGGTAATACTTGAGAAGATATGTGGATCTAAGAACCCGGCAGACATGTTGACTAAGGGTGTCACTATTGAGAAGTTGAAGTTGTGTGCAGTTTCAATTGGCCTTCTAGCTTGAGGACAGGAGGATGAGTTGCAGGGATGAAGGATTGCTTTTGGAGGATAGCGGCTGATGTTGATGATTGAACTAGTCTCCAAGTGGGAGATTTGTTGGGCTTTGTGGAGCCTAATTTATTTTTGGCCCGTTTTGTAGCCCATTGTAACCCTGTAAGCAGGATATAAAAGCCGCTTTTTATAATTAGGGTTTGTGACCACTATTGTTGTTGTGTTTTTAGGGAGAGAGAAAAAACACTGTAGCCGCACTTTGTATTTTTTCCCTGATAATAGTGAAATCCCTACAACTCCGTGGACGTAGGCAAATTGCCGAACCACGTAAATACTGTCTTGTGCGTGTGATTGTTTTTCTTTGACGTGTGTTTTCTCTATTTTTTTTTGTTTCTCACAGGTTGGAATTTTGATTAAATTCCCAACACAAAGATTATCCTAGTTGGTTGGAATATAGCATTACGAAAGATGCTGCATATTGTCTATATTGTTATCTATTTCGACCTAATACTGGTGATCAAGGAGGGGGAGACTCATTTGTTATTGAAGGATTCTGAAATTGGAAAAAAAAAAAAGAAATTACAGAATCGTGTTGGGGATTACAACAGTGCACATAATATAGCTCAAAGAAAATGTGAAGCTTTGTTAAACCAGAGACAAAGTATTCAAACAATTATAAACAAGCAATCGGATGTTGAGAAAAGAGAATATCGAACTTGTTTGAATGCATCAGTGGATTGTATTTGTTTTCTACAACGACAAGGATTAGCATTTCGTGGCCATGATGAATCTAAAGACTCCAATAATCAAGGAAATTTTCTTGAATTATTACGTTTTCTTGCAAAGCACAATGAAGAAATTGATAAGGCAGTCCTCGAAAATGCTCTTGAAAATCATCAAATGACCTCTCCTAATATCCAAAAAAAAATAGCAAATGCTACAGCTGTTGAGACAATAATTGCTATTATTAAAGATATTGGAGACTCATTATTTGCTATTATGGTTGATGAATCACGTGATATGTCTACTAAAGAACAATTGGCAATTGCTTTCAATTATGTAAACAAATTGGGACATGTGAATGAGAGCACTTTTTAGGCATTGCACATGTTAATAATACATCAGCAGTGACACTAAAGAGTGCAATTGAGGAAGTATTTAATAAACATAGCTTAAGCATTAGTAGATTGCGGGGACAAGGCTACGACGGGGCAAGCAACATGCGAGGTGAGTTAAGTGGACTAAAAACTCTTATTTTGAAAGATAAACCTTCTGCCTATTATGTCCATTGCTTTGCACATCAGCTTCAACTAACATTAGTTGCAGTAGCAAAAAATCACATACAGATTGCAACTTTTTTTAACTTGGTTTCAAAAGTATTCAATATTGTTAGAGCATCATGCAAACATCGTGATATTCTTCGCGAAAAACCTAGTGTTGAAGTTATAGAAGTACTAAAAAATAATGAAATTTCAACTGGTCATGGCTTGAATCAAGAAATGAGTCTAAAAAGACTTGGAGATACATGTTGAAGTTCTCATTATGGTGCACTTGTTAATCTTATTCACATGTTTTCTTCTGTAATTGATGTGATTGAAACTATTATAGAAGATGGTTTAGATTCTGATCAGAGAGCAGAAGCAAATATCTTAATTGGTTTACTCCAAACATTTGAATTCGTGTTTGATTTACATTTGATAAAAGGTGTGATTGGCATAAGTAATGAGTTGTCACAAGCATTACAACGAAAAGATCAAGATATTGTGAATGCTATGAAGTTGGTTAACATTTCAAAGCAACGTTTACAAGTCATGAGAGATGATGGGTGGAACTCTTTGCTAGAGGAGGTTTATGCATTTTGTGCAAAAAATAATATTGATGTTCCTAATATGGATGATTTATATCAACCTCGGCCACAACGAAAAGCTCAAAACATGAAAAAATCATATCATTATCAAGTGGAGCTTTTTATACTATTATAGTTATGCAACTTTAGGAACTTAATAGTCATTTTGAAAATTCTGAATCATTACTTTGTGTTGCGTGTTTGAACCCAGATAACTTATTTTCAGCATTCAACAATGAGAAATTGATTTGGCTTGCTCAGTTTTATCCAAGTGATTTTTCAACGATTCAAGTTTCTTTCTTGGATAACCAACTTGAGACATACATCCATGACATGCGGTCCACTGAAGAGTTTTTTCACTTAAAGGAATTGGACAGCTTGCTGAAAAGATGGTAGAAATGAAAAAAGATGTTTCATATCCATTGGTTTACTCATTAGTGACTTTGGCATTGATCTTACTAGTTGCAACAGCTACTATTGAAAGAGCTTTTTCAGCAATGAACATAATTAAAAATCAATTACGCAATCGAATAGGCGATCAGTGGATGAATGATTACTTAGTCACATATATTGAGAAAGATATATTCAAGACTATTGAGTGTGAAGAAATCATGCAGCGGTTTCAAAATATGAAAAATCATCAAGGGCAATTGAGTAAAATAAGCTAAGTGTGAAAAAATAAATTAAAGTTTACATTTTATGTTAGATTCTGTATGACAATTATATTATCATATAGTTGTTTATTTATTTTGTTATTAATATTGATTAATTTTTTTAGATTAATTTTTTACTTTCAATCTTGTCTTTTAATCTTGCACCCCTTGACCTAAATTCCTGGCTCCGCCACTGATATATATATATATATATATATATATATTTTAAACTAAGCCCAAACTATTCATAAAAGATTTGTTTACAGCCACTAGAAAATGATCTTGCTACAGCTTGTTTCACAGCTCTCACAACTGTGAACCTAATTATATATAACACTTTATTGCCTAACACTTGGTGGTGCTGAACGTGAAATAGGCGATGTTCTATTCTGTCAAACTAATACTATTGGCAGTGATATCCTTAATGCACTAATTGTCATTTGCATTCAAACGTGGCAGGGTGTGTTAGGCATGTACCTTCTGCGTACTTTTGCTCTGGCTAGTAAACAAATTAATATTCCTCAAGAATTAGGACTGTCTTTGTGCCAAAAGCCCGCTAGCCTTGTTAATTAGCACCATTCCAATACCATTTTTGGTGTAAAACATCTCTTTTGTATGCCTAATTTAGGCAATGGAACATGCTAGGTAGGCAAAAATCTTTGGGATTATCTTTATTGGTTTGAAGAATGCGTGGTTGTCTTGTTATCGGACTTATATTGCCAAAACCTTAAAATGCACAATTAATTATGCATTCCACCTATGAACTAACTAGGTTATGTGATCGGCCAATTATGCATTCCACTTATGAACTAGGTTTTGTGATAAGCCAATAACTCCCTACATGCTGAACAAGCAATTTACCCGATTAACATTTTTACAATAATTTTACTACAAATTCTAAGTGATAAGTTGTTACTGATTCTAATTTGGGTCCACTAATAATAGCTTATCACATTAGATTTGTTGTAAAATTGTTGTGAACAATTACTCTAAAAATAACCCAAACAAATGTAAGACTAAGGATCTGTTTGGATACCGCTTATTGCTGAAAACTGAAAACACTGTAGCAAAATAATTTTTAAATGTGTAAATAGTACTGTAGGACCCAGTTTTAAAGTTGTTTTTGTTGAAAAAAAAGTACTTGCAAGTCCCATGAACAGTGCACGAGACCCACAAAACAAAAACGCTGAGTTTGGGAAACGCAAAACGCGCTTCCCAAACCCAGCCTAAGCCAAACAATAACAAGTGAACAAATTATTCAACAAAATGTTTATTAAAAAACAAAAAATTAAAATCTCTAATCATTCAAATATGTAACTCCATCAACCGATTGCATAAAAATAATCCATAATTTCATTTTTTATTAAAAAATAATATTGAAATAAATATTGTAGTCATAAGTTCTCTTTAGCAGTGTTGATAGCTTTACAATCGCAACAACTTTGATCTCCTTGGCAACTCTATTTGTAGTTGTAACAAGTATCATCCATTACTCTCTCTCTCTCTATCTCTCTCTCTCTCTCCATTTTTTTCTTCTCTATTATCATTTTAAACTACCTCTCACTTTATTATTCTTTTCTCAGAATTTTTGTTCCCATTTTTTTTTTCTTTTTGTTACTAGAATGACATTGTAATACTTCATGTATTCACATGTCTTTTTTTATGTGACATCGATACATTCAAGTTCTCTCTTTACTAGATTTGTATGATTGAAGTTTCTTAGTGACCACTCTTTAAAAAATTCATAAAACCTACTATTGTATCTTATTGGTTAACGA
Organism: Quercus aquifolioides; assembly: GCA_019022515.1. Taxonomy (NCBI): domain Eukaryota; kingdom Viridiplantae; phylum Streptophyta; class Magnoliopsida; order Fagales; family Fagaceae; genus Quercus; species Quercus aquifolioides. Next base: position 48,433,368 of record CM032334.1, on the reverse strand, counting down.
GACCAAGTATTTGAATTTAATTAACGATTCTAATATATTGCACCTAAAATATTGTACTTGAGTTTTACCAATTCATTTATACCCAACAAACAAAGAGGCAAGCCAAGCTCAACTAGGTTGCATTGAGGACTCGTGTTAAATTATTAATCGATTACTCCATGGGGTGCCATTTGCATAATGTCTTTTTTTTACATATAAGAGAGATTTGAATTACAAACATAAGACACCACAAATGATACCATTACTACTGGACTATCACTTGAACCCTTAGAAAACATTATCTTTGCTTATTACATCTATTCATTTTAATACAACATTAATGATACACATGAGAAATGTATTTCTTTATTAAAGGTGAGTAAATAGTATTCCGTTTTTTTATTATAAACATAAAGACTACGAAGGGCAGAAATAATGAATGAAAGTAACATATGAAAGAGAAGCCTCCATAATAAACAATATATGTGTGGGCCACATCAAGTTGCTCAGGTGACGGTAAGATAAGGGATGTCTTTCTTTTTTCTTTTTTTCTTTTTCTTTTTTTGTGAATAGAAAAAAGGGTCTTAGGTGTAGAGTTATCAACCTCATGCCAAGTGACAGTAAATTAAGATAATAATACCATATGTACTACTAGACCTTGATGAAATTATTCATTATAAGCACAACACTTAATTTCTGCAAAATATTATGTGAAGTGATATAAAAATTTCTACCACCAAATCATACACACGGTGATAATAAGGGATGTCTACTCAAGACCATTTCGTAAATTTAAATGATGATTACGATGTTGATATACTTTGTTATTTTTGGAGTTAGGTATACTACTATGTATACAGTTTTCACTGCTGTTAGTATTTGGCAGTATGTCGTGGGAAAATTGCAATGGGAAACGGGAATTGGTTTCCATTAATTTATGCTAGATTATTTTTTGGGTAGGCCAGTGGGCCGAACTTTGTCCAATTGATACAGATCTAGGTAGGCAGCTTATCCCTTAGCCTGTTTTACCTGTAAGGTTAGATCAGAGTGGAAAACCAGCAACAAACAAAATTTTGATAAAATTTAAATAAATGAGGTTCAGAAACCCTTTCGTTATGATAAAGATCATCTAATCTTGAAAGGAAAAGAGAAGAAATTTTGATGAAACAGAGATGCTCATTTTCATGAAAAATAAAATGGTCATTTCAAAAATTAAAATTTTCTATTGCATTTTCAATTTTAGTGTAACCAAATGATGCTGGGGGAAACCCATAGATGAGCCTGCATGCTTCTGACTTTGTGAGACCCCTGAATCTTGGCTCTATTCATGTCATTACTCATAAATTAATAGTCCTACTTTCCATGTCAAGGTCCACAAGTGGAGTTAGGTCATATGCTCTCTGAAGGTTTTTTGAGGAAGGTCATATGCTCTCTGAAGGTTAAATTAATATATAAGCTCGTAGGGAATTCACTAAACAATGTTGAATGGATTGTAAGAAAAGAAAAAAAATTATTAGCATTCCAGTGGAATATCCTTTACTAAATACATCCTAGCACTTTCTCAAAAAAAAATACATCCTAGCAACTTTGGAGTTTGGTTTGGACCATTCATTGTAATAAATGGCTAGCTTGGGCCTAGGCTTCTATTGGGCTTTCAGATCCATCAACTTATCTTTTCGACCTCTCCTAACCGTACCTACCCAAACATGCATCTAGCCACAGATATACCAATTAATTTGATAAACCACAGATATACCAATTAAAGTGAAGAGTATTACACACATATAGCCCATTGCTAACATTAAAGTAAATACATATAGCCCATTGCTAAAATTATATAGATTTCCTTGTAAAGGCATAAACCTCAACTCAGTAATTAATGATACTTAGGGAGGTATATGTTACAACTAATTTATATTATGTGTTAATATTGATCCACAATGGAAAATTTGGATAAGAATATGTGAATCGCTATGTTCACCCAATGCATGGAGATGAACTTTTCTTTATTTACTAATATGTGTTGTGTTACAAGGATAAATCTCTAGCACAATTACACTCTTTATTTCTCATTTCTTTGTATATTCTATGTTGTTTTTTTCTTTCTTCTTTCTTCTCTTTTATATGAGCCATCTCTTCCTTTTTCGTATTTTGTCCTTGTCCACTTGAATAATTTCTGGTCTTATTGGGCTCTTCTTTTTTGGTTATTCATCATGAAAGGAGTTTTCTAGAGTTTCTTCTTACTATTCAGGAGTCCACCTGGATAACTTCTGGTCTTATCGGGCTCTTTTTTCCTAGTTATTCATCATGAATGAAGACTTCTTAGGCTTCTTTTTGTTGTTCAAGCTTGTCCTTTTGTATTAAATGCGGTTGTGCTAGACAAGTGACCTTCATTGATGCGAAGATTGTTGTAAAATCATCAGAAAATTTCAGAAAGCTAACTTGAAGAAGTTTACCTTCTCTGAGATTTACCTCGGTAGCTCGAACATGCCTCGGATTTGACCTCGGCATTGGGCCTAGAAGGTCATTGAGCCTAACCAACAATCTAAGGACCTATGTTCATTATCAAAATGGCTTGTCAATGCTGGATTTGCTTTTACTATTTGGGCCAATTTTAAAATAAGCCTAATATTTACCCCACTACACTCCTCTATCTAGCCTTTCTCATTACAAAAATGCAACATTTCTTTTCTCTCTTTTTTTTTTTCTTTTTTTTTTTTTATGGGAAAAAAAATGCAACATTTCTGGTACATCATAAAAGGAAAATAAGCATCATCTCTTTTGTTATATTTGTTAGTGTTGGCTAATTTCATATCAAAAAGTTCTTAATAACATTTTTTTTTTTTGGATAGAATTGAGATAGGTAGGGATGTGAATGGGTAGTGTGGGTTGAGTTTGAGGAATTTCCAATCCAACCCGACTCCCTCAAGTTAAGAATTTCTAATCCAACCAAAGCCTATGGCTCTAAAACCCAATTCAGGTTGTAGGGATTGAGTTGTGTTGGATTAGGAAGCCAAGTTGGGTCCATTTTGTGAGGCCTAACAAAAAACAAAACCTTGGTTTTCATTCCCTCCTATGTGATGCAAACCATATATTTGCCCAATAAATTCTAGACAATCTGGATAGATTAAATAAGAATTTTTTGTGGGGATCGAGCGATGTAAAAAGGAAGATGCATTGGGTAGGATGGGGGAAAATTACCCAACCAATTGCTAAAGGCGACCTTGGTCTCCAATCTACCAAAGGAAGGAATATTGCATATATTTCTAAGTTTAAACTGAGACTACATTCTGAAAAGGATGCTTTGTGGGCCCAAGTGATGAGAAAGAAGTATCTTAACCCAGAAGGATCTCGTCCAACAAGGAAAATTCCCTTCCAAGCTCTCGGACTTGGAAAGCTTTGAAGAAGGGTATGGATACCTTCCAAAAAGGAACAAGATGGAGTTTGGCAGAGACAACAATCTTAGTGTGTGGCATGACAATTGGACATCTCATGGCTCCCTGAGATCTCTGATGCATGGCCCTGTCACAAGGGAAGAATATGACCTTAAAATCAAGGACCTGGCTTCTGTAAATGGTTGGGATTGGGAGAAGATTTCTATGGTGCTACCTACCAATGTGTGTAGGGAAATTCAAGCTATGCCTCAAGCATGTGTTGTTAATGAGCAAGATAAATTAATATGGGCAGCTTCACCCAATGGGGATTTTAACTTAAATAGTACTTATAGCCTAGCAAATGAGGAAGGTCATCAACGCTTTAATGGCAAATGGATTTGAAAAATCCCGGTTTTACCAAGGATTCAGTTCTTTCTATGGATGTGCTACCATAATAGCTTAGCAACTCGGGAACGACTTGTTGCAAGAGGTATTCAAGTTAACACTGCTTGTCTGATATGCTCTTAACATCTAGAAACCATCATCCACCTGCTAAGGGGCTGTCATGTGGCTTCTACTTGTTGGCAGAACTTAGGAATGGGTGATCTTGGGCCTGATTTTTATTTTTCAAACCTTTATACTTAGTTGAAGAAAAATTGCAGGCAGATCGAACCTTCCAGTCATCTCCAAATTCCTTGGAACATTCTCTTCTCCTTTGGCATTTGGATCTTGTGGAATCATCGCAATAGGGTGGTTTTTAAGAACACTCCCTCGAGCTTGTCCATTCACAAGGAGGTTATTCAAAGAGCAGCTGAATTTACCTTCTGTGCAAAAACTTCATCTTCTAAGAATCCAAGAGTTGAAAGACTTATCTGATGGGAGAGACCAGGTAGAGGTTGGTTTAAACTGAATACGGATGGCGCTTCATTAGGCAACCCTAGAGTAGCGGATGGAGGAGGAATTATTCGCAATGATGTTGGTATTTAGGTTAGAGCATTTGCGAGGAATATAGGGAATACTACCAGTTTTCTTACTGAGCTTTGGGCTCTTAGGGATGGGTTACAGATGTGCCTGCAGATGCATATTAACGCTCTTGAAGTTGAATTGGATGCTAAAGTTATTTCTGATTTGATGAACAATACTGGAAGCCTGAATGCTACCAACTATGCTATTGTTGCTGATTGCAGGGCATTAATATCCCAAATCCCTCAAGTGAAGGTGATTCGTTGCTTTAAGGAAGGCAACCGCTGTGCGGATGGCCTTGCTAGATTAGGATGCTCTTTATCTTCTATTTTTATGTATTTCAATCCCCCCCCCCCCCCCCCCCCCAAAAATCCTAGATGTTTATATGGCAGACTTGTATGGTTTATCTCAGATCAGGCTTTGTCCTGCCTCAGATGTTATTTCTTCTTAGTTGAATGCAATAT
>CM032334.1:46498552-47059309 GCA_019022515.1 Quercus aquifolioides | reverse complement strand
GACTTTATTAATATATAAAAACAAATAATCATTTCAACTGTTCAACCGTAAAATGTTTTATACGTTTAACGTACCACTTTGCACCCTTAATTTTTTGTTTACTTGGAACTTTATTATTATAATGATTGTTGAGGATCTACACCTGCCCAAAAGAATTTAAAGAAATGAAGATAAGGACAATCGCACCATAAAATAATTGTCATATTTGTACTAGCAGGTGACAATCCATACGGGTTTTCCAATTAGATTTATTTTCTGACTGTTGAACAAGATTATAAAACTCATACGAGAGCCATGTTAACTGATTGATCATTTGGCTCATATAAATTCTTTCCTATAGTTTTAAATATTGGAATTAATTTGGTGGTCCAGCTAATTGATTGCGTGGAATGGTTTGTTCACATTTTGCTTTCTTAGGCTATGTTTGTTTCGTTGGAAATTCTTGTGTGAAGATAATTTATGCGTTTTTAGTATTTTTTTAGTATCAGAAAAATTGAGTCAAAGAAAAATTATATTTTGTAACAATAAACTGAGACTTATTTTTTAGAAATTGTTTTCTACTAAATTTTATTGGGAAATAATACTATCTCATTGCAAATTAAATAATACTGGAAAGTAGGATATCCTTTTCCAACATATTTAAGGTTGCTATTAAATATAGAAAAATGAGATAGTTTTATAGAAAATATTTTTTGCAAAACGATTCATTTTCTAGATTTTAACATCGAAACAAACAGAGGTATTCTATCATTTAACAAATAAAAATCATCTATCCTAATAATATGTGTACTTCATTTTATATTACACAAATCACAATCTCTCATACGCCTATTGCCCCCCTTCAACCTGAATTAACTTTTTTTTTTTTTTTTAATTTATAAACAACCAAAAATAGAAGAAGACCCCTAAAATATAATATATTATATCTATTTGTCTTATATTGTTGCACAAAAAAATATTGTAATAAAAAAGTAAGCCTCTCGCTTAGAATTAAAAAAAAAATAAATTTTAATTAAAGCCCAAAAAATTTTAAAAAAAAAATTATACTTTTTTTCTAATATTGAATATTTTAGTAATAAGTTTTACTATGTTTGCAGTAGTTTAAAAGTGAAAAATTTTCAATCTCCCAAAAATGTTAATCTTCCTTTCTCTCTCTCTATCAAAATTAAAATTAGAATTAATAATTTTCAAGACAAATTCATTATTGAAATCCATTATTCAATAACTAAAGTCTAACATTGCCAAGAGGAATAATAATAATAATCTAAAATATGATATTTGTTAAGGGTCATTTTTGTAAAACACAAATAGGAGGAAGGAAGCCCAACTCAGCAATGCAGGCAGCAAATAGAAGTGGCAAGCATGAAATAAAACCATTAAGCCCAAGCGGCAGGAATAATGGGTCACAGGTCCATAAAATAAATAAATGGGCCTTGAGGAAGCAAGTGGGCTCGAAAGGCCCGGAAAGAGAGAATAACAAACCCATGGGCAGTGTATGATGTGAAAAAGTAAGAATGGGCCGCGGCAGGCTCAAAGTAATGTAAGCAAAGAGAGTAGGGGATTGTTGGCAGGCCCACAAACCCCAAGGATGAGTATGAAGTAATTGGGCCGGGGAAGCCCAATGAAGTAAGTAAAAGCCCATGGGAACACAAAGTTAGGAAAAGGGCCGAGGAAGCCCAAAACAAGTAAATGGGCCGAGGATGCCCAAGGGGACACAGGAGCCCCTAAGTAAGAAAGCCCATGGCCATGCAAAGCCATTTGGGGAAGAGAGTAAACGGCAGGTCTAAAAGAGGACCAGCAGGATCAAGTTATTACAGCAGAAATGACAGAATAGTATGACAGGACATGATGACAATCAAGAAATGGGCTAAGAGAAATGTAAAACCCAGTATCAAATGAAGCCCAGCCCCTAAAGGGAACAGTGAATCATAAAACGGCCCACATAAAAGAACGAAGAGGTGCGGCAGACTGTGCAAACAAAGCTCCAGATCGCGGCAAACGCATGAGCAGCAGACAGATTTTGGACATACATGAAAAAGGAAGCACGCGCAAGGCTCAGACACCACAAGCCTGTACCCAGCCAATATGGGACGTGGTGGGGTCATGGATCAGAGGTAAGAGGTAAGGGGGGTATGGTTTGGTGGTGGGGGGAGGGGAAAAGACCTATTTTGCGGCTCCTGCCTAAGCCCTTTTGGGAGGTACGTCCTACTGGGATGACAGACCACCCAAAAGAGGCAAGGTTGAAGGGGGAACCGTTGGGTGCATGCCATGAGGGAAAGAGAGAGAAAGCATTTACACCGTGGCAGGAAAGGGTGCCACGGCGGACTAACAAACGAAACAAACCTGCCTTTGTCTGGCGAGGGTAAGTGGTACACAGACGAACTCTTTGGTGGTCAGCAAGTACGCCCAAACCAGACAAAGGCGGTTAAGAGGCAAAGTGGTAAAATCTGGTCACGGCAGGCCCTATAAGAAGACCCTTGTCGTGCCCTGAAAGAGGGATCGAAAAATCACCGAAAACAAAGGGCATCACAAAGTAAAAAAAAAAAAAAAAAGGAAAACAAGGAAAAACAATGGAAAGAAAAATATAAGAGAAAAATAGAAAACAAAGAAAGTTAATACGATGGGCATGCACCGGTAGGTCGATTTCCCTCTCTCCCCCTTTAAATCCTGCTCTCTTCCAAAACATAAGAAGGATCTTTTTTTTTTTTGGCATTAACCATTCAGGTCCGGTTCCCTCAAAGCCATTAATCACCATGGTAGGATCTTTTCCTGGGAGATTATTTGCATTGAAAGGAGGCGTTATCCCCTCTTTGGTTTTGCTTCTGCGGACCAAACTTAAACTTGATTTTATGCTCATTCTTGATTAATTCTTATTATCTTTTTTCTCCTTTACTTTCTTTGTAAAAGACATTGTTATGACTGCAATTATGTTTTGTAAGTAGGGATTACTTGGTCATTTTCCATTAAATAGTCAGAGTACTCTATTTTGTTATTATTATTATATCTGTCTGCCGTAACTCATCTGAAACAGATCTGCTTGCCGTAACTCATCTGAAACAGCTCTGCCTGCCGTAACTCATCTGAAACAGCTCTATCTGCCGTAAGCACACTCCTGGCAGACGAGGCATAGTTTGTGCACAAGCCGGCCCAAGTTGAGTTACAGTTGGACCGGTCTCAACTCCCTTACTAAGAAACATTCGGGCCCATTACCGCAAAAGGCAGCCCAGCCCAACGCACAACACAAAAAAGGCCCCTACATTAAATTGGCGACTCCACTGGGGAGTTGAGAAACAGATTAGGGACAAGAGCCCTCGCAAACAAATGCTTCCAAAGTCCAGGACAACGCGAAATATGAGTGTCGTGCCCTCGCAAGCAGAGTCTAGGCCAACGACACCTCACCAACAGCAGCCTAACTAGGCGGAGGGTGCCAACGAAATGGGGGCTAGACCCCAGCCTCCACCAAGAATCCCCGCAAAAAATGCCAACACCTTTGTGGAGGTGTTACAGGCTCTGCAACACTTGCAACAATAAATGATGGAAGAAATCCGTCAGCTAAAAACAGACAGGACGAAGGAAAAAGGAAGCCAGCATGATCCAGAACATGCGGCAGACAAGGAAGAGACACCAGCAGGAGGTGTCCCGCAAGAATGCGGATCAACGTTTTATTACTATGGCAGAAGTAGCGGCTCTCCTGGAGCAAGAGAGAGCCAAAGCACCCAAGGAGAGATTCTACGCACGAAGACCTCCATACCCACTAAGGGTGCTCAGTAAACCATACCCCGAGAGGTACGAGCCACGAGCCTTCGCGCAGTACGACGACAGGAAGGGAAGTGCTGTTGAGCACGCGAGTAAGTTCATTGATACACTCGACCCTTATGCCGCAGACGAAGACTTGTGTCTTCGAGAATTTTCTAAATCACTGAGTGACCGGGCTTACACCTGGTACATTGGCTTAAAGCCAGGATCTATCCCAACATGGGATGACATGGTGGACGTATTTTGTACTAAATATTTCCACAGAGAAGAAACAGTAACACTCGCGACTTTGCAAGCAACCAAGCAGAGGAATGGCGAAGACTTGATGGAGTACATCAAGAGATTCAAGGACATAACACTTGACTGCTATGACCATTGTGAAGAAAGGACACTGGTAGAAATGTGTATGACGAATATGATCAGAGAGTACAGGGCAGTCTTGGAGAACTTGGAAATCTCCCAGTTTGCACAACTGTTACAAAAGGCGAGAAAAACTGCCCAGTCCGTAAAACCAAGCACGGAAAAGAGAAGCGCTCTGCAAGCCATGACAGTGTCTACTAGTGAGCGGAGAAGGAAGACCGAGGGGAGAGAATACGATACTCCCCCACCAATACCATGCACTTCAAAGGAGCTAGACGTATTGCTAGACAAGTGGATAGCAAATGGAGTTTTCAAACCCAATCAGGTTGCTCGAGAGCCCACAGAGGAGGAACGGAGGGACCCACGTTTTTGTCGTTTACATAATTAAGTGCAACATCCTACTGCAGAATGTTGGGCGCTCCGCAGACTAGTCCACCGCAGGATCAAAGAAGGGACTCTGGAATTGTCCCAGCAGGAAGTCCAAAGAAACCCACTACCGAACCACAAAGGGAAAGGTGTAGCGGCGGTGGTAATCTGCGCAGACCCAGGAGAAGACAAAGAAGAAAACCTAGCCTTGCCTGCAGCGGCCATTACCACTTTACAACAGAGTTCTAAGTTCAAAAATTTGTTTGACCAACTGGGACTCATAGCAAAGGAGAGAAAGGTAGCCACGGAGGCTTTGGTGAGCATCGCCTTTGGTGCAGGAGTAGAATGTTTGTCGGCGGAAGTCCTAGATGACAGGGCTCTCTTACAGGAGTCAACTGAAATCACTTTTAGTGATGAAGATATGGAGGTGGGGCACCCAGATCACAGGAGACCCCTATACTTAGCGGCATCCATAAATCAAATCCCCATAAAGAGAGCCTTGGTAGATATAGGTGCCTCTGTGAATCTCATTTCGGTAAGCACTTTACAAGCAGCAGGAATTTCAGAAAGAAGAATTCAGGGGTGCCCAATGGAAGTGATAGGGTTCGGCGGAAGGGGTAAATACACCGCAGGCCACATTCAGCTGTGGTTGAAAGTAGGCCCCATAGCTTCTTTAGCTCGGTTCCACGTGGTGAAAACAGAAGTATCCTATCATGTGCTTTTGGAAAGGCTATGGTTGCACAAGCACCGATTGGTTCCATCCACCTATCACCAGTGTGTGAAAGGAAGGCTGAATGGCAGGATGATACGCATAGCCGCAAACCCCTCACCATTTGAGCGGGCAGAGGCCCATTTAGTAGAAACTATGTTCTATGATCAATGGGCCCCATCTGGGGAAAGCTTAGTATCAAAGCCATGAGGTATCTTCGTGCCTAAGTGGAAAGATGTCCAGGATAACCCAGAGCCCGATCTAAGGGAATTATTGGCAAGAAAAAGGAAAAGGAAAGAAGCGCCCGTTGCAGGATCGGATGACACACCCCAATGTGTCAAGGTCCGAGGACCTGATGGCAGGATCGTATACAAATTATGAAGGTGCGTGGGGCCCACAATTGAAACATAGACGGGTCCCACCCAGGAATGGCAGCACGAGAATTTGGCATGTTGCGTGGTTCAAGAAAGTTCAGAGGAAGAAAGTAATAAGGAGGAAAGCGAAGGAGTTACGGCAGAAAATGAGGTACAGGTTACGGCAGAAGAAGAAATGGAGGAAGTTGACCTGGGGTCTGCTTCGTAAGGGCCGAGGCCCATCTCAATTAGTGCAAGTTTGACGGAAAAAGAAAAAACAGAACTGGTACTGTTGTTGAGAGAATTCAAAGACGTATTCGCATGGGACTACGGTGAAATGCCAGGGCTAGACCCTGGGTTAGTTGCACATACGTTAAATGTAGACCCGCAAGCCAAGCTAGTGGCTCAGCCTGCCAGGATATTTCACACAGAAATAGAAGGGCAAATAGTCAAAGAAGTGTAGAAATTGCTGGCCGCAGGATTCATCAAGCCTATTCAACACCCCCGCTGGCTATCTAACATAGTACTAGTAAAGAAGAAGAATGGCCAGATAAGGTGTTGTGTAGATTTCAGAAATCTCAACAAAGAGTGCCCGAAAGACGAGTTCCCACTGCCAAATATGGATTTACTAATAGATTCTGTGGCAGGAAGTGCCATGTTCTCATTCATGGATGGTTTCAGTGGATACAACCAGATCAGGATGGCACCAAAAGATGCGGAGAAAACTGCTTTCAGAACGCCCATGGGAAATTTCTACTACACTGTGATGCCCTTCGGGTTGAAAAACGCAGGTGCGACTTATCAACGAGTAATGACGGCCATATTTCACGATATGATGCGTCAAGAGCTAGAAGACTATGTGGACGACATAGTAGTTAAGTCAAAGAGGAGAAAAGAGCACTTCAGTGTGCTGAGAAGAGTATTCGGAAGATGTAGGGCCTTTAAATTGAGAATGAATCCTCTCAAATGCGCGTTTGGAGTATCCTCAGGGAAATTCTTGGGTTTCTTGGTTCACAGCAAGGGAATAGATGTAGATCCAGCCAAAGCCACGGCCATTGCAACTATGAGACCTCTAGCCACGGTAAGGGAACTAAAAAGCTTCTTAGGGAAAGTCTCGTATATCCGAAGATTCATCCCTAGGTTGGCATCAATCACTTCGGCTTTTACCAAGTTACTAAGGAAAGGGCAAAGTTTTGTATGAGGAGAAGCGCAGCAGGCGGCCTTTAAAAGGCTACAGCAGATTATGATGAACCTCCATACAGTGCAGACCCCAATCCACAAAAAGTCATTGCTACTTTACATGGCTACCAATTCATATGCCATTGGTGCATTAATTGCCCAAGAGGATGGAGGCGGCGTCGAGCAACCAGTGTACTACATCAGCCGAGCCTTAAAAGATGTAGAAACTCGTTACCCAAGGGTAGAAAGGGCGTGTTTGGCTATTGTGTATGTCTCACAGAGGTTACGCCATTATTTCTTGGCTTACGAAGTATGGTTGATGACCAAGTCCCATGCTATCAAAGCTTTGTTATAGCAACCAATCCTCTCTGGCAGGATATCCTAGTGGTTGTTACAATTGTCACAGTACGACTTGAGAATGGGGGTGCCAAGGGCAGTGAAAAGCCAGGCTATAGCAGACTTATTGGCACAGTTTCCAGGCTAAGAAGAATTCTCGTTGGGCGATGAAGTTCCAGGGGAAATAGCCATGGCAGAAGAGGTTAGAGAACAATGGGTAATGAAGTTTGATGGGTCTTCTACTGTCCAGACTGGAGGAGTGGGAGTAGTTTTGTACCATGAAGAAGATAAAGCAGTAGCACTATCATTTATGTTGGAGTTTCCTTGTTCAAACAACACGGCAGAATACGAAGCCTACTTAACTGGGCTGGCCACAGCTCTTGAAATGGGAGTTAAGCATTTGAGAGTACTGGGTGATTCGAACTTAGTGGTTTGCCAGACCAAAGGGAGTTTCTCCCTAAAAGAACCCAGCCTAGCCCTGTACAGAGCAATGGCCCAAAAGATGGAAGAAAAGTTTTTAACTTTTGAAATAGAACATGCTCCAAGGAACGAGAATCGGTTTGCCGATGCGTTGGTTGCACTAGGTTCGCAAATAATGTTCGAAGGGGGGAGCACCAGAGTAGAGGTCAGCAAGAGAGAAGAATCCATAATTGAGATGCTGAAAGAAAGGTTCCAGGAAGAATACTGCGAAGGGGATTGGCGGATCCCCATAAAGGAAGCTTTAATGGGGGAAGAAGAAGCCGTGGAGCTAAAAATACTTAAAGACTACGCCCTGGTGAGAGGAGAATTGTACCGCAGGATGCCAGGTGGAGTCTTGTCCAGATGTGTGGGGCAGGAGGAGGCCCTGAGAAAGTTGAAAGAAGTACATGACAAGACTTGCGGATCCTACAGAGAGGTCAACCTTTACCGCAAACTTCAAAAGGCAGGCTTTTATTGGCCAAACATGGGTAAAGATGCAGACCAGGTCCAAACCCAGTGTGGAAACTGCCAACTTGCGGCAGACAGAGTGGAGAGTTACGCTGTGTTCATCAGCGAAGACTGGAGAAGTCCATTCATACAGTACCTAACAAAAGACATCCTGCCGCAAAAGCACAGTGAAAAATATAAGCTTAAGAGGTTGGCAACGCGCTACTTTTTGCATAATATGGTCCTTTTCAAAAAGGTATGATGGGGACCCCTTAAGGTGTTTGGGCCCTGAAGAAGCAAGAGAAATGGTAAAGGAAGTGCACTCAGGAGAGTGTGGGGAGCACCAGGGAAAGAAAAGGCTTTACAGATGCCTGCTGCAAATGGGCTATTACTGGCATACCATGAAAAAGGATACGACAGAATTTGTGAAAAAATGCCACAGTTGCCAAGTACAGGCCAATTTGATTCACACTCATCCGCAGAATTTGCATAGCATGGTCACACCATGGCCCTTCCACACTTGGGGGCTTGACTTGGTTGGACCGGTGAATCCGCCATCGCGTGGATACATATGGATACTAGTGGCTACATAATATTTTACTAAGTGGGCAGAGGCAGTACCACTTCGTAAAGCCACAGGAGGAGCAGTGGCAAACTTTATCAAGGAAAACATAATTGTAAGGTTTGGAGTTTCCCACAGGATCATCAGTGACAACGGCACACCTTTTGTCAACAGTGATGTAAGAAAGATGCTAGAGTTTTACCAAGTCAAGCACCACCGGTCATCACCTTATTACCCTCAAGGAAACGGGCAAGCAGAGGCAACGAACAAAACTCTCATAAAAATTATCAGTAAAATGAGCCAAGAGTATACGGGAGGATGGGCAATGCACCTGCCAGACGCTTTTTGGGCTTATAGGAATTCACCAAAGTCAGCCACAGGCTTTTCACCTTTTTCCTTGGTCTACGGAACTGAGGTGGTGAGTCCAGCAGAGAAAATGACTTCGTCCCTGAGAGTCATGCAGATGCAAGAAAAAGAGAAAGACGAAGAAGTCTTTGCGGCAGAAAGGTGCGAAGATCTAGAAGGACTTGATGAAAAGAGAGAAAAAGCCAGGAACGCAGCCCAGATACAGACAAAAGATGACTGAGGCCTATGGCAGGATGACTAAAGAAAGAGTGTTTGTGGAAGGACAACTTGTTCTAAAAGTGGCAGACTATGTTAGAAGAGGCCTGGCAGGACCATCAAAGTTTGCACCGAAGTGGGAAGGACCCCTTGTGATAAGAGAGGCACATCCAAGTGGGTATTACCGTTTGACTCAAATGAACGGCAGAGACTTAATGGATCCCATCAACGGGAAATGGTTGAAACGTTACTATGCCTAAGGAGAAAAGTCATGTGGTTATCCCTTTCTTTTGTTCTGTTAAAAAACTCTTATGTTTCCTTTTACCTTTTCCATCTTTCAAGTGACTATGTCACAAGACAAAAAAAAAATTGTAACTTGCTTTTATGAGGATGCAATGAAAAGCACAAAGTATTATCATCATATGTAAAAGCAAAAACAGCAGCAAAGTGTAGCATCATAAGTTACAAACTGTGGCAAACTAGCACAAATAAGTACTATAGGAAATATAATGTACTAAATAGAGTAATAAGGTGAAGGAAACAACAAAACAAAGAAGAAACTGCATCATCATCAATGAAGTCCAGAAATGAGTGGCTGATCTCCAAAACGACTGGACCCGCCTATGTTAGAAAGAAGGTGCTCGCGACAGCCCTCCAAGTCTGCCACTTCCTTTCTCAAAATCTCAAGGCGTAAGTCAATAGCATCAACAGTAGGCTGACTCTCCTCATGAAAATGGCCCGCAATCTCTTGAAGGTGGTCCAAGATAAACTCCACAGCAAAACCAACACTAACAAGCTCCTACACCGCAGCCTTCCACTGCAGGATCCTCTCGGTGGAGACAGTGTCAACAAAATTGTGCTCAATATCGTTCAGCACACTCCCCAACAACCTCAAGAAATGCTCTCTAGCGGAGCGACCAAGTTGGAATCCCTGCATGAAGTCCCCACGGTTGCTATAGACCGTCACCAAGTAAGAAGCGCAGTCCTTAGGGATTCTGAAGCCATGGAAATCTATATAAGGAGGTCTGGAGCCCAGAAATCCACGGGTCCAAGATCATTGACTTCAGGTTGGTCAAAGCGTGCAAAAAAGGTTGCAGCCTCGCTCACAGGATCTGGAATGGTGGCGGAACTACTGCCCACTTCAAACTGAGAAGGTACCGTAGAAGGTGGACTTGTTAAAAGGGCACAAGGCTTGAAATGAGAAACCTTGATTAAAAAAAAAAAAGGGGGAGATAGACCCACGGGGAAGAAGTGAAGAAAGAAAAAAGGGAAAAGAAAGTTTACCAAAGCCAGTGACAATAGGGGTTGTGGGAAAGACAGAGATAGGCACAGAAGGAACGGCAGAAACAGATGCTGTAAATACGGCAGAAACTGGTACAAAGGATGCGGCAGGAATAGGTGTTGTGGGCATGGCAGGAGTAGCTACTACAGACACCCCTACGTCTGCTGCAATTCCTAGCCCCTCAAAAGTCTCTGCAAAAAGAGAGATAGACATGCAAATAAAGGGGGGAGAGTGAATTTAGCAAAAAGAGGAGAAGAGTGAACTTAACAAAGAAAGAAGAGAAAGGAGGGAAGAAAGCACATACCCATTGTCTAGGGTGGAACACTCTCCTCTTCCTCGGATTCAGAAATCCTCCTCCCCAGGACGGCTCATCATCAGGATCCTCGAGAATTTCCTCAGACTCCTCAGAGGACAAATCAGCATTAGGCCCACGGGTGGTAGAAACAGGAATGGAGGAAGGAGTAACTACCAGAGAGGAACCGTCCTTCACAGCCTGAGAAAGAGCAGCGAAGGGGTCATCGGTGGAAATGACAAGAGGTGTAACAAGAGTAGCCTCAACCTGAGTAGCAGCAGGAGGGGTGGCTCCCCTTTGAACAGAGGGTGTCACGGTAGGAGTATAGGTGACCTCACTAACCTTCCCAGTATGAGTACCCTCATCTATGGGTATCGGTCCAGTGGGAGAGGTAGTAGCCTCAGTAGGAACTCCACGTGTAGCTACAGAAGGGGCAAGTGTTGCAAACTCAGCCCCACCAAGAAAGCCCTCCATGGGTGTACCCATGGGGGCGGAAAGCTCCTCGGCAGTGGGGCGATATATGGAAAGAGGCTCAGGCTCATCCTAGAAGACAAGAAGAAGAAGATATGAAGGTCAAAAATAACCTTTTGGGTGAATGAGGTAACCAAAAGCGTATGGATTGAACACATGCAAATAAAAAAAGAAAAAAAAAAGAGGAGAAGAGAGAGGAAATGTACCTCTAATTCAGGCTCCTTAAGCATAATGGGACGGGTGGCTGACGTATCCTCTTTATGCTTAGATTGCAAAGAAAAAGGGGGACAAAAGGCAGAGTCAGAAGTCAGCAAACGTGTCAGATTCAACCACAGGAAAAGTCAAAAAGAAAAAAGTATATTTATGTACTTGAAGGACAAAGCAAAAAAAAATGGTTTTTAAGGTGACGTACTCTCCGCTGAGCGGCAGGCGCAAGATGGCGAGTTGTCTTTCTCTTACTGCCTCGTGTTTTGCTGGCAGGAGTAGCACCTATGGATGGCTGAGGAGTGGCAGACTTGGGCTTGCTGGCAGATTTAAGTTTGGCAGAACCTATCTTGACTGGTGCAGGAATATTTATCACTTTAACCTTCTTTTCCCAACCTGGAGGGTAATCACCTGTGTGCCAATACCATCCCTTCTTCTCCTCATCCCATTCAAAGATGGCAGGCCGGCTCTGTTTCCTGGCATATGCCAACACGGACTTTGAAGGAAGGAGCAACCGAGGATTGGGAGAGACAACCATACTAAGTCCCTCAGGAGGAATGAGAGAGAAACCGCGACTACCAGCCAACTCTTGCTCAAACGAGGTCATTACGGCCTGCCAGTATCCGTGCATAGCAGGAGTGCAAAGGCCCTCCCTCAGTGAGCCAGGAACTGTGACTGCACTAAAACACTGTCTCCAAAAATCAAAAGCGGTGTGTCGCAGAAAAGGTCTAACTGAAGTAGGAGACTCTGCGAGAAAGGAAAGGTCATCAGGAATGTCCTGATCCAACCCAAACTGCCTCCTTACCGGTTGGCAGGATAATGGACGAACTTGACACCTTCATCTGCCAAATAGGGCAACCATCCGGCATTGGTGGCTGCCAAATAGGTGATACCAGTCTCATCAAAACTGGCTAAAGGGGTGGTAGTACCAACAGTATCAACAAACGAACCCATTGCAGAATCAACGCATGTATAACCAGAACTCAAATGTCTATAAGCTCTCTAGGAGAAACCAACACCTTCGTCAAAGGACTCAACAACGGAATAATCAATAGGCTTCAAACCAGACCAACGACAAGCCAGAGGAAAATCATACTCAAATCTGCCACAGAAGTCAGTAATTACCTACGGGCAGGAATGGTACTTCTCTTTAGCAAAGCGGACGGGCCTACACTTCGCCAAGTATTGGGCACAACGCTCGAATAACAACTGCTGCAGGATGGTGCTATGTACAGAGGAAGTGACTATGTGGCAGGAGCCAGCCTGACTCTCGTCACTCCGCAGGATATCCAGTTGAACATACAGATGCCCCAAGAATATGGGGGCCAGCGGCAGACTCACTCCGGCAGATATTTTTATGGCCAAACGAAAATACAAAGGCTTTATGGCATAATGGGGATAGGACCCAAAGACAAACTTGCAAAGCCAAAAAGCAACGAAAGCCGCACGGCGGGCAACAACATAAAATTTGGAAGAAGAACTAACCCAGTAAGATAATTTAGCATTTCCGGCCATCCTTTTCTTCAACTCCACTTCTATGGCTGCTTCTTCTGGGGAAAGCTCTATGGTGGCAGGATCAACATCGCCAAGAATTGGCAAAAGTAATTGATTAGCCACGTCCTCAAGAGTAACGGTGAGTTCGCCGCAGGAAAATAAGAACGTACGGGTAGTGGCGCACCATCGGCGAACCAAATGGCGAAGGTTGTAGAGGTCTCAAAAATTGGATAGACTTCGGGATAAGACGACGGCCTTCAGAACACCGGCCCGCTGAAGCAAACCCATAAAGCCCATATCAAATAACTCGCTATCAACCCACTCTTTCCAACCCGAGGCAGTACCTGACCCAAATTCGAAATGGATAGGCACAGGGAGCGCAACCCCTTGACAAATGACTAGATCGGAGATGGAGGAAGACACCGGAGCCCAAGAAAAATCGGGGTTTCACCGGCAAAGAGCGAGCCACACACGGCCCGACGGCGGTAACACATAGTCGCCAGGAATCTTGGGGAAGTGAGGACTGATATTATACCAAGAATCGATTAGAGGGGCGCACTCACTATCTGGGTCACGCCATGCCTCTTCCTCATCGGACCACTCCGATGAGGAGTGCACGGCCTCTTCGCCTATCTCTTGTTCGGCAAGAGGTTCGGAAACGACCTCTTTCCCTTTACAGCGGGAAAAGGCTTGAGTTTTCACCGGTGCCATAGCGTGAGGGCTTGATCGGAGTAAAATGGGAATGGGTGTTCGAAAAGAAGAAAACGGTGAAGGAAGGAAAACAGGTAGGATATTTTGGAATAGAAGGAGTTTATGTCTGCATTGAAAAGGGACTCTCTTCTTAAATACCTGAGTTATTAATGCCAGCATGAAGGGAGGCAACTGGTCAGCCATCGAGAAAAGAATGAAATTAATGAGGCAGCGGTTATGTCTTAAAGCAACTGCCATTTTGGGAAATTCGAAGAGTCACTACTGTTCACGACAGGAAAAGAAATATACATATATATGAGAAGGAGTCCATAGTTCAAAAAAGCCCGCGAATGAAAAGAAAGAAGGAGAGTGGAAAAGACAAGAAGGTCTTTTATTCACATATGAACCGCAAGAACGCTCCATATGTTCAGGGGGCTAAATGTTAAGGGTCATTTTTGTAAAACACAAATAGGAGGAAGGAAGCGCAACTCAGCAACGCAGGCAGCAAATAGAAGTGGCAAGCATGGAATAAAACCATTAAGCCCAAGCGGCAGGAATAATGGGTCACAGGTCCATAAAATAAATAAATGGGCCTTGAGGAAGCAAGTGGGCTCAAAAGGCCCGGAAAGAGAGAATAACAAACTCATGGGCAGTGTATGATGTGAAAAAGTAAGAATGGGCCGCGGCAGGCTCAAAGTAATGTAAGCAAAGAGAGTAGGGGATTGTTGGCAGGCCCACAAACCCCAAGGATGAGTATGAAGTAATTGGGCCGGGGAAGCCCAATGAAGTAAGTAAAAGCCCATGGGAACACAAAGTTAGTAAAAGGGCCGAGTATGCCCAAAACAAGTAAATGGGCCGAGGATGCCCAAGGGGACACAGGAGCCCCTAAGTAAGAAAGCCCATGGCCATGCAAAGCCATTTGGGGGAAGAGAGTAAACAGCAGGTCTAAAAGAGGACCAGCAGGACCAAGTCATTACAGCAGGAATGACAGAATAGTATGGTAGGACATAATGGCAATCAAGAAGTGGGCTAAGAGAAATGTAAAACCTAGTATCAAATGAAGCCCAACCCTTAAAGGGAACAGTGAATTACATAAAACGGCCCACATAAAAGAACGAAGAGGTGCGGCAGACTGCGCAAACAAGGCTCTAGACAATGGCAAACGCATGAGCAACAGATAGATTTTGGACGTACATGAAAAGGAAGCACGTGCAAAGCCCAGACACCACCAGCCTGTACCCAGCCAATATGGGACGTGGTGGGGTCAGGGGTCAGAGGTAAGAGGTAAGGGGGGTATGGTTTAGTGGTGGAGAGAGGGGAAAGACCTATTATGCGGCTCCTGCCCAAGCCCTTTTGGGAGGTACGTCCTGCTGGGATGACAGACCACCCAAAAGAGGCAAGGTTGAGGGGGGAATCGCTAGGTGCATGCCATGAGGCAAAGAGAGAGAAAGCATTTACACGGTGGCAGGAAAGGGTGCCACGACGGACTAACAAACGAAACAAACCTGCCTTTGTCTGGCGAGGGTAAGTGGTACACAGACGAACTCTTTGGTGGTCGGCAAGTACACCCAGACCAGACAAAGGCGGTTAAGGGGCAAAGTGGTAAAATCTGGTCACGGCAGGCCCTATAAGAAGACCCTTACCGTGCCCTGAATGAGGGATCGAAAAATCACCGAAAACAAAGGGCATCACAAAGTAAAAAAAAAAAAGAAGGAAAACAAGGAAAAACAAGGGAAAGAAAAATATAAGAGAAAAATAGAAAACAAAGAAAGTTAATACGGTGGGCATGCACCGGTAGGTCGATTTCCCTCTCTCCCCCTTTAAATCCTGTTCTCTTCCATAACATAAGAAGGATTCTTTTTTTTTGGGCATTAACCAATTTAGGTCCGGTTCCCTTAAAGCCATTAATTCCCACGACAGGATGTTTTCCTGGGAGATTATTGGCATTGAGAGGAGGCGTTCTCCCCTCTTTGGTTTTGCTTCTGCGGACCAAACTTAAACTTGATTTTATGCTCATTCTTGATTAATTCATATTATCTTCTTTCTCCTTTACTTTCTTTGTAAAAGACATTGTTATGACTACAATTATGTTTTGTAAGTAGGGATTACTTGGTCATTTTCCATTAAATAGTCAAAGTACTCTATTTTGTTATTATTATTATATCTGTCTGCCATAACTCATCTGAAACAACTCTGTCTGCCGTAAGCACACTCCTGGCAGACGAGGCATAGTTTGTGCACAAGCCGGCCCAAGTTAAGTTACAGTTGGACCGGTCTCAACTCCCTTACTCAGAAACATTCGGGCCCATTACCGCAGGAGGCAGCCCAGCCCAATGCACAACACAAAAAAGGCCCCAACAATATTTATTTTGATAATGATTGTTTCGATATTTTTATAATTAAAAGTTTTAAAATACATTTTATAAATATATTAAAATAGTATTAATGTATTAAATTATATAAAGTTTGGATTCTTTTTTCCTAATTTATGTATCATATTAAATAATCATATATTTTACATTTGCATTTGGCTCCAAAATGTGTTGAGTGGGCATTAGACTAGGTCCTATTTTTGCAGACCATGAATTTGTGCGAGAATTGAAAAGACTTGTTTGAAACTAATTTTAGGTATACAATAGAAATAACATCATTTATAATTTACAAATATTCAAAACTTTTTATTTTATATTTAAAATTCTCTATGCTTATGAAAAATCTTCATAACAATGTAACCATATTTTGCATGAAATACATTTAACATGTCAATATCATAGTTAATATTTCATGATTTTGGCATGATCATAATGCTGTTAATACAAAGAAAGCAATTCAATCAAGGCTAGTTGTTAAAAAATACAAATATCAAATTAATGATTTTGCAAAGAAGTGTTCAATGAGTGCTAGGGATATTGGAAGAAACTAATATCTCTTCATAAAATGCTTCACTTTAAAACCAGCCCTACTTTTTGCAAGAAGTTTCTCCTCTCGAACTCTTCATTTAAGAGTTATCTCTTTTACTCAAATGGGAACCCTTTGCTATTATACCATATACATACACGTTCAACAATTTTCTTTAATAAATTACATTTGCTTTGGGGTACTATACAATATTACATGTTCAACACTTTTCTTTAATAAATTACATTTGCTTTGGGTAATGCAGAATATTGTTTGCTTTGAGTACTAGAACCTCACGGTTTTGTTTTCCTCCAAAGCACATAACAGTAGAAGAAAAGACTTCTAAACATTGAAATGAGATCTCCTCCATGTGCTTCTCTAGACGATGTAAGATTTCATAAATTGCACTTCACCTTATTGCACACAAGTGAACTACACCTCTTGGCCTTTTGGGCCACTACAATTATATATATAAATGAAAAACCAAATCCAACCATTTTTGGAATATTTAAAGATCCTGATTAGTCAATAACTCATTCTTGACTGAAGTAATAAGGATCTTTTAATTTTCCAAAAATTGTTGGGTTTGGTTTTCATTTTTCCATTCTTAATCAAATTGGAACTGGTCACATATCATTATTAGTCAATATCACCCTAAATTTATTGAGAATTTTACTATATGTTAATGTTATATGCTTTAATAAAGGGACATGTTACATGATTTTGTACATCACCATGATCCAACTTTTATAATATACTAGTTAAAAACTTGTGCATTGCACATTTTTATCATAATCTTATAAAATATATATTTTATTTGAAAAACAATAACAATAATAAAGAAAGGAATAATGAGTTTTTAATTGCTACGCCACATGGTCCATGAATGCATCAAAAATTGAGCTATTGCTTCAATGTATAAGAGATTGTATCTTTGTTAGTAATTTCTACTAATGGTGAAGCCAGATCAAAATATGTGCATGGGGCAATCCTCTTTTTAGGAATTCAATAGTGAAGAAAACTATATTGAACAAACAATGTATTTTTAATTATTTGTAAATAACAATATTAATTGTAATAATATTTTTTATATATATAATTACTATAATTAACATGTAATCATGCAAAAATTGTCATTTTGAAATTTGAAGGCTTTTTATTTGATAATATTTAGTTTTTCATCATACCTTAAGGCTGCAATAATTCTCCCGAACTACTAACCTTGTACAATGTCTTTTATCAATTGATCCAATTGATATTAGGTATGTCTTCAGGGTTTTTGCTAGGTATTTCACGTCTTTGCAAATTTGCTACAGCATTAGCATCTTAGTTTATTGAAATATTCAACAAATTTATTATAAAAATAAATGTACACAATTGAATTAGATTGATAGAAATTTATTATGTAAAATAAATGTATGTCTATATTGGTTGCCATCAATTGTTCATTGCTTATATGATCTATAATTCTTTGTCTTTTATTAGCTGAATCTATAGATCTTAATAGTCGTAAATTCATAATGGATTTTTGTTTTAATCTTGCAAATTATTATAAAATACACAACCAAATCAACAGTATGCATATTTGAAAGACAAATCAAGTGCATGTAAAGTGTAAAAAAATACTTGCTTTATGGTAGTGGTGGTGATGTCTTCCATGTCAAATTGCTTCTCGGAGAGGGAGAATTTTTTTTTTTTTCCAAACAGAGAGAAAGACTTAGTTTGAAAAAGAAATCAATATATAATAGCTAAAACTAAAATACTTAAAAGTGGTATTTGACCACTACACACCCTTAGTGCGATAGTCATTCCATAAGTATAAGTACTTGTGAGGTGTAAGAGCAAAAGCTGAGATTCAAGTATTCAGGAGGGAGTTTCACACAAATATATACTTTTAGGTTAGAGTAAAATTTTTATCTTATATAAAAAAAAATAATAATAATAATAATAAGTGGTATTTGACACGGATAGTGTTTAAACTATAATCAAATTTTCTTCTCCTTTTTTGTCTTTTTTATTTTTATTCATTTATTTTTTATATTTATGCATATTCTCCTTTTTGTTTAGGTGTCTTAGGCTTTATCAAATTAGTTTTGTTGATCCTTGTAATTCATTTTAATTAGAAGTTTCTGTATTCATGCTTTATCTAATTAGTTTTGGAAGTGGTATTTGATACGGATTAGTGATCAAATTCAAGTAGGATATAGTGATATACATAGGGCTTAATATTTTTTTTGTTTTTGTTTTTATCTATAAATTTCTTGCAATTTGGGGCAGCCAACCTTTTTTTTAAATTAAGATTTTTTTTTTCAACTTAAACATGTACTATGTTGCTGGTTTTTTTTTTTTTTTTTTAATTAAGAATTTTATTATAAAAGATTAGATGAAGAATTTGGATTGTAATCAAATTAAGATAGAATTTGGATTATAATCAAATTATGATTTTTATCAACTTAGAAATTATAGGAGAAGTTAAAATCATATAAACGTGTATCGGTTTATTTTCTAATTAAGATTTTTTTTTAATAAAAGATTAGATGAAGAATTTGGATTGTAATCAAATTAAAATATAATTTGGATTGTAATCAAATTATGATTTTTATTAACTTAGAAATTATAGGAGAAGAAAAATTATATCTATTTTTAAAAAGAATTTTCTACAATTTGATGAAGTTTCTTGGTGCAACCACGGTTTCTAAATCTAACTTTTATTATATAGTATATGATATGATATGATATAAAATATATAGATAAATAATTAGATATTGTCAATTCATACTAGTACCCATGAATTGCTTTGTATGAAGTGCACAATTTTCATTATTAAATTATTTATAATTGAGATTAAAATAAAAGCATAAAATAATGCAACATTATATATATAAATATGTTTTTTTGTTGACTTATATAATGTATGACATTACTTTTTTTTATTATTTATTTACTTTATTAGTTTAAATAACTTTTTTTTTTTAGAAACATTAGTTTAAATAACTTAAACTAAATACATAACAAATATCCAAAAAAAATTAACAAATAAACTGACATTAATAAAATTCGCATGGTTAAAAGCTACTAAAGAAGTAAATATACGCTTTTCTTAAACAAATATGGATGAAATATACGCTTTTCTTAAACAAATATGGATGAAATATACACATTTCTTAAACAAATGCTATCAACTACTAAAGAAGTAAATAAATAGATCTTGGGTAAATGCAAATCGATTTTTGCATATAAGCAGAAATCTTTCTCATTATTACAGTGGATCCTCAAAAAAAAAAGAATATGTATCGAATAAAATATATACTTCGGCTTTCTTTGAATATAACATAAACCCTTTTATTCTTTTAGGCTAGGTGAGTTGTCACTTGTCAAGATTAAGCTACGACTTTTTTTTATATATTTTTTTATAATGAATATTAGGCTATGAGGCCTTAGAGATTTTTTTTTGGGAAGCCTACGAAGCCTTAGAGATAAGGGAAGAAAGAGTTTTATTTGTGTACACTGCATGGGTATGTTGAAAAGCACATGGGGCGGAGCTGAGATTGAAACCAAAACGTTAGGATCCTCTCCATATCAATTTCAAACGGAGAGATCCTATGAGAATTATCTTTATCTTTTTCTCATTCTTCTATAGGCATACTTACCCTTATAAAAATATGAGAGGTGCTACATCCATAACATTTTTACAATATTTTCACAACAAATTATAGGTGGTTAATTATTATAGGTTCAAATTTGAACTTAACACTAAGATTACTTTTTTGTCCCAACAATAACAACCAGTAACAATCTGCCACTTAAGATTTGTTGTAAAAATGTTGTGGTCATATCATTTCTCTAAAAATATTAATCATTTCATAGATTTTATGATTCAAATTAGATTTTATGAATTCAAACCTATAAACGCTATCACATCATTTAAAATTTTAAATAACGTGGCAGTTTTTACGCTTGTTAAATCCAAGAGGAAAAAGAATTTTATGAATAAATGAAAGAAATAGAGCGGGCTTAAAAATAAAGAGGATCTCGAAGTGCATTGTATGTTTCTCCTGAAACAGTCCTTACCGGTTCTGTTATGATACGTATCTCTCTATTTATTCTAAAATTTACACATGTTATTTTTCCCAGTCTTCTTCTGTTGGGATCGTGAAACTCAAATATCGGATCAAATGCTCTCTCTCACTTGAACACTACTCTCATCTTTCATTTCTTATAACAGTTTTTTTCATTCCACTACAAACTTTCGGTTCTTGGAGTCTATGTTTTATCGAAGGGGTGATAAAGTATTACTAGCACCGACAGAGGGCAGACGAAATCGCAGGGGTGACAGGGGTGACAGTGCATTACTAGCACCGAGAGAGGGGAAAAGAAAAAAGTGCCAAGATTGTGATCTGACATTTGAAAGGAAAAAAAAAAAAAAAAAGGTAATCCGATATAAGATTCTATGCTTCTTTGAGCATTTGTTACTATTATTATTAAAAAAATACATGATGTATCATGTTAATGAATACTAACAAGGTATCTTTATGATATTTGCTAATGAATTAATGGATACCCTTGTTAATAGATACCTTGGATTAATGAATACCCAGATACCTTGGATTAATGGATACCCTTGTTAATCGATACATTTACGATATTTGTTAATAGATACTCTTATGATATTTGTTAATAATTCGAAAAAGAAAGTCAATAGATTTTTTTAAAATTTTTTTAATCAATTTTCATAAAAAAGTTTCTAAAAGTATTTCCTAAACTAATGCATTAACTATTCCCATATTTGATTATCGTACCTGGTTGGCAAGTTTGTAGCTAATCTTCAATCAATATTTTTTTATTGGATGAAAATTTTGACAAAATAACACAAAATTTGGCATTGTAACTAAGGTTACAACTTTCACTGAAAAAATTAACATAGCTACATATTTATGTAGTTCCCGCACATCGCAACTCATTTTAGTTTTCTCCAATATTTCAATAAGATTTAGTTTAACTGATTGACATGTATATAAAAAAAATAAAAAAATCAATAACTTTTCTTGTAAAAAGGGTAATCTTTAGTTATTTTATAGACAAAATAGAAAGACACTAAGAATAATGTAGTGATTTGATCATAGTATATATATGTGTTTTTAAATTGAAAATTACATGATATATTGGGTCATATAAATAGGCATGTTTCATGCTTACAAAAAATGCAAATATCCTTCAATTATTTTTTTTACATTCTGGATTTTGTGTTAGTAAAGTTATTTATTTTTTTCCTTTTGGTTGGACATTGTTTCAATAGTTGCAAAGACAACTAAAATTTTAGTAAGAATACCATATTTCAAATCAATTGTTCCTCACATAAAAAAAAATCAATTGTTTCTCATATAAATCTTAAAAAAAATGATATTAAAATTTCATTATGCTTAAAATAATTTATATAACAAAATAAACATATTCACTCTATTAGTTATCTTTCTAATTACATAAAATAAATAACACAATGTCAGTTCCACATACATATATATATATATATATATATATATATATCACATGTCACTGAAAGGAATCAGGAAATTTAAAGGGTTAAGATTAATTTTTAGTGAATTCACAAATGTTTATTTATTTATTTATAGTTTTTGTGTCAATTTTTGTCAAAGCAACTAAACATGAGGAATAATGTCATATTGTAAATCTAATATTATTATTCTAACCAAAAGTTATTTCTTAAATAAAGTTTATAAAAATAATCTTATAAATTCATTTAATATAAATAATTAATGCACAACTATAGATAATTAGCATATAGATTTATTCTATTAGCTGATTCAATGAACTAATAATTTGATATAAATGCAAACTCTTTGAAGTAGAAGCCTAAATAAAAACAATTTCAAGGAATGCACCACTTGGCACAACTCCACGCTCTCCAACATGAGGTCTTTACTTATATATATATATATATATATATATATATATATTAATTTCATGTCAAACGGATGTTATTTATTACTCGATCTATAAAATAATTTTTTTATGTATAGTTTTAAATTAAATAGAATAAACTTGAAATTTAAACATTTAATTGATGACACAACTATTAACTTTTGATATTCTTAAAATTTTACAAGCATGGAGGATATATTAATTCTTTTTATATCTTTCAGACTTGCAAAATTTCAAGAATATCAAATATTAATAGTTATATCATAATCAAATGTTTAAATTTCAAATTTTTGTCGTCTAAAATTATGCATAAAAAATAAATTTATTGCTTGAATAGTAGAGAATATGTTTAAATTTCAAAATTTTCAGCCATGTAAATTTTTTTCTTTTTTAATTGGAATTAAAACAAATTTGTAGCCAAATTTTGTCCAATAATATATATAAACTACTTTATAATTTAACTATTTAAGCTAACTATAAATATATCTTTCAAACAAGTAAATTAATAAATGAAAATAATTAATAAAATCCAGCACATTAATTAGGAGATATTGCAATAATATATCACGTTAAGAATCTTTTTTACTTTTTTTTAAAATTTTTGTGAAGGAAGTTTTTTTTTACTTGACTACATCAACAAAGTTAAAAAGTTAGTATTTCAAAGAAGAAGTCGATTTATCCATTTGTCAACTTTTTTTTTGAACCAAATTTTGGTTTTTAAATTTTAACAGCATCCTCTCAATTTCTAAAAATTGAGAGAGAAAATGTCATCTTCAAATACGCCATGCGCAGCATGCAAGCTCCAAAGGCGAAAGTGCACGCAAGACTGCGTGTTTGCACCGTATTTTCCAGCGGACCAGCCCCAGAAGTTTGCTAATGTCCACAATGTGTTTGGAGCTAGCAATGTTGCCAAGATTCTGAATGAACTCAACCCTGTCCAGCGTGAGGACGCAGTAAACTCTTTGGCGTACGAGGCAGAGGCTCGTCTGAGCGATCCAGTCTATGGCTGCGTAGGTATCATTTCCATTCTCCAGTACAAGCTGAAACAGATCCAGATTAGTCTCTACAATGCCAAGCAGGAGCTTGCAAGATTCTCGAGCGGTCAAGCCATCCACCCTACTCTCTATTCACCAGGGTTTATCCCAAAACTACAGCACCTGGACAACCCTTCCTCTTCTTCTTCAGTCTTGCCTTACATTCCCACTGGAGCTGA
Organism: Quercus aquifolioides; assembly: GCA_019022515.1. Classification (NCBI taxonomy): domain Eukaryota; kingdom Viridiplantae; phylum Streptophyta; class Magnoliopsida; order Fagales; family Fagaceae; genus Quercus; species Quercus aquifolioides. Next base: position 47,035,737 of record CM032334.1, on the reverse strand, counting down.
TACGCATGGTAGCCAATTGGCGATTCGCGAAACGCAGCGGCAACTACATCATCAGCAGCAACAACAACATATGTTGCAAATGCAGCAGCAGATTTTTGAGGAACAAAAAATGGTTGCGGCTGTGGCTGCCAGAGAGCAACAGGAACGGGAGTTTGTGAGGTTCAACGTCACTGGATTTGACCCACCAGCTAACCTGGGTTCGATCAATCCCAATGTGTATAATCAAAGGAATGATGCTGCTGCTGCCATGTCTCCTTTGGCTTTGGGCACCTTTGAAAACCCTTACCCAATTCAAACACAGGTCGCTGAACCTCAACACCATCTTCAACCACAACCAGGCCAACAAAGTCAGCCTCAGCAGCCTAAGTTGGAAAGCAAGGAGGGTAGGAGTTAGGTTAGTCTTGTTGATTGATGTTTTTGTTGCTCTTTGACCTTCCTAGCTTTTTCGTCCTTCCATTTGAGGGATGCATTCTTTCATTAGGTCTGCTAGATGGAAATCATGAATAAAAATATATTCTTTGAATGTGTGTGTTCCATTCTGTACACTCCACTAGATCTTTTTTTTTTTTTTTCAATGCAAAATAATTAAAGTTTAGATGGAAAGAACATAAAATATATGACATAATTTAATAGATGAAATATAAAGTGGACAACTCACAGAGAATTTTAGTTCGTAAATGAATAAAGATTTCGTTTTATTGTATGTGCTATATTCTATTCAACTACTTCAATTAAAGTCTCTATCATAACTTGAAGTGGAACACTTTTAGTGGGACAAAGAATTTTTGTTCTTAAATAAATAAAAAAAATTTGCCTCAATGTACTCCATTTTTTATTTTATTAAACCATCGTTTGCTAAATGTCCCTCTTAGTGGGACATAGAATTTTTGTTCTAATATGCATAAAATCTTCGGTCTCAATATGTTTGCTTTATTTTATATTTAAAAGGTTTTTTTTCTTCCAAAAATGTTTTAAAGGTTATATTTTTAGGTTCTGTTTGTGGCTATGGGACGGGTTGTATTTCATTGTTTAGTAGAAGATGAAATAAAATTATGATTTTGATAAGGTTGGATCTCACTGAAATATTGTCTCAAGTAAAAACTGGCTTAATAGAGGAGGGTTTCAATCGTATGAATGTCATAATTTTCAGATTTTAATTCTATTGTAACAAGCATGTGAGACTTTGTTGAAAAAGAAATTGGTGCTTAAATTGTTGATGTTCCTTCCTCAAAGAAGCCTCAAAACACACTTGTAATCTTGTTGTCACATATGGGAAAATTATTGTAGGTAAACTTTAGAAGGATGCTGCGAAATTTAACTATTTTTTGCAAAATTTTAGGGTTTTATTTTATTTTCACTTTGATTCATTCAGCATTGGAGCATTTAGTACCCGTTTGGATCCCACGTACACGTTTACCATTTTGCCTTTTTTTTTTTTTTTTACCAGCGCCTCTTGCACTGTTCATGGGACATGAACAATGCATTAAGGCAAATGAACAATGTTTGGGAGAGTGAACAGTAACCCAAAAATTATTTTTTTATTGTTTTTAGCAATAAGTTTCCAGTTTTCAGCAAAGTAAACAGTATCCAAACACACTCTTAGGGTCCGTTTGGATATAGCTAAAAACTGAAAACTGAAAAACACTGTAGCAAATAATTTTTAAATGTGTAAATAATACCGTAGGACCCATTTTTAATGAAAAAGTTGCTGAAAAGTGAAATTTGTGGGTCCATAAACAGTAAAATTTGTGCTGAAAAGTCAACTATTGCGGCTACTGTTCAATGAACAGTAGCCGCAACAGTACATAAACAGTAAAAAAATGACTGAAACCCATGAAAAAAAAAAAACAAAAAAAATGCTGAAACGCAAATGCGCGTTTCAGCTTTTCAACCCAAGCCAAACGGACACTTAGTGTGTTTTTTTTTTTTTTTTTTTTCATCAAAGCACACTATAAGGTTTGACTTTACTCCCAAATCTCCACAACTTGTGCTTTAAAGAGTGTGTTTTTTTTTTTTTTTTTCATCAAAGCACACTATAAGGTTTGACTTTACTCCCAAATCTCCACAACTTCTGCTTTAAACCCTCATCCATGCAAATGTAAAACTATTTCCCCCACTTTAATGATTATCCCCACCTGCCCACAGCCACATGGTTGAAATTTTCGTACAAAAAATAACATTGCTATAGACATGACAAATTTCACGTCTGATGTGATGAGATTGTGATGAGTATAGCATTGACAAATTTCATATTTGATGTGAGATTGTGATGAGTACAACATTATGTTCACGTAAGAAAACAACTGATATTACTATTATTAATTTATTATACACCAATCACACCTAACACTAAATGGTTGTGAAATTTGTCAAATATCTGGAGTCATTGAAAAACAAATAAATCCAACCAGTTGAACCATATAATTCATCATGATAATATGTTTACATAATACTGCTTCACCAGGAGGCTTAATGGTCTCCATCTCACACCCCCCCCCCCCTTTTTTTTTTTTACGAAACTACATTATTAGTCCCTGAAGTTTATCCTATGTGCGCAATTGATCCCTCAAGTTTCAAGTAAGCACAATTGGTCCTTCAAGTTTTCAAAATGAGCAATATAAATCCTTTGGTTAACTTCCGTTAATGGTGTTGCTTACGTGGCTAACGGAATAATGACCTTGCATTTTTTAAATGATGTGGTATTTATTTTTATTAAAAAATTCCAAAATTAAATTTACACATCCGAAAGAGACTAGATCATTCCAATTCAAATATTTATCCTAACCCGGTACAAAAAGAATCTCCATTTGCAATCTGATTTACAAACCATGAGAGAGGGGAGAGACAATGAACAGATCCAAGGCCTAGCCGCCGGCGACGCCGCCGCCCTCCGCTGGAGACGGTGGCCTCCTGCTTCACACATCCTTCTCCAACCGACGACCACTAACCCGCCTCCCTCCTTATCTCGCACAGCCACTGACCCACCTCCATGACTGATTCAGTGCTGGTTTCCCAAAACACGTCCTCTTCAGCTTGAGTTTTCATCCTAAGTTGCCTTGAGACTTCGAATTGAATCAAAAAGCCCATATTGTATGGTGGATGATCTCATAGTTTGGACCGCTTTGAGCCTCGCGAATTGCTGCCCGTCTCTATCTTTAGTATAAAGCAGTATTCGTCATTAATGATTTTTTCTCCAATGCACATTGCATCCATAAATAAGTTGGCTGTGGCAATGGCTCTTGGGTCCAAACCCAGCCGAAAAACAAAAATTTTCATAATACAAGTGTTAACTTACAAGTCAAAACAATGCAAATAAATTTATGAATTTGTGCTTCCATTGAAAATCATCAATTTAGCTCTTTCACCGTAAATGGAGATTTTTTTTTGTACCGAGTTAGGATAAATATTTGAGTTGGAATGGGTCTAGTTTATTTCTTATGTGTAAATTTAATTTTAGATTTTTTTTAATAAAAATAAATGTCACATCATTTAAAAAATGCCAAGTCATTATTCTGGTAGCAACATAACTAACGAAAGTTAACTAAAGGATTTATATTGCTCATTTTGAAAACTTGAGAGACCAATTGCACTCGCTTGAAACTTGAGGGACCAATTGTGCACACAGGATAAACTTCAGGGACTAATAGCGTAGTTTTGCCCTTTTTTTTCCGTCTTCTGTTGTGTAAACTGTAAAGGCATCCCAATATCTAAATGTGGCAGAGTGATATTAAGGCAAAATTGAACCATTTTCTTCAAGAAATGTACATTGGTGGAGAAAACAAACGAAAAAGAAACCAAATATTACACACAAACTAGAAACTTAATCTGAATCAGAAGACATCTGAGAATAAGGATCCAATTCCAGAACCATTTTAGATAGTGTCTCCCCCATATCTTCTAATTCATCCTTTCCATAACCCAAATTTCTAACTATCTCAGCCCCAGCTGCCCCTTGCTGAATTCCAAGTCTACGAATATTCCCCAATCTATTCTCCAGAAATGGCAAGACAGCACTGCTAGAACGTAGTCTAGCTGCCAAAGGGATGGAATGGACGTCAAGTGACCCCCTCAATGGAGAATCGACTGGACTACCCAGTAGCTCACCATGTTGGCCAACAAGGTTTCCAAATATTTTTGGAAAAGGTAAAGGTATTGGAAGAGGACAAAGAGCCACTGACAGATTGCAGAACCTTGGTCTTGTCGTTGCATTTTCATAAGCAGCACGAACCATATCCTTCACTTCAGAAACTGGAGCCCGATGACCTCCTGTACAACAAAACAATAAGTCAAAGCATTAGATGCACGGACACTTCATAAGCACCAAAATAAATATAAGACAAAAATTAGTGTTTATATTTTCTCCCATCCCCACCCCCCACCCCCCCAACCCAAAAAAAGCACATACCCAACAAAATATTTTAAGAAAAAGCAGCTTAGTCTTTTATAACAAGGTAATGTGGCCTGGCATACCTAAAGAGTGTCCTGCAAGCAAAGTCAGGATGTCTTCTGTGTCTTAAATTTATCAGTAAATTTTGAGTTTACTAAAAATGGCAAAAAAATGGGGGAAAGAAACAAGTATGTCTTCAGCTAACTCATCACTCCTCAGCCTTTACAAACAGGCTTTAAAGGTCCATCCAGTTTGCATTTTATAATTTTGTGATCTTAAATTAAGATAAATATGATCCTGAAATTCCCATAAGAGGACACACCCCAACTCCACAAATTCAACCCTTCAATTAACACTTTCAAATCTCTTCTAGCCAGTAAAGTCAACTTGATCTCCAGAACTAACTATGGACCAAAGGCAGTGAAATGAGAAAAATAAAGATGGCGATATGTGAACAGATTCTTCAAAGCACCTGATCCAAGAGCTCCATGGATGGTCATGGATTCCACCGCCTGCAAGTCTTCCACATCCTCTGATATCTCAGGTGTCAATGTCTGCAAGTTCCCTAAGAAAGATTGCTCAACCTGTTTACCTGGATTTCAAAATTTTGAACAATTAGTCAATTACCCAAACCCATCACTTAAAATCAAAACTTAAATGTGACAGCCATTCAGATATTACCAGTCAAAGAAGGTGCAGGCATTGCAACATCGAGAATAGTCACCCTATTCTGTCTAGCTTGCCCTGCTAAAATTTCTACAACACCATGGATATCAACAGCACCAGAAACATAACATGAATCTGCACTGGGACCAAGTGGTTCCATTCGGAAAGGGAGACTAATAGCGTGCAGAGCAGAGGCATAAACTGCACTGCAGTGGTAAGGCTTCTCATCTTCAACGCAGAGGAACGTGGAAGCTTTACCTTCATAAAAATAAGAACAAAAGATTAGTTTTTAATATAGGGGAAAAAAAAGGTTGGGTCCGTGGGTGCCTGCTGGGTGGAGGGGGTGTTGTTTGGATGCCAGGAAAAGACTTGTTATTATTATCAAAAATTGCAAGTAAAAAAGGGTAAAGAAATGGCACATGAAAAGCAACAACGAAATACTGAGGAAGGGTAGAGAGACATCTGAAACTGAAACGATACACTCCACATATATCGTATAACTTACTTCTTCTCAAGGAGGGTAGACCAACTGGCACAATCAGTTTACAAAAGGATGATAGTCTTGAAAATGAAACTGCATCATGAAGATTCTTAGAGACCACTTGCTTTTGGCTTTTGGGGATCATGTGAGAACCAGGATCCTTAACAGCATAGAGCAGCACAGGCGTGTTTGTGTATTCATCAGCAATATTCTCTAGAAAATCAGCACCAACAGATGAGAAGCCTCCTGAATCGTTGACAATGAACTGAAAACCCTGTCAAAATCACCAAAGGTTCAGCAACAAAGAAAAAGAAGGATAAAGATCAAATCACAATTCATATTGAGAATCCCTGCATCCACAAGCATACAACAAGGTGCCTACACCCAAACTTATATCTTAGAGCTTGGTTTGTTTTAGCTTATTTTCATTGACTTATTTTGCTTAAAAATTAAGCTGGGTAAAAGTACAGTTGTACCTAGAAAAAAGTGAAGTTTTATAAAGCTGTACATCAACAAAAAGGTTTTTTTTTTTTTTTTTTCCTTAAAAGGCTAAACGAAACAAGCACTTGGTCTAGGAATCCTTATACAAAAGGCCAGGGAAAGTTCATGAAGCTAGATTCTAACCATTTAAATAAACTTGGTTCATATGGTAAATATCGAATCATTTTCTTGACAGCCAAGGATGTTTTGAATAGGACTGTCACATGTGAAGATCACAAACCTTCTAAAGACTTGGCAAGTCAAAACTTACACATTGTCTATAGCCATAAAGATACTGATCACAGACAATATTGAATGGTCTACAAAACTCCAAAAAAAAAAATGTATAAAAACAAATGGACTCCAAAATGACATCTTTGCACCAAATATGGATAGAGTAATAATGACAAGAAGGAAACATGGTTAAAAAAAGCATGAATAAGTAGCACAGATGAAGAGCAGCAATATCAGCTTTAGGCTCTATCTGATTATTTCAGATACCTTGACATGTAATGCAAAACTTACAAACACTACAAATTCAACCTCGCTTGTAAAGACTACAACACTTCTTGACAAGTGGCAATAACAATGCCCCCATTTGAGAAAACACATCCCAGAATGAGTTATTGGGTGCAATTTTAAATTATAGGCAACAATAACCTTAGCACTACAAGTTTTACAAAACTCGAGCGTGGGAAATCATTAAGCACTCCAAGAAAAAGGTCCCATTTTCTTAAACCCATAATAATTGAAATATAAAAAAAGTAATTAGCACCTGAATACTAATATAACTTTCTTCATTGATTTTTGTACTTATACAAACTTTATAAGAAAAAAGATAAAGAAGTTTCTCAATAAGAAAATTAAGAGATTTTGATAGTTATAACAGGGGAGGGAGGGATTTGAATCTGGACGTATCCGTTGGAAACACTATGAGATACCAATTGAGTTACAAGGCCCTTGACAGTAAGGAATTTTTTTTTTTTAAATCTTATTTATTTATTTTAATAAGAAAATCAATAGATAACTTGGTCTCATAAAATATAGGGTAATTCGGTCGTAATTATAAGAATATAATCATCATATATAGATGGGACATTGGAAATCTTCACCCACTCATAACTTCAAGGAACATGCAGCAAGATATTATCAATCTTGAGCTTTATAGAGTGAATATTCCTGATTACCATATCTTTCTTCAATATTGGGGTAAAATGTAAAAAATCAAAGACATAATCATTCTAAGGGCGAGGAGCTTTTAATATATACCTGTATATGGTCACACTCTTCTACAAAAAAGCGAAGCCTCTCACTAATTTCTTCTCGTAAAGCCCAAGAGGTATCCCTTCCAATTCCATAACTATCAAATTCTTGAACACCCATCCATAATCCACTCATTTCATATAAACTTTGAGGATGGTAGTGAACTTTTGAGAAGTCTGTCCAATATTGGACTCCATTTTCTAAGAATTCAACTATATCCTCATCCTCAATTTCTCTCTGGGGTTTATTCTTCCCACCATTGGTGGCATTCTCCTGAGTCAAACTATCCCGTTCTTCATCATACAATCTTTGCAAGAACAAATTCCTCTTTCGTGGTTCAGATGCATGAGTGGAAACATTACCAGTCCTGCACATTGATTTACAGATATTCAATTCATTTAAAAAGCACAATAAAACATTACCAGTCCTGCAACCCCAACCTTAGGTTTTGATGCAGTAAACAGTACTCAAAGAACTGCTAGAGCTGATCTAGAGCAAAGAAACAGGAGAATAGAAAAATAAATGAAGACACACAAACCCAAGATAGGTTTGTAGAGAACAATTCTCTAGAGTAGATAACATTAATCAGTAAAAGAAGCTTCACATTAGCCTAAAACGATTCGCTAGAGACAACTTGCATAATAAACACCCCCTAGTTCCAACATCATGCAGTCAAAGGTCAGATAAGACTTGTTGACTCATTAAGACTTACTCATTGACTTAAATTCAGCACAACAACAACAAAGCCTTAGTCCCAAAATTTTGGGGCTATGGATCCTCAACATATCAGTTAGTATTGGCCAAATTTATTCTTTGCCTCCATTCTACTCTATCTAAAGTCATATTCTCTGTAATTCCTTTAATTGATGTAATTTTTTATTACTTCTACTAATGTAATTTTTGATCTTCCTCTACCTTTAAGAAATCACATAAAGTCCAGAATTGTACATAGGCTGACAAACTACTAAAAGGATGGACATATTATAATCAGACAATGAGGTAAGATCCAATATCAAACTTATATTCCACAGCAACATTATCAAATTAAAGAAAACCGAAAGAGGAAAGGAGGGAGAGGGGGAGAGAGGGAGGAAGAGGAGGGGGGCGGGGGGAAGAGAAATGAAATTGATTCAGTGGGTACAAGCTACCACAATGAAAAAATGTAAGTAGGAGAAAGCATACTAGAATTAAAGTTGATCCCAAATTGCAGCATATGCATATATGCCACCGATGTACACATATCTAAGATGTGCATTATCATCAGTATTATAAAGTGATCTAATAAAACATCTAATACCAGTAGGGCCAAAAGCATGTAATTTCTAGTAGAAAACAACATCCAAACACACGCACACAAAAAAGCCTCCAGGGTTTGCTTGCATTGGAAATGATGGTTATGCACAAAATAGATCATATGAGCATCTAAGGTGGCAATCATAGCTGACATAACTTTATATCAGCTATGTTTTATTTTATATCATCATAAATGAGGCTTTTTTGGTCATGCACAAAGTAAATGACATTCTATCAGCTATGTTTTATATCATCATAAATGAGGCCAAATCATGTTACAGTCGAATCAGACTAAAAGAACACACTACTAAAAGATATTATCAAGGGGAACATCCTTTTTAGGCATATGCTTTTCTAACTTGAGATTGTTTTAATTCTAAATATTAGAAAATTGAAAAGCATGTCATTTGCAAAGAGCTTAACTATTTTAAAATGCCACCTTAAAAGTTAATGTTACTAAAAAAACCTAGATCAGTAATGAAGTCATCATTTCAAACATTCATGTGTGTGCGTGTAATCTTACCATGTGAGAACATCTGGTGGTGTAGATGCAACCTCATTATACAATGTACCAAACGAACTCATTGATCCAAGGGATCCTGTGATATCAAAACTTAACACATTATTCAAGAGAAACACTAATAATAATAAAAAATAACATCTCATAGAATACCAAGGGAACAAAACAAATGTGAGCCAGATGCATAGCATAGCTACCCACCCATGGTGGATGGGCATCACCCTTCAACCCCAAGGGTGAGGGGCTTGCGCTCCAGACTTGGACAAACCATAACAGCGATTCTGCATCTAACCCTTAGCAATTCCACACAAACTTAACCACTTTAATGCCACACTTGGTGACAAGCATGCATTACTAGCCTCTCCGTGATTTGATATTATCACAGTTTAGCCAACAAACTTTCAATTGCTACATCTGACCCCATAAGCTTTGGACAAAAATAAAATCATTAGGGTTCTCTCCAAAGTACCCTAACTCATTTTAATCCAAACCTTAGGGAGTCAAAATGTAACAACTGAAAATTCTTGTGGTAGTAAATTGTGATTGTGTCAAAGCATAAGAGGATAAATTGTTTGTCCAAAAAATGCAGAATCTGTTAATTTGCACAAAACCTTAACAGTTTCATTTTAATCCAAACTTTATGGGGTCAAATGTGCCACTAAAATTTTGTGGACTAAATGGTGATAAGGCCAAACCACAAGAGAGTAAATTGTAATTTACCCTTTAATAAAAGCCAAGAAAGAATGTAATCTATCATTATGTTTTTTACAAGTGTACAATAAGGCAATAGCAAAAACATTGATGGAAGTTATAATTAACCCCCACACAAAACAGGCCACCATTAGCAAAATAGAACAGCCCTCCTCTCAGCACCTTGGGGATGAACATCTAAACGAACCTGTCTAAAGTTTCACAATCAGAATTTGAAAATGAATTTCAGAAAAATGATATCTAGGAACCATGCCATTCTCATCCTCAAGAGCATGTCTGGGTGCACTATAACCATAATGTTTATGTTTTAGCCCTACCAATTTCACCCTTAAGTTGAAAAGTAGCCCCAGAGTGCAGAAGATGAAGGACAAGTGCCGGCTTGAACTAAATTATGTTCAGAGTAGAACATAGATGGCCAGCATAAGGCTTACAGACATTTACCCAAGCACCAATGATCCAATACACAAAATTCATATCTGAATTGTTTCAGTGTCAACTGTGGTTTGGGAGCAATCCAGTTCTACATTCTTTTAGTGCTAAACTAGTGTATAAAGACTGAGCTTCACCTTGCAAGCAAAGAATGGCATCACTTTTAGAAAACCTAGTGATGAGATGAGGTAAAAAGGTGGACAGCAAGCAAGAGGGCATCAGCTTATTCAGAAAATGAAACTCTTGTCAACCTAAGTTCTACTATCACATTCAGATAAATCCCATCGCCTAAGGAAAAAGGCAACTAGATTGAGTATTATTTTAACATCGAATATAAATCAAGTACCTTGGAAGTTAACTGAAAGCAGGCGAGGAGTATAGGTAAGGGTGCCCTGCACATGTTTTGGCAGCAATGCTGTTAGCAATGTATCTTTACAAAAGCCATGCAAGTTAGAAATGACAAAATCAAGTTCTTAGATTTGCTGCAAATCAACTAACAATGGTCTAGTGATGAGACAACCTCAAGGGTAAATATTTCTTCATAAGAAAGCATAGAAATTAAATATGAGAAAGCATTAAAACTGAAATATTATAATTTCAAATAATAGAACTCTAGCAATAATAATTTTAGTTATCAAGAAAATTATCACCAGGAAAATGCCATTAATCTCAAAAAAAGAATCTTCCACTCATTGAAAAGAAAAGGAATTAAAAAAAAAAAAATTTATTTCTTAGTAATAAAATCTTATTAAAGAAAGGAACAAACAAAAGGTGGAGCTTCCAAAAGAATTACACAATGAAGATTTAAATGATATATGAAGTCAAATAAAGAAATACAATATAACCTTTCAAGCATAGTGCAACATTCAAATTACAAGGATTTAAAAATTGTGCTGGAAAAACCAATCAAGGTGCAGCCTAGTGGTTGAAGACTTGAGATGAGCTGAAGACCTAGACAACTTGATTCAATCCCCACTAGGAGTTCCCTTGGATTATCTGATACAAGGTTCTAGCAGGTGGGGCCATGTATCCAAGGTTTTCTCCCCAAGGATGGGTCCAAAGGGCCTTGCCTTGGTGAGGTTCCACATCACAAAAAAAAAATAAATAAATAAAAAGGGGTGCTTGAAAAGTGTGTACTTCTTCCATATTAATAAAAAGAACCTTATATTTTTCTAAGCTAACTTTCAATAACAATGAGTTGATGATGGACTCTCACAACTAATATCTAAATGGATATCAAAACAAAAACTGCATAGATTTCTTCCCACATTTGCTTATACCAACGTACTAAAACAAGTCAGCCACCAATTTAAGCTTGTAAGTAAAAACAATTGCAAAATTTCTGCTTAATTCAACTTCAATGTCCTAACACTTCACCTGTTGTGTCTCACCAGTACGGTAGAGCACATCCATATTTAAAGCATCATTCTTGAAGACTGGATCACCAGAAGGGTCCGAAGCCAATCCAAGCAACTCATCCTTCAGCATCAAGCACATGAGGTTTAATATATCACATTTTAAAAAATGCCTAAATAAATACAAATTAAAAATTAAAATATCCTATAACTTTATCAAGAGATAATTTTATTCCTTGGCATTAGCAAAAGAACCTAGATTGGGACTGTGTCTTGAGTCTCGACAGCTAGGAGAGCTACAGTTAATCACAAGCTAAAAGGACTTTTAATAGACAACACAGAAAAGTGAACATAGGACTGTATCTAAGTTGGAATCAAATGCCTGTTTAAATATAAAGCCCGTCCCTTCATCAACAATGCTATTTGTACATCGTAGCAGTGTAGCACATGAGAAAAAATGTTTAATAAATAAAAGAAAATGGAAAAGTTCAGATTTCTTTGACGACATGAACTATGGGGAAGTCACCAAATTATTCTGTCTACCAGAATGATACACCAGAATTCCTTCTAAATAAAAAGCCTGGGATAGCAATGCATTTTTAAAATTTCCCTCAATCTGCAAACTAGGATTTTCCTGATACTTTTATAAACTTCCTATAAAGTTTTTCAATTGAAAGTCTTTCATAAAAGAGAAGTTTACAATTTTCCGCGTGAAGGAGACCATAGAAGCAGCAAATTTGACCACTGCTTCAAAAATAACAAAATAAATCCAACTTCCCCGTAACCAAGAGTAGCAAAGGTAACTTTAACCCCATGCAAACCGAGATGTAATATTTTCAATTTAATGCCCAAAACTGACCAACATTCAATTTTTATAACTTACTCCAGTTCCAATGGATCAGACAGAGCAAAATTAAACCTCGCAAAACCCATATTATATATGGGAATCAACAAATTGGCATCCCATAATTCATTGACATAATTAAGAACTCATGTAAATGCAAAATCTGTTATTGGTTTTCAAATGTTACATATTCAAAGTCAAAAAGAAACAGTGTAATAACTTCACTAACTTACTGTGTACTTAATTTAAAAAGTGATACTCCTTTTTTTCTATTGCCTTTGATCAAGTTCATATTTTGAACACTAATTTCAGCAAATGTCAACTTTTCCTTTCCAATGTGAACAATTTTTATAGACGAACCACTATATTTGCTGAATAAAAAATGTGGAGAATCACCACAAAAAAAGAAGGGACAGGGTTTAACGAGTAAAAAATACCTGGAAGTTCCAGAAGTGAGAGCCAACGAAGTTGGCGAACCCTCCAACTTGAACAGTCACAATTTCCTTCATACTTCCCTGCCATTACAAGTAGTTGCTTTTTTTTATATATATATATTCTTCTAAAAAGTTGAAAGGAAATACATACAAGTGATAACAATTGAAGCAATAGAAGATTCTAGAAGTACTCACCTACGAATTAGGGTTCTTTGAGAGAGAGAGAGAGAGAGCATAAAAATCAAACTCAGAGCATGAGCTTTACAACCGTTGCATAGACTTCAGGTTGAGGCGGTGTTTGGGAGGGAGAGAAAGGAAAAGGGTTTGGAAGTTTTTGGAAATTTGGATTTTTTAATCGATATGACCCTCTTGGGCTTTGGCAATATATGTTAGCAAATGACATATTTAAACCTTTTTTTTTATATATATCTTTCATTAAAAGTTCAACTTTTTTTTTTTTTTTTTTGTTGAGAATCTCATTAAAAGTTTAGGCCTTTTTTTTTATACGATATAGCAGATGTAGCTCTTTTGTTTAGGCCTGGATATTGCAGGGCTTCGATTTGTATCTTCCTCTGTTTCAGGCTTTCAGCAGGTTAGTTTTCAATGAAAGTTCCTTTCTACCCAAAAAAATAATTACAGAGATGTGGGCTGGCCTGCTAGTTGTGCTGTTGGCCCAAGCAGTTAATGGGCCAATCCAAAACATGCACGAACCGTTTCACAAAATATGTGTCTGGATATAACCCAAATCCACCATGGCTGGTAGCTCACAAAACAACAAATTGATAAGAATCGAGAAGGTGAAGACCATTGGTTTAAATGGGTCACCCCATCCATCTTGGGTGGGTGGCCACATCTCAAAATATGGATATGATAGAATTTAACTTATACTAGCTTTTTAGTGTATCATTTTTTTTAAGTTTTTTTTTTTTAAATGATACTCATCAAAAGCTTATGTGTGGCACAATACAACGAAATCTACCAACAGAATAAGGAGATTTTTTTTTTTTTCCCAATTAGATGTGATATTTTGTCTGCCCTTTTTTTTTGGATTATGTTTTTTTTTTTTTTCAATTATGTTAATGAGTGTTAAAATGCAATAGTACACATTTTTTATTTCACATTTTAAATGTGGACATCATACTTGAACTTATAGATGTTATATGTTCAAAATGTGCAAATTACCTCTTCTTCTTTTTTCTTTTTTCTTTTTTCTTTTTTCTTTTTTCTTTTATATTAGTTTTTACTATTTTCATGTAGTTAGGACCCTTAGGAGCCTCCTTAACAAATGTACTCTGATACAAGTTAAACCCAAAAAAAACCCCTTTCTTTTATTAATCTAATGCATTCCCATGTTCACCCCCCCCAAAAAAAAAATTCTTTAAGTAACATAACCAGCAATAGATAACAGTTTTTGTGTTTATTTTAAACAAGATCAATAACGGAGAAAAGCACTGAATCTTCATTCGTGCTCTTCATTTAATTTCTTTTGTATCTTCAAGCCTTAAAAAAAAAAAATAAATAAATAAAATAAAAACAAAAATAAAATTGGAAGTTTGAATTGGTCTCTTTCATTCGATGAACTCTACATTTTCGGGTCATTGACTTGGACCACGCAAAGCATCCCACCCTCGGTTTTAAGGCTTAGATTAGGTATACAAGATAATAAAGGTTTCAAAGCATATCATTCTTGGTTTTATGGCCTTAGATTAGATATACAAAATAATAAAGGATTATGCTAATGAGTGCCTAAAAGCACATGTTAAAGATTAATAAGTTCTCAATTATGAGCTGTAATACACACTTTAAAATAATAAAACACACATGTTAATGATTCAATTACTTACAACCTTACACAAATTCATTGTAGTTGTGTGTGCTTTTTTGAATATATGTATATAGTTTGACTTTATTTTTGGAAAAAATGTATTAAAAAATTATTTAATAAAGCATTAAATGCATCTTAACCACTACTCTTAGGACATTTGTTAACAAAATCCAACAAATAAAACCATCATTTTAGAATATTCAATTTTGGAATTTGTAGAAACAATATGAGATGAATGTGAATTAGTATCAATTCTATTTCTTTTTTCTTTTTTAATTTCAGAATTCAGTATCAGTTCAGATGCATCACTACAAGTTTTTTTTTTTTTTTTGAAACCCATCACTACAAGTTTTCAAATAAACATATAAATTATTTATCACAATATTACCTTATTTTAAAACATCATTGAATTTACTAGAAAAAATGACTAAATCTCTAGTATATGAATAAGTTTGTTTTTCTTCCTACACCAAAAATCTAATTGGAATCTTGGTCGGATAATAATCATCATTCATTAAGAGCAAATATCATAGGCTAAAATTATCTTTAAATTTTTTTTTTTAAATAATTTATTTATTGATAAGTTCCACACAGGCACTCATAGGAGTTGAGTCCACTATCACCCCATCCATCCTATTATTATGGAAAAGGAAATATCAGCAACAACTCATTATGAATACAATGTCTGTTACTTGAGCCTTTTTCCAGAGGATTTGTGGACCTAATTTCTCATGTGGAAATCACAACCAAAATCCAGAAAGATCAAATTAAGTTGAAAGGCAACATGTTCAGTCTACTGAATGACTGCAGTGGAGGCACCCTGTACCGAAAATCTCCAGTTCTTGGTCTTAACAAAGAATACTAAAATTTCAGCGGCGGCTAAAGAAGACATGACAATGTCATACGAAATGTTAGGGAAAAAAAAAAAAAAAAGAGACTTTTTTTTTTTCTTTTTTTAAATTTTTTTTTCTATTTGCCCTCTTTGTGGGCCTTACAAAAAGATACATGAAAGAACCAACAAACGAAACACTAAAAAGCTACACTAAATTCAGTAGCAAAACTTCCATATCCTTGGGCTTGATCCGCGTAAGTGACTCATTGTTCTGTCTTGATGAAATGAACAGTTAAGAGTTTTGAAACTGTGAAACCATGAAAGGAATCGACATCAAAGAGTTCTTTCAGCTTCCCATCACATATGATTCTCCTCTTGTCAGATGGGTCCTTCATGAACAAGCAAATAACACAAATTTGAGTGACATTCTGGCTACACATTCACAAAGAAAGCACCATAGGAAGCCAACGCTGATAGTAAAGCACTTCCATCACACAACTTACAAATTTTCCTCTATCAACAGCAGTTATCTAGCTCTACCAAATACAAGTAAAAATTATAAATAACTAAAAAATTTATCCATCTCCGTCAAAATGATAAAATCCCCAAAATAAAGCATTAATAACGACAAATTCTACAGATTCCTGTGTATATAGGGTTTCATCTGTCTTGTATAGATTCAAAGTAAACCCTAACAATAACTCGGTGTCAACCTCAAGACTTAAATAAATTAGAAAACTAGACACTAGATTCCACATCATCATTCAGCCCACAATTTAGCACAATTTCCGCTTCTAAGTTACTAGTGGTCAGAAAAGTGTAACTTACTGGTTCATCTTCCTTTTGGTGTTCCTCTTGTATACTCCAGTGTACCTGAGAGATGCCCCCTATGGCATCCTTTTCTAGTGATGTTTTACTTACCCAGAAAAAGAGGTTTTCAAACAAAGAATGATAAGCCCAGTAAGCAAGAGCTAAACACACATCAGAACTTGCTTACAAGGTCTAGGTGATCCTCATTTCTTAATGAGTACTACTCATTTTCTTAACTCAGTAGGCTACTAAGATTTTTCAATATCAGTAAAATTAATTAAAGAACGGAACATGATTTTACCATTTCTCATTAGGCTATTTTATTTTTAAATAAGAAATAAATAAAAAAGGGTACACCGACAAACTCTAACCAAGAAATCAATATGGTGGAAGAACTTTAAGTTCTGTATAGCTGGGTCCCACATATGAGATATAAACCTACAAATACAAGTAATCATAGGGTTTCAAGTTTCAACGAGGCAAGATAAAACATACCTGGAGGTTGTTTTGTTTTATGTATTCCCACATTCTCTTCACAACATCTGCCCGTGATAATGCACTTTCCCCAGTACCAAAGAACTTTACTAGGGCATCTGAAAGTTGAAGAGGAGCAAGAAAACCTGATTTCCCTCCCTTCTGCCTCTTCTCCTTCTTTTTTGGCTCATCTGGATCTGAAATGGAGATCAAGATGAAGTACATAAAAAGACTTCCCCAAACCTGTGACAAGTAATTGTCTAGTATATGCTGTTCAGAAATGAATAGATTCAATTAGTAAATGTAAACAATTTTTTAGCAATGAAATCTGTTAAAGTTCACCTTTATTATAAATTTTCAGTGAACAAGAAGATTGTGTTAAATAGACTCCCACTGCACTGAAAGACCTAGCCTAGTACATATTAAAATGATTTAAAAATAAATAAATAAATAAGCAGAATTCTGATGTGACAAGCAAGTAGAAGGTATGAGTTCAGCTAAGCTGAAACTGTGAAACATATATCACCATTAGTTTCACGCAATTGGTGAGAAGATCATTGTCACTCCAAGTATTGATGCAGAGCAACTTTTAGAACATAACATAGCACCATAATATCTACAAGAAACTTAATTTATTGATCCTACCTTCTTCTTTTTCTTGCTTCTGATGCTTTTCCTTTGGTGTTGACTTCAATGGCACAACTATATCAAGAAAGACAGCACATGTGTTGTTTCAAGAAATCACATAAAATTGAAACTAAGAGACAGGCTACTTAGATTCCATAATAGATAAAATAGAGGCAGCATATTTCAAAAAAAGCATTTTTGGATCAATGCAGTTGTTAAATTTTATAATCCTTCTCAAATAATGAACAGAGTTAGAATTAAAACAAGAAATTTTCTTTTCAACATTTACAGATCCAACATCTCAAATAACAGAAAAGAAAAAGAATAACTAACAAAAATAAAGTGGTAATGGCATACCATCGTCTGAATTTAACGGCCAGATATGCTTTGATAAGGACTTATTCATTTGGAACATGTTGATGGAATCAACACCAAAAAGGCCACGCAATGGTTCATCACAATTTATATTTCGCCTATTACTAGGGTCTTGCAAATTTTTCCCTCTAATATGGACCCAGAGTTGCTTGACGACCTAGAACCGAGATAAAAACAGATAATTTTATGATAATTATGACTTCTGAATCAGCATATTAACCAATGACAATTAAAAAGTTTTTTTTTTTTAATAAAGTAATAAAATTAAAAAGTAACTTCTCCATAACTTTCTTAATATACCTCAGTCCTTGCCATTTCAGACGCCCCAACGAATTCCTGAAGTTGTGGAGAAAGGCCACATAATTTGGTAAAACCACCCCCTCTTTTCTTGACCTCATTACTAAGCTTGTTAGACCTGAAATTTAAGAAAAAACAACAATCAGT
This sequence comes from Quercus aquifolioides, assembly GCA_019022515.1. Taxonomy (NCBI): domain Eukaryota; kingdom Viridiplantae; phylum Streptophyta; class Magnoliopsida; order Fagales; family Fagaceae; genus Quercus; species Quercus aquifolioides. The sequence continues at coordinate 47,017,487 of CM032334.1, read as the reverse complement.
TTACAAATAAAGTGCAATCTCTGTTAAAAAATCCCATTTGACTTTATGCCAAATTGCCAATGAATTCTGGTTCAAATGACACTTCGTTCTTCCACAAGAATAGGTGGTGGATGAGGTTGTGGGTTCAAAATTCATTGGGTACGTGTGCAACTAACTGAACGATAAAAAATTCCAGCATACACACCAATATAAAAGGAGACATTTTCTGGGTAAATACATGAGAGAATTTGGGTAATTTTATTTAAAATGACAATAAATAAAACTAATTTCCAATTAAATTTACAATTTGTGTGATTATAGGGACAACCACAAAATTAACCAAATAGTTAAGATGGTGTTTGGAATGCGCATCTTTAATAACATCTAGAAAATTTTGCGTTGAAGTGGTTGCTTTTCCATGAAGTCAATCGGGAACATTTGTATATTGAAAGAGAGCTATTCTTTCAAAATAAATAGCCTCTTGACCATTACTTCTAAATTTTCATACAAGATGCACAATAGGCCGATAAGAAGCCATAAGAAGTGATTAATAGTCTGCTATTAAAGTACAGAATGCAAAGATGGGGAGCAAGCTGTAGTAGCTTGCACTTTGTATCATTGAATTCATAATTTTGGACTCACATAGCCAAACTCCAGTGATTTTCTATTATAAAGCAGCATAACAACTATTAGTATTACTGTCTACCATAGACATTTGGAAGAATTGCAAATGACTTGCAACTCTGAAAATCAAATTACCCAAAAGATTACAAAGAGGAAAAAATGTCCTTTCTTCTGATAAAACATGATTCTAAGAAATATGTTCTTGAGAACATAACTTAAGCTAGCTGAGACAACAGGGTAAACTTCTCCAAAAATATATAACATTCACGGAGCTCAAATAAAAGATCCATTTTTCTCAACTTCGTTTAAAATTTCACCCGGAAAACTACGGAGCTTCTAAGTAAATCAAACAAAAAGCCACCAAAGGATAATTCAAAAGAGAAAATCACTATTTTTTTTTCTTTCTAAAACATCTATTGCTATTCTTGGTTCAAAACTTTCTATGACAATGATAGACACTTGATTTTTTAGCCTGTTCAAATTAGATAATCAGTCATAGATGCAAAATAACAACCACAAATTCCTTCAGCCTCTGTCAATCACAAGCTCCTTCCAAACTTTTACCATCATATACATATAATTGGGCCTTTACAATAAAGATTCAGCCATAGATGAAAAATTAAAACAACAGCGTATAACAAAAGCAAAGCCCTAACTAGACTTTCCTATTACATAAAGGTGAAGAATAACGTGAACATGCACGTGAAACTAATCACTGCCACCTACAAAAAACCCATAACGCACGTAACTTTATCAATTGCTTTCAAAACACATAATGTACAGAGCTAGAAAATTTAGTCCCAATTACAAACCCCAATTTTCTTAAATAATTTCCTAATTAAATTGCCACATGGATAACCTTTGTCAAAGTAACAACCACAAAATGCCCAAATTATTATTAAAAAATTAAAAATTAAAACTGATAAACCTAATTTGAATCTTTTGTGTATTTCCATTTTCCATGTGTAATGCTAATTACATAATCCAATTGCAAAAATAGTAAATTAAAAGCTCCGAATCCAATTGCAAAAAGGGTCAATTTTAGAATGTGAATTCTTGAAAATGAGAAAAAGATAATAACTGACCGTTTTTTACGCTTCCCATTACTGGTTTCTTCAACTACTTCTTCTTGATCATCGTCATCGTCGTCGTCGACGTCGGATTGTTGAGATTGAACCTCGGCCGTCCGATCATCCTCCCCTCCGTCTTGTTCAATTTCGGCAAGTCTCTCTTGCTCGCTCTGGAGGAACAAGTCGACCTGTTCTCTTATAAAGACCTTCTTGTCCGTCAAATCCACGCCGAAATCCTCCTCCAGCTTCCGGCGCACGGTGGCGGTGCTCGTCGTGGTCAGGTCCGAGTTCCGCAGAAACTCGTGGAGCCGGGCGATAAGATCCGAGTCCGATACCATTTTTTTCCCGTGTGTTTCGGTTTTGTTTTGGGGGCTGAGTCTTGTTTTCCTATAAGAAAGAGAAATGGGAATGGAGATGACAAATATGGAAATAAACCGAAAATGCTCTCTCTAAAAAAGAAACGGTGCACCCGTTAATCGTTACTCGTTGAAGTAAAGTGGGCCCAAGTCTTAGTATTGACCTTAATTACGACTATGCCCCTCGTTCTTATCTTCGAGAGTCAGAATATTTCACTCCATAACCGTGAGACATCAAAAAGTCTCTCATGTGCCAATAGCATCGCAGATAAAATTTGACTTAATATCTCCAAATTTATAGCATGTTGTTCGAATTCATTGAATCTATTACTTAAATAGAGATGTTACATTCACAATATTTTTACAATAAATTACAGGTGATTAGTTGTTATAAGTTTAAATTTGAACCTAACACTAAGATTACTTTTTTGCCTTAACAATAACAACTAGTAACAACTTGCCACTTAGAATTTATTATAAAAATATTATGAAAATATTGTGGATATATCATTTCTCTTACCTAAATTTATCATTCGTGGTATTTGTAACATTTGAGGGAACAAACAAAATTTTAGAAAATACTTTGAATATTATACTTAAAAAGTGCTATGTCCACAACATTTTTACAACAAATCACAAGTGGTTAGTTGTTATTGATTCAAATTTAAATTTATCACTAAGATTATTTTTTTAACCCAGCAATAACAATCAGTAACAACTTGTCACTTAGAATTTGTTATAAAAATGTTGTAGACATGTTATTTTTCTTATAGTTAATGTCAATATATATACACTAGCATCATCATATGCACAAAAGCGATGACGTTTTTTTTTTTTCAGTGTTATAATTTTCCATTTATATCAATTTTCAGATTATGACACAACCCAAAAAGAAATCAATGAGTATTGATAAAGTAAAAAAAAAAAAATTGGAACATGGTTTTGAAGGAAATATACAAAGTGAATTGAGAAGTTTTTTTTTTTTTTTTTTAATTTAAATTTTGGATAAGTTTGTTTTGAAGCCATGGATTAGTAAGAGAGTGTCCTATTTTGTAGGCATTTTAAGTGGAGTTGAAGATATATTTTTACTAGGTTGTCCCCGAGTTTTGTCTCTATTAAACATAGGGTCTAGGGATATTTTTGAACCATATAAAAGTTCAGTCCAAAGAGGAAAATCCTGTTATAGATAGTATAGATAAAGAATATGTGCTCCTTTACATGCACATACACATATAAGAGCAAGAAACTTGCTTCGAATATAAATAAAAGAGTGACAATCCTTAGACTCTCATTTCTAGATTTGCCCTTAATTTTTTAAGGAATTAATAAAGATTTTTTTTTTTTTTTTGGGTTTGTTAAAGGATTTTGGCTACATAACACACAAAAACAACACTTAGTAACCATTTTTTTTTTCAAAAAATTATATTAAAAAAATTCAAATAGAGGAGGATCATAAGTTATAGTCTAGTGGACCTGTTTTTTTTTTTTAGCCAGCATTGGGCCAAGGTCCCCTTGGTCCCATTCATGAGACAAGATGTGGCACACATGTGATATAGATAAGGCTCAATTCTATACTAGGCTCCATATCTTAAGATATTAAAGAAAGTTCACAATTACTTATAAATACAAGAAAAAGCTCGCTCCAAACTAATGTGGGGCTCATAATAAAAGTTTTAAGTGTTTAGAACACACCCACACCAACACTTCGCAGCTTTTGGTGTAAAGGTATGGAGAGTATGGTGGCACCATAATGAAATTGTCAGAAACAAGGTGATAGGAACCCCTATATAGATGATAATTGTTGTAATGTTGCATTTAGTTAGTTAGTTGGTTAGTTAGTTAGTTACAATTTCAAGCATGTTAATCACATTTAACACGTTGGAATTATTAATGCACATGGGGAATAATAAGACCATTAGGATAAGGCCATATGGGCCAATAGAATAGTTTTATGGTTCTATAAATACCTACTTCTAATCACATTTCCATTATTAAAGAATAAATCAACTTATTGCTTAGTGCATTTCCTCTCTCTTTCTCTCTTAATATTTCTCTATGGAGAGTGACTACCTCGAATTAAGGTCAATTTCCCTATAATTCCTATCCATCCCCATTAGGAACCACTGAACAGTTTTAGACCCCTTAAAACACAACCAGATTGGTTAGCCTAGTTAATTAGCCAAGTTGTTACTTAGTCAAATTAAGCAATTCTAGGTTAAAACAATCAAACAATCATATCAAACATATAAAGCAGCGGAATAATAAAAGACACAATGATATGATCACCCAGGAAACCACACGGTAAAAACCTGGGGAGGATTTGACCCACCGATCCTCAAGGCAAACCTGAATCCACTATGAAAGAATCGAAATTCATACAAAAGGACTACAAGCTCCTCGCTCGACTTCCTAATGCTACCCACCAGTAGAACTTACTGACACAACCACGTGCAAGCTCCGAATCCACGGACTCCTTCTTTCTTGAATTCTTCAATCAGCTACAAGCACCCACGCTTGATATTCTTTAAACTTCAATGGTAGCAACCGAGTTGATCATCAAGATGTTGAAGTAATCTCTATCTCGAAAACCCTAAGCTTTGTGTAAAGGAAAGCTCCTCTAGATCTCACAAGAGATTTACACAAAACAGCAATGTATGAGCAACAATACAACTGGAGCAACTCTAAAAATGTGGCTAGGGTTTTTCTTTATATACCTAGGGTAAAAACAGAAAACCCAAAACGTTTAATGAGTTAGGGCTGAGTTGGAAAAACTGCAGAAAACGCATCTGGTCCGTGATTCGATCGATCGAGCCTTTCCTTCGATCGATCGAGCCAGACCGAAATGCCCCAATGCATCTACAGTCCCTCGATTCCAACTTTACAATATTTTATCAACTTTGAGCAAGCTTAAACAAGACTAAACACATTGTTTTGATCATGGTTTGCCAACATTACACATTAGAGTTCTAAATACATAAAATCCTAAATCTTTAGAACCTAACAACCACCAATTCCTAACAAGTGGTATCAGAATCGTGGATTTTGAGATGAGCAATTGTGATCGAAGAAAACTTTTGAAAGAAATACAGCAAATGTTGAACAAAACCTCAAAGGATGTCAATGATATTTTAGAGATGGTCAAGGCTTTTGTTGAATCTAAAAATGCCATGAAAGAAGAGCTCTCAAGATTGCAAGAGGATCTTGAGAACATGACGGAAGAGGAGTTGCAACTTCTTGATGGTATAAGCGACAAATTTCAAGTTGTTGAATCAACAAAAACTGCCTCTGTTATTGAAGGTGCAAGCAAAATTGAAATTGGTCACTTTTTAAGTCAAGAGCATGAGGTGGGGCTTTTAAACCATAAGGCTTCGCCATCTCTTGATGCAGAGCAAACAAAGCTCAAAGCCGTGTCAGATGTATGCAATGGGCAATTCCTTATCTCTTCAAAAGTATCCATCGAATTAGACGCTTGTTTTTCAGCAAATAAAATTAATATGAGATTATCAAATAATGTGATGCCAAAACATGAAGCATGGGTTCCAACATCAATTCTTGGAAGTAATATGAGATCGTCAACTTTCTTTATTGCTCTAAAGCTAAACCTATCAAGCCTATCAAGTTCTGTAGCCTATCATGTTTATCAAGATTTGTATATAATTCCATTCAACTATGATTTGGAGTGTAATGGAAATGAGGTTGTCCAACACAAATCAAGGAAGGAACATTCCCTTTATCAAATTGTTTCGGGACCAATCTGGAGTGCAACAAGATTCACTATGATTGATGCAATTGCTTCTTGTGATGCTTGGGCTAATGATCAAAGAGCAAAGGTTGAAAGAAGTTTTGCTGACAATATGAACAAATGCTTTTAAGTATTTGATGTGTTCAGTAGTCAAGATGCTTTGGTGTATTGGGTTAGTGGCCGATTTCCCCTCATGAAGGTGTCATTTCAAGCAACACCTTGTGGACAAGGTGTTTTGAAAGGGAGGGAAATGATAGGAACCCCTATATAGATAATAATTGTTGTAATGTTGCATTTAGTTAGTTATTTGGTTAGTTAGTTACAATTCCAAGCATGTTAATCACATTTAACATATATTGGAATTATTAATGCACATGAAAAATAATAGGACCATTAGGATAAGGCCATATGGGTCAATAGAATATTTGGGAAAAATGCTCTGACACCCCTTGAACTTTAAAGTAGTGGTCAAAAGACCCCTTGAACTTTTATTTCAGCCAATTTACTCCATAAATTTTGCATATTAGTCAAATCAAGACCTTGTTAATTAGCTTGTTAACAAACTAACAGTCAAACCCATATGAGAGTCATGTGAACTTTAAAAAACAAATCTTATACTATGAATTTGAAAACCGATTAAAATTGAAGAGAAATCTAAGTCTAACCGTGAGAGAACAGAGAGACGGTGGAACCAGACCCACCACAGTTCTTTGATTTTCTTCAACTTTGAATGAGATATTAACCACAAACCAATACGATTAATTAAGAATAGAAACTGCACAAAAGAGCACTGATGATTGTGAAGCCTTAGCCAACCTTTGTCTTCTTCTTCTTGAGAAAGCAAAATTTGCCTACGAAAATCATTGCTTGCACTTCACAAGGTGTCCACTTAGAGATTCTGTAAGTTTGGGGAGTCTATGACTGTGAGGGTCCAAGGAATATAAAGCCTTCATAGATAGGTCGGTTAAGGTCTTTCATATAATATTTAAATGGATTTGTGAGCTTGTTTAATTTGTTTCATAAAAAATCACTTAGGGATCCACATATACCAAACCAAAGAATGAGATTGGCACAATGATTTGAAAAACAAAGAGTAGGAGAAAGAAAGAAGAAAAAAAAAAACCACAGTGGTTGTTGTTAGTTTGTTAACAGCTGACAAACAGAAGTATTGATTTGGCAGACATATAAAGTTTGTAGAGTAAATTGGCCAAAATAAAAGTTCAAGGGGTGTCTTGGCCACTACCTTAAAGTTCAAGGGGTGTCATGGCATTTTTCCAGAATAGTTTTATGGTTCTATAAATACCTACTTGTAATCACATTTCCATCATTGAAAAATAAACCAACTAGCTTAATACATTTCCTCTTTCTCTCTCTCTTAATATTTCTCTATGGAGGGTGACTACCTCAAATTAAGTCAATTTCCCTACAATTTCCATCAATTCTCCTATAATTCCTATCCATACCCATTAGGAATCACTAGGTTCCTAACACAGGGAAACTATTTGGCATTGGATGTGGCTTGGTGATTAAGCAACCATGCCCTGAATTACATTGAAGCAAATCACATAAAGCTCCTCAAGGCAAAAATAAGTAAAATAAATATTTATAATATTCACAATGAGAAGGAGATTGAAATAGAATATTTAAGGCTTATCTTTTATTGTGTGAACATTTAAAAGAGTTCCTTCACTTGGTTCCCCGAGCGTGATGTCATGGTACCCCGAGCATGATGTCGTGGTACCCCGAACAGAATGTCGTGGTTCCCCGAACGGAATGTCGTGGTTCTCAGGGGTACTATGCCTGTAATCCATGGAATCCAGAATGCTGATTCCTTGAACTATAAGATCTTTCTCCATACTTATTATGCAATGGAGTTTTGCCCTTTCCCTTTACCTCTATAGGTCCTGCATAAGAACACACTATACAATACACATATCTTCAAATAATTGTTAGTTTTTTAGATTAGGATATACATTCTAATACATATACATATATATATAAATGAACTTTATGAGAATGAGTCAGTCACGAGGATCCTGGCCCCAATTCTCACAGACTTAGTGCTTTTGCACAAGACTTGTGGGATTTGGAACTCAAGTCCAAGTAGCTTTACTTGGGCATTGCCTTCCAAGATAGTTAGGTGAGGAGGATTTTGTGGGAGAGAGTGATATTTGATGTGTGCATGTTTTGGTATATGTTTCTTTGGAGGCTAAGTAATATTTTGAATGATCTCAAGGATATGGGATGAATTCCTCCACCTTGGCTCTCTTATTTTGTTCATTTTTTCTCTTCCTTGTTGGGCTATTAAAGCTCTAATTTGAACCTATGAACCCTCCCTTTTTCCCTCAATCTGAATCCCTCTTTTCTCCCCTTTCTGCTATGCCTTAGTGTTCCTTTTATAGTGGACATGGTCTGGTACCCTGAGCGAGGACGTCCCTAGTTTGTTGGGTAAAACCTTGTCCTCTGGAACCTGAAAAAGTGCATTGGGCAGGGGTTTAGTTTAATTAGGCAATTATAACTCAAAAATGGTATTTGACTTTAGCTATAAATGAAATATTCCTTCTTGGAAAGTCAAAGGAGTGGGTGGGCTGCTCAATGTATTGGATGACAGCTTTAGTTGAAAATGACAATTGAAAGGAAATTGTAGGGAGGTGTCATGCACATGGCGGAACTAAGTTTTCCATTGATTCATGCATTCCAAGCAAATATATGAACTAAGGAAAACCTTCGAGATCCTCCTTTCACCAGAAATCACTCCCCTACCGACCAAACCATTTCTTCCTTACTATCTATTCGGGATCCCACGAGCTTGGACCATGGGTTACAAAGATAATACTTGGTTTTGCGGGATTTTTAATGGCTTTTTTGTTGGAAATCTGAACATACACCTTGGCTTTCCCATATATCAGCCAAGGTCCTCTTCTCAGGGCTTCAAAAGGATACATCAAGGTCTTAAGGCCTTGATGTTCATCTTGTTGCACATCCTCTGACCTGATCAAGATTCTTGCTGCATGTCCTCTAGCCTGACCAAGTCTAGGTCCACTTCTTCTTTTTATTATTATTATTATTATTTCTTTCTTTTTCCTTCTTTTTGGGACTTTGGGCCTTCATGGTCCTTCTTAACTTCCTTCTTTTATTAAGGCCTATGGTCTTTCCTTACTTTTTATGGAATGAGTTTTTTTGTGAAATTTTGGTCTTCAACACCTATCATGTGACAACTAAAAAGACCACTCATGTGTATTATTAGTCACATGACTTTTTAAATGAGACATGTGATTTGTTTAGATAATACGCATGAATAGTCTATCAAATTGCTACGTAATATGTCGAAAAAGATAGTTCCAAACATGTTTAGAGCCAAATTTTGTCCACTCTCAAGAGTACAAATAAATTTTGAAGGTTTATTTAGTGCTTCCATAGGAGCAATATGTAAAGTAGGGAAAAAGTTTGGTTTCAAACCAATTTGAAACTATCTTTCCAACCTACTATGTGGTAATTGAAGAGACCATCTATGTGTACTTTTAATCACATGACTTTTTAATGATTTATGTGACTTATTGAAATAATACACATAAAAATCTTATAAATTGTCATGTAGTGAATTGGAAGAGATAATTTTAAATTGGTTTGGAGCTTTTTCGGAAAAGGAATTACCACCTTTTTTTTTTTCTGTCACAGTAGCACTAATTTCTAAAAGCTCAGTGGGTTCTAGCTTTGGCCATTCTTCATGTTGTACGTTTTTCAATTGAGCAGGTGTGGGTTCTTTTTTTTTTTTGACAGCACACAGGCCCAAGTAGAAACAAGGATCCTAGGCCTTGTGCTTAAGTTTAATAGACTGGGTTTGGTTCACCGCAGCTAAGTTGGACTAATTTCGAACCAGGTTGTGCACAAAACGTGGATCCTACAATACATACATACTAAAACATAGAAACTATATACGTATTACACAGTAATGAACATTAAAGAATGATATAAGTAAAGGGAAAATGAAGTAAAACGTTAGGGATCCTCAGGATAATAAGAAATACTTCATTATTTTCTTAAGTTTTTCAATACATTATGCTTTTATTGCACTAGGATATATCACAAGGTACAAATAAGTTCAAAAATCACACACTTAGATAGCTCTTTTAGGCTTCCAAGACTTGTGAGGTTTGAATCCCTTTGAATCCAAGTGTATTCTCTAGTGTCTGTCTCAGGATCTCGGGCGGTGTTTTCCCTCTTTCCTCTCTTTTTGAACTCTGAAGGAATTTTCTAAAGGATCTTTTCTCTCTGATTCACTATTGCTGAGTGATTTTTACTATTGGCTCCCCCTCCTTTTATAGTGCCCTCTTAGGGTTTTTGGTGTACCACTAATTCCCTCCATTTGTTGCCCTGGGTACCAAAACCAATGTTGTGTCAGCAACATTGGTGGCTGGTTCCTTCCTTATTTTCTCACTATTTTCCCCTTTTGAGGTTCCCTCTCCAAAAATCCCTAGCTGACCTTCCTCTTCTGGGAGGTCCTAAGGGCTGACTTCTAATTATTCTTTTCCCAAAGCTTCTAGATACTACTTTTCAGACCCACTTTTTTGGCTACTTTACCTTTTGTCATTTTCTCTAAGTGGGAAGATTCCTTTCTATCAAGCTGAAAGATCCCTAACCACCTTCTTTCATGGTCCATCTCCCTGGGTTCACCGAGGTACCAGACCTTTTCATGATGTGTTGGTTCCCAAGTCCTCTGCCTTTTTCTGCATCATTGGGTGGCTGATGAGACATATTTGCTCTCGTTCTTTGTGTTCTTGGGCATGCTCTCTTAAGCTGTCTTAATCCCAACCTAGCCTCCTACTGCATATCCCGAGGATCCCAGGTTTTTGAGAATCCTTAGGTATTCTGGTTCAACTTTCTCTCTAAGTTCCCCAGCAATTTTCTCTCTTAAGGGTTGGGCTGAACTTATCTTTTTCTTTGTTTCATAAGGCCCAAAGCTTACCCGTTCATGGGTTTAAGCCCCTTCCTACCTATTTTTAGTGAATTTGGGTCTTACCCTTTCCTTGAAAGCCCAAATGGTTCTTAGATTTCAATTTTTGTATTGTTTTGGACTTTGATACAATATTGTGATATTTTGGACCTCAGCAGCAGGTTCTCCAAAAAGTCTTGTTAGGAGCCTAGTTTTTATTTCATTTTATTATTTAAGATTTTATTAGGAGTTGGGTAATCTTCTATACTATTAATAACAAGATTCTTTGTTTGAGTTTCAACATTTTGCGCACTAAAATACCCTTACACAATTCTTAAACTCTAAAATATCCCTATCTTTTAGTTAAATAGTTTTAAGGCTAAAAATACAAAACTCACTCTTTAAGTTTTACCTTTTGTCATTTCAGTCCTATAAATTTACATTTTGTCATTTCAATTCTCTAAGTTTCAATTATACTCAATTCAGTCTTTCGTTTACTATCCGTCAAATTGCATCGTTAACTCCCACACACTTTTATTAATATATATTTTTTAATTTCTGAATTTTAGAAAAAACGTTAATTAAAAAAAATAAAACACAAACTAAACCCAGAATGGCGACTCCCTCCTCACCCCTGAAGAACACCTCTGAAGAACAAAATCTAAAACCCAAGTATTCAAAAGGCAAATATTCAAAAGAAGAATACCCTTGAACAATCTCTGTGGGTTATTGATTGGCGAAGCTATGGTGTTGCAGAGGTAAATATTGAAGAAATCACTTGGAGAAGCCAAAGCTAAAGCAAAGTTTTGTAATTACCAGAATACCCTTCCTCTCTGCGGTTCCTTCTTCTCTACAGCTCCTTCTTCAGCTGATGCTGATGATTGTTTGCCTCATTTGCCACCATTAGATCTCGCGTCGAGGTTGTACAATGGTCCACGCGCCGACCAAGTCTTTCAGAAGAGAAAGATATTTCTTTGATTCTCTTCTACCTTAGCTTAAATCTTGTTGTTATATTTTGATTATTAATTTTTTTTTTAGTTATTTTGGTTAATCATAATGAGGGACAATATATATATATATATATATATATATAGCTAGACTTGGGTTTCAGATTTTGTTCTTCGGGGGTGTTCTTCACGGGTAGGAAGGGAGACACCGTTTTGGGTTTAGGTTTTTTTTTTTTTAATTAAAGTTTTTTTTTTTTCTAAAATTCAGAAAACAAATTTAATATTAATTAAAGTGTAAAACGGCGTTGTTTTGTGTAAGTTAACGGTACAATTTGAAGGATATTAAATGGAGGACTAAATTGAGTATAGTTGAAACTTAGAGGATTAAAATGACAAAAGGCAAACTTAAAAGACTGAAATGATAAAATGTAAAACTTAGAGGGTGAGTTTTGCATTTTAGCCTAATTTTAAATTAAAAAACACAAACTGGTTAAAAGAGTAATTTACTGCTTGGTTAAAAGAGTAATTTATTGTTCCGAAGTCCATTCAGTCTAAAACTTAGGACACTATTTCAATATCATTTTTAAATATTATTCCATGTTACCTTACCTATTTCTTAAAAAAAAAAAAAAAATACAAACTGTTAAATTTATATATCATTTTTAAACATTATAACACTAAACCAAAAAACAAATATATAAAAAAAAGCATTATTACACGCGCAAAAGCGCTTGTGGTGAGTCTAGTTAGATAATGATAGGATAGATTGTTAGCTTAGTATTTGAATAAATCTTATCTACCTGTAGTAGATAAAGATTAGGTTTCTTTTGTATTTAAATGTTACATTTATCTTGTAAAGCCAAAGCAAGCTGAAAAATACTGTATTATTATTGAGTGAATATTCAATTTGTTAGTCTAGACTCCCTCGAAGTAGTCCATTTAGCACTTTCTTGAGCTAAGGCTTGTCAATCCTGTAATCAGAATATGTATGGATGGAAGAAATTCCATCACACATATTCGGCCTGGTGGTTGAGTATATGCCCAATGCATATAGTTCTAGAATGATATATCAATTAATAGAGATCTATCTTTTCTATCGAAAAAGACTTTACCAAAGTCTTCCTTATTAGTTCCTATGATACTATTCCCCTAACATTTAAGTCAAGTTGATTGATAATTGATTCGCAGCAAGGCAATGGCGACCCAAATATATGGGCAAGACAACATTACTCTAGAAATAATGCAGATGCATCAATTTCAGGTTATGGTTGTCTTAGTGTGCGTTTGGGTGTGGCGTTTGCGTTTTGCATTTGGTGAGTTTTGCGTTTTCTGTTTTTTTTTTTTTTTTGGTTTTCAAGAGTTTCAGGTGGAGTGCGGTTACTGTTCAATGAACAGTAACCGTATTATTTGACTTTCAGCCCGTGAACAGTGCACCGAGTACTGTTCACGGGTCCCACAATTCTTAATTTTTATCAACTTTTTCATTAAAAATGGGTCCCACGGCACTATTCACACATTTAAATATTATTTCGCTACAGTTTTTTCAGTTTTCAGTTTTCAGCTGCATCCAAACAGACCCTTATACTTTAGGTGTTTAATGAGAAATGGCCACTTGACCATTCAAATGTCCATATAGTTGTCAGATGCAGTTGAAACCAATGATGGGCAATGATGCCACATTTCTAGTGACATGGAGGAGATCTCTAGATCTTTACTCTCTTTTGCTATGATAGTCAATAACTAGTTAAATGCTTCAAATCCTTAGGTTGTGTTTGTGTTCGTATAAAATAATTCAAAGGTAAGTTTTTTTTTTTTTGAGAGGAAAGGTAAGTTTTTTTTTTGAAAGAGTCTTGTAACTTTATTAGCACCTCCTAATATCATATTATATCATATTATATATAATAAATGTTGGGCTTAGACACCGTGGTTGCACCAAGTGGCTTCACCAAATTACAGAAATTTTATTAAATTTTTAGATTTTTAAATAACTAAAAAGGAGTAGTATACTACCAGGACTTTAATTCATTCTTATCATTAAATAAAATAAAATAAACATTATTTTTTTAATTGTTGGGATATATTTCTTAAATTAAGGGATAATATTTATCATCTAATTAATATTATTTTTTTATTTGTTAGGATATATTTCTTAAATTAGGGGATAATATTTAACATACAAAAATTTAATTTAGATAATATTTATCATCTAAATTTTCAAAATTTTAATATTATTAAATTAATAATATTAATTTAATTACAATCTGAATTCTTTTCTCCATCTATTTCTTCTCAATTTTCATCTTCATCTAATCCATTTTTTTTTTCATTTAAATTATATTACAACACCTATTAGCTACAAAAAAAACTATCACCTGCTTCATGTAACTATCATTAAGTAGTTTATATAAGGGAACAAAAAAAATACTTCTATTTTGTATTAACTTAAAAGTAAACAAATATTTAAAAAAAAAAATCTAATAACAATCTAGCTAATAACGTTAAACTATTTTTTTGGGATAAAATATACCTAAACTTCTTGATTAGGTAAACTCCTTTTTCCTTTTATTCATATCAAGTTATCAACTTCTTCACAACTTAAAATTATCTAATATAAAAGTGAGGGTATACTACCATGACTCTAATTCATCCTTATCATTAAATAGTTTATCTCAAAAAAAAAAAAAAAAAAACTTCTTCACGTTATTTAAATACGTTTTCTGTATTTGTTGCCTTTTGGTTTCATAACCAGTGAAGACAATTCTATGTCAATTGTATAGCCATATTTCTTATGTGCTGCTTTGAGCTTCCATTTCTATTAGCTAGGTATCTGGCTATGGAGGTCAAGTTTGTAATCTAGACGTAGAACTTTGCAATTTTTTTTTTTTTTTTCATTTACACTAAGTTTATGTATAAAACTGTGCGTTGCATGGAAAAAATTAGAACAAAGATTTTATTTCTCGAATAGTTCTATCTTTTAAAAATGGCAAATTTTATGTTACTTTGTCTAAGGATTTTAATCATTAATATTATTTTTAACAACATTGCAAATCACTTATATTGTAGATTCATTAGATATAAAATTCATATGCAAATAGTTTGATACATGTAACTGCAAATAGTTTGATGCAAATAGTTTGATACATGTAACTGCAAATAGTTTGATACATGCAACTGCAAATGATATTATAGGCTTGTAGCACAATTGGCCGGCATGTTAGGTGCTATCATTTATATTTGATGTACCAATGCAATTTATTCATTTCATTTTTTAATTACTTATTTGGTATAATAATTATATATATTCTATAAATTTGAACATAAAACCGTGCAACGCACGGGCCTTTAACTATATATAATAAAAGTTGGGCTTAGTCGCCATGGTTGCGCCACGTGGCTTCACCAAATTGCAGAAATTTTAATAAATATTTAGATTTTAAGAATAGATATATACATATTTTTTGGATAAATATGACAAATCAAGTAATGAAAGAAAGTAGTATTTGATTTACAACTATAACAGTTGTGTTTATCTAAAATGTTTTCAACAAAGCCTAAAATCAATAGAATAGAATTACCTAAGGATAGATTTAAAAAAAAAAAAAAAAAGATAAAAAAAGGTAAAAGAAAAAAAAGATCGAATTTGCATTTTTTTTTCCTACGTTTCTTTAAAAAACTTTCTATGATTTCTTTTCTTTTATCAATAATAATCTTGAATCTTCTTTTTCCCAAATGCTTTCCCATTTTTTATTATTATTTATTTATTTTAATTATAGGCAGCTCCAGTAATAAATCACATAGGCTACGGGGAAAAAAATATAGAACTTGCATTTTTTTTTTTTTGTGTGGATAAATTTGCATCTTATGTCATCTTTTTCCTAATAATAAAAAAAAAAAAAAAGTATTTGAATTTCACCTAAACTACTTCTTTTTGTTCATATCATCTTCTTCACAACCTAAAATTCTCACTATATATACACACAGTTTTTTGGTGTTTCATTATTTCTACTACGTACTTTACAATTATTTGCTATATTCTTCATTTCTCCTCTCTGCCCTACCTACAACCTTGCAGGTAATTTTTTTTTTCTTTCATCAAATTGAATAGATTTTGTGTATTTGTTGCCTTTTTATTATATATAATATGATTTTTATCAACAAGTTTTATAGATAGGCTGAAATTCTATGTTTGATCACACCTTTTAGTGTTTTTTTAGAAGTCAATATAGCAAGCAATATATTTGTATTTTTTAATTTCTTATTACATGATTATTTGTTGTTGACATCAATATTTTATAATGGATTTAATTTGTTATGGCTTTTGTTTGTTGCTTTGTTCCATGTAATCTATATTCTTTAATTAAAAGCAAAATTTGCTGTCAAACATGAAGTTTTCTATGTAAGTCTATTTTTACTTAACTCCGTTTTTTTTTTTTTAATTTCAAAATTTTGGATATTTTTTCAATAATGAATTGAGGTTTTGGCTTAATTTTGTTTTCAACCATTTCAATTATTGAATTCATTATTTTTTTCATGTGTAATATTAATATCTGTGTTTTTTTATGATTAAAAAACAAATAACATATGTGTTCTTAAAGGCTAAAACACAATACAATTACAAACATTACTTTAAGTTATGGTGTTATATTTATTTATTAGTAAGTTAGAATGTTACATTAAGTTAGAGTATTATATTTTTATTTATTATTAGTTTAGAATGTTACATATGGATACATATGCTGGTTTAGGGTTGATATAACTTATAACCATTTGAATGAAATTAACACTAAAACAAATGATTTAAATATCAAAATAAGAAATAAAAATTAAATTTCTTTTAAGTGTACAAGTACAATTTATTTTTTATCTTAAATTTTGAATTAATTATTTTTTTCATTTTATTTTTTATTAAATTTAATTATATTATCAAAATATTATTTTACTAAGCCGTGGTTGCGCCAAGTGGCGGCACCAAATTGCAGAAATTTTCTTAAATTTTTAGATTTTAAGAAAAAGTATATATAAGTTTTCTTCAACTATAATTTCTAAGTAGATAAAAATCTTAATTTGATTAAAGTTGAATTACACTTGCTGTAAAATTCAAGAAAAATCAAAGAATTTTTTAAAATAAAAATAAAAATTAAATATTATGTATATCACTATATCTTATTATAATTAGGATTTCTAATTAACGTGTTTGTTGTTATCCCATGAAAAAAATAGAATAAAAAATGTCATATTTTTATGGATAGAATGAAAAAAAAAATGTTGATATCAACATAATGTAAAAAAATAAAAATAAAAAATAAAATAAAATAAAAACACGTGAATGAGGCAATAAGGAGATAAGATAGAGTTTTTTTTTTTTTTTTTTTTTTTTAAGAATATATATTGTTATGGTCCCATTTGATGTAAAATTTAAATGCTATTGAAAATAGAATTGTTAATCAATGTGTTATATTACCAAACTAAAAAAAAAAAAAAGAATAAATAAAAAAAGAAAGGTCATATGAAATTATGAATAGAATGAAAGGCAAAAACCAAAAAAAAAAAAAAAAACGTGATTGATCTGTAAGGAAATAGGATATGATTTTTTATTTATTAAAACCTAATTATTAAACGTAGAAATTTAAAAACAAAATAAAATAAATACACAAAGAACAAAACTAATTTATCCTAAGAAGTGATAAAACAATAGAAGAAAAGTTGATAAGAACAAATAATATGTTATATTTATCTAAAAAATCATTGTAATTAAAATAAAATAAAAACCCACAAAGAAGAAGTTGTTATCAACATAACTTTATCCAAAGAAGTTATAAAGCAACTAAAGAAAAGTACAACTAATTTGTAATAATCTTTTCCAAAAAAATTGTACGGTTTCTCTATCTTAAAATTCTATATCAATTAGGTTATGTTCCATCTACTTTGCATGGGCAAAAATCGTTTATTGTATCCAGTGAATCTAAGATAATAGATGTTATGCCATCACAAAAGGTAGGTACAATCTAGATGTAATTTGTAACATTAAGATGGAAAGGTAAGGCTTTCTCAAAAAAAAAAAAAAAGATGGAAAGGTAAGGAAATTTGTGTTATTAATATGTTCGATCTATCACCCTATCACAATCTCAGTCCAACAACAAACAACAAAGGTTAGTGATTCTCATACTTATTTTTTTTTAATAGGAATTGAAAGCTAATTCTTAGTACTTTTGAAATAGTGTTGTTTTTCATTATGGAGCCAAATATTGTTGTTTTTCATTAGGGGATCGGATCTCTTAAAGGATCAATGAAATTCATGTTCCATTCACTTTCTTTTATATAGTTTTAGATCTATTATTTTATTTTTATTTCAGTTTTGTCATAGGAAACTAAATTGACATTAAATTCAAAGGTTGTATAAAATATGGTTCTATTTTTAATTTAGTTTATTTTTCTTTCTGATTTATATTTTCAATTTTAGCTATTGGTATATGTTTCATTCCATTTGTTATATGTTGTAATAGTTTTTTCTTAAAATTTATTTTCGATTTTTTCATAGGTGATTCCAAGCAAGGATCCTATAAAATTTTTGAAGACTCCTAAATTGACATACAATTCAAAGGTTGTAATCTATGTTATTCTATTTTTTTAACTTAGATTTTAATTTCTTTCTGATTTGTATTTTCAATTTTAGTTATTGCTATATAAATTTTATTTTATATTTTCTTTTCTTTTCTTTTTCAGTGTTGTCGTGGAAGATTCCATGGGTTCTAAGATTGTTGAAGACTCTTGACACTCAATCCCAAGGATGTAAAGAAAAGTTGTATAGGCTTTTAAGGTAGATTCCCATTTTATCTCAATTTCATTTTTTAACTTAGTTTTAATATTCGTGTTTAGTTTTATTAGATAATTGGTACTGTTGAAGAGAATTATGAATAAAAATAATTCATTTAATTTATTATTTCTCAAATGCATTATTATATATTGTATTGAATAAGTTATTGACCAAAACCGTGCAACGCACGGGCATTTAACTAGTTTCTAACTAATACATCTAAGGTTCAAATATCTTACTCCTAATTATTAATATATAAAAAAATTAGAATAAGATTTTTATCTATCATAAAATAATTATTTTCATGGGCTTGAGCCAATCTACAACATAAGAGAAGCATGGGCTGTGAGCCCATTTCATGATGCAGAGAAGATGATGGGTTATGAGCCCTTCATGTGAGTAGAGAGGTTATGGGCCATGAACCCAATCTGAGAATATATGGATTCATAGGAAAAAAGTCCAATCCATGTAGTTCTATAGAATTTGGGCATTTTTGGGCTCTGAAGAGATTTAACCCTAAACCCATTTTTTCTTGCCTGTTTGGACATGAACTAAGAGTCCTCAACAATATGTAATTGTCGTTCGACTTTTGTTGCTTGTCAAATCTGCAAATGTTGCTACCTTCATCGCTTGCTTTAACCCTTTGTCGCTTGTTCTGACAAGATTTGCTTTAATTAGTTGGCTTTGATTGAATTGAATGAGATGTGGAGTTCCGAATAATTGGGTGGCCATTTTTTGTGTCATTTGACGACAGGTTTATATGCTTCCCCCACATGAGTTGGTAGAATTGAATGATGGGTTGAACCTTAACTTGAGTTTAAGTAACCAACTGATGTGCATTTCTCAAGTGCAAATTTCAATTACATGTGATATTACTTACACTAGGAAAAGACATACATCCAATGTCCTATCAATTATGCATCGATTCAACTTTAACTTTATGCTGCATGTTTGGTCTACAAAAAGATTAAAGAAAAAAAAGGTCCCAGTAAAGCAAAAGGCTAGCTATTGAAATGTAAAGATAGGCACTAATGCACCTGAACTAAAATCTGCAGAAAGAAAGTTACTTTGCAGCCAATTACTGTAGATAGCGGATATATAACTTTAAAAATTTTGCACATAGCAACATCAATGTTTCACCAAAACAAAGCTTTGCATTTACATGGATTAGCAATAGCAAGCATAGTGCAAATACAATCAACACGATCCATTAACTCACTTAAGTCCAAGGATGTCGTATCAACAAGCGGCCTTGCTTTTATCCACAAAAAAAAAAGAGTGGCATTGCTAGGCTGGTCCATTTGAGAATATTCCATTTTAAAGTTCTCTAACATTTTAGGAATGTTATCATGTTACACACGATACTCAAATAGAGATATGCACTAGTATTTGTTTGATAGCAAATCTAAAGGTCTAACCGACCAGATGAAAGACTTTGTTCAAGGTAGAATATTTGAACGGCTGAGATTTTTTGGAGTACGTACTCGTGAGACTAAACTAATCAAAACTTCCACCATGTGCTTATTTCTTTTTTGGGTAAAATATTGCTTGAAAGTCAGAAACTTTCCTTTATTCCCAAGGCTTTGTAATGAATGGACAATCTACTTATCCGAATTGACCAAAACGTCCCTTAGAAACATTCTTATCCCATTCATACAATTTTTTTTTTTTGTCTTTCCCTATACAGTTTACATTAGCCACTTTCCAGTTTCCATTGTTTGATGGGCAGCCCATAGGAAGTCACTGTCTTGACAAAATCTGATGATTAAACAACAGCTCATATCGATCAGTTCAGCTTACTCGTACGCAATCATGACTCAGGAAATATGTTAAAGCTGCTCTAATGGATTCCATATATTGTGTGTAACAAAAATGGTAAACAAATATCTTTTTAATTGGTCCTCTTGGTCTTGTTTTTAATAGACATATATATGTTATAAGATTATGTTAACAGGTGTCTTTAAAAAATTTGTTAATAAAAAATTATAAAAAAATTAAATATTTTTTCTTTTTTTATAAAATTTTTCTAAAAACGTATTTTTAATTGGTCAAATGTTTTATAGCTCGATTGACATTTGACCGTTCAAATTGTTTTGAATGTTCAGAGTTCAAATTCCTCATCTTCTTAATAATTATTAAAATATTTAAAAAATCTATTTGATAGAATATTATGAGATTTCCTATAATAAAAAAAAAAGCTGATCATTACAATAATAAAAAAATTCAAACATGAAGTTCGATTCTCAGTTAAAAGTAAATAAAAAATAAATAATTATTTTTTATATTTTTTATATTTTTTATAAAAATAATATCAAAATTTTTCCACAAATTATTAAGTACCTTAGTTAAATTACAGTGAATTTGGTGGTCTAAGCAGACGCAGCTGGACCCTCCCCAATCCACGTGACCACAAACATAATTTATCCAAAAATGAGGATAGCATAGTCATTCAGGAAACGTGCAGGACCAATTATAAAGTGGAGAGAGAGAGAGAGAGAGAGAGAGACACAACAATCAGACAAGCAACGAAGTCAGGGAACAGCGCTGCTTACGAGACAATACAAACACCTCAAACGGCGCCGTCGCGAAAGCCCATTCTACCCCGACATAAAACGACGCCGCTTTCTTGTCTTTATTGACCCACTTGTCTAGCTATGTAGTCTGTACTAGTAATATTTTCAGACCCAGTTTATCAACATCATTTCTATTTTCTCAATCCTCAATAAAAAAAAAAATAAAAAAAAAGAAGTCTCCCAAATCTCTATCTTTTCGTTCGCCGATCACAAAAATTCTATATACACCTTTTCTTCTCTCTTTTCTCGAACCGAACTTGACGAGCCCTTTTTAACAACCCACCGACTCACCCGAGTTCGAATCACCGACTTTTCTTAAAAGTGGTAGCTACTACTTGGACTTCACTCTACCGATTAACGATTACTACCAAAGCGTCGTCGTTTTTTTTTTTTTTTTTTTTCTTTCCTTTTTGGGTTAGGTCAAAGTCGGAGAGTGAAAATGGATCGGGCCCCGATAACAGTCGGGCCGGGCGTGGACATGCCGATCATGCACGATAGCGATCGGTACGATTTAGTCAGGGACATCGGGTCGGGTAATTTCGGGGTGGCCCGGTTGATGACAGACAAGCACACGAAGGAGCTCGTTGCCGTCAAATACATAGAGCGGGGCGATAAGGTTAGTTTCGGAAATTTAGTAGTAAAAAAAAATTTTGTGTTTGCTCTTATTGCAGTTTCTCTAAATTCTATTTATGGAAATCAGGTTCAGGCCGTTCTATGATTGACATAATTGGTACTATTTTTTTTTTCTTCAATTATTGTTTCAGTGTTTTTTTTTTTTAGAAATTTATTTCGCGTATTTAATGGTGGATTTAATTTTATATCTTCGCATTAAATTAATGGTTGTTCTGGATTTCCTTTTTTTTTCTTATAGTCGTTTTTAATTAGTGTGTTATTTTTGGAAAGTGATATATTTATATTTCTTCAAGTTAATTTTAAAAAAAAAAAAAAATTTGATTCTTCAGTTTTCCCGGGTACCAAATAGATTTTAGCGTAATTGAAATTTGTTTAAGCCTTCTGTTAAGAAGGGTCTAGCTCTGCTTGCTTTAATTTTATTCGAAAAAATCGGATCAAATTTTTGCGCTACTTAACAAGTTTATGGATAGCAGTTGAAATTTAGAGAGAGAGAAAAGGTTTGACTGCTTTTTTTTAATATGTTCAGCACAATATTTATGAGATTAGAGTTTTTCAGAGAGGTGATAAGATTTTATGGATTGCTGCTTTTTTTCTTCTTATTGTGGTATTTTTTGTTGCAGATAGACGAGAATGTTCAAAGAGAAATCATAAATCATAGGTCTCTGAGACACCCCAACATCGTTAGATTTAAAGAGGTTAGTTATTTAATTTCATTTTGACAAAAAAGAGAAATTTTGAGCTTGATTGTTATCCCAAAGTAAGATGGATTAATTGGTTCTGTGCATCCGAATATATAGGTAATTTTAACACCTACCCATTTGGCGATTGTGATGGAATATGCATCTGGAGGAGAGCTTTTTGAGCGAATATGCAATGCCGGGCGCTTTAGTGAAGATGAGGTGCTTAATGCAAGATTATTGTGTTCCACTTTGATTTCTTGTACTTTTTTTGAGAGTAGGCAGGAATGCACCATTTTTAACATTTTACTCTGTTGTTGTTACAGGCTCGCTTCTTCTTTCAACAACTTATATCTGGAGTCAGCTACTGCCATGCTATGGTATCGAAGCGTTTTTTCCTTTTTTATTATTTCATAATAATGAAAATTTGTTCTTTCCTAGCTCTGCTATGGAAACTTCATATATTCAGTTCTTTGTTATTTTGTTTCTTGGTGAAGCAAATATGCCATCGTGACTTGAAGCTAGAAAACACTTTGTTGGATGGAAGCCCGGCTCCTCGATTGAAGATATGTGACTTTGGATATTCAAAGGTACTAGTTGTGTTTCTATTTCTTAATCTCTCTGCTGTCAGTTTAGGGGAGAGAGAAAGGGGGATCACTTAGTTAAGGTGAATTATTGACTAGCTATCTTAGGAAAGTCGTGATTCTCATGACAAAACATTAATTGCAGATTCAGATGATTTTGACTTCAAAATGTTTCTTGGACTTTCATTTCACTTAAACAGCAAAACTGAGACATGAATAAGTGTGCACCCACAGAGACACTTAATTCTGATTCCAAATCCACTTGCTTCTAAAGCATGCAAATATGGATTCTAATGTAAAATATGTAGATGCTTCTCTATAATTTTGAGACCTTTGACGTGTACCTTTTTGCTCTAATCATGTGCTCTATTTATCTGATTATGGATGCTTTTTCTTTTTTGATAAGTCTGACTATCGATGCTATTAACAGTCTTCAGTGCTTCATTCCCAACCAAAGTCAACTGTGGGAACTCCTGCTTACATTGCTCCAGAAGTACTGCTTAGGCAAGAGTATGATGGCAAGGTAAAACTGTTTCTACTTTGATTAATAGTTGTCTTCCTTGAATGCAAAGCCAATCTTATACAAAGTCTGGATTGGGGCTATACCGCTATAGTGTATTTAACCCTGCTTCAATAACCATTTTTGTTGTGGTCCTTTCTTTAAGCGTATATTCTTTGGATTCTACTTAAGTTGCAAATCATATAGTCACTTTCATCTCATCTATAATGACATTACAATCAGACATTTAAATTAATTAGTTGCTGTTTTGATACTGTGTTGCATAAAATATCAGATTGCAGATGTGTGGTCATGTGGTGTGACCTTATACGTGATGCTGGTGGGAGCATATCCTTTTGAGGATCCTGATGAGCCTAAGGATTTTCGGAAGACTATACAAGTATATTGCTAGGCCTTTTAATCACTTCATGTACATATGAATTGATGTAAATTTCGTTATGCTAACATATTTTTATTGGTTCCACACAGAGAATCCTCAGTGTCCAGTACTCCATTCCAGACTGTGTTCAAATATCTCCCGAGTGTCGCCACCTGATCTCAAGAATTTTTGTTGCTGATCCTGCAGCGGTTAGTGGTTTCTTGTTTATCAAAATTGAATTTTCTTTTTCTGCAAATATATAGATCACTCTTGTTCTATACAATAGCTTGAGAAATGTGGTTATACAGTTTTCCATACACTGTGACTTGGGTGCCTGTAACTTGCAGAATTTTCACAATTGATGTGCCTTGTTTGATCTGGAAGCTTGTTTTTGAATAAGCTGGGGTTATGATCACTTGTTGATCTTTTCATTTGGTTGCCTTTCTTTCGCCACGCCATGCTTTGATTGTATACATTCTTCAAATTGTGTTGAGATAACTGTCATCTGTCAGTTTGACTTGATGACATCTATGGATGATTCGCTTTTTGAAAGGAGGAATTTCCTTTCTTTTTTTTAACCCCAAATCTTGCTTGACATTTCAATGTTTATTTTCTTTCATGCGATTGAACTTTTGATGTTTCAAAGGAGGCAGCAATTAGAACCCATTCTACTGAAACTTGAACTTTATAAAGTCAGAAACCGAGTCCAGTCATCTTTTAGGTTTACTAATTGCTTGTCTATGTTTGTTAAGCAGGTGGTACCTCTTAGAACATAAATATAAATGAGTTAATTTCCCACTATGCATCTGTTTAGGCTTTTGGGACAGGTTGGGTTTTATTAGGATAATGATTAACTGGTTAAGTTTATTACTTGTTATTACATTTAACTTTTATCTCAAGTGATTTACAATAAAATCAAAGCAGTGGTCTGGTATTTGAATCTTGTCTCAATTCTATTTCTCCCATTTATGTTAAATTCCTCATGTTGAACCTCACTGATTGAGGAGAGTTTGGGTCTGCTTGTGAGGGTAATTGTTGAGTGATGATTTAATGGTTAAATTTCCTACTTCCTATCCCATCAGCTGAAGTTTTGGAAATGGTACATTATTAATATCGACAGAAAAAAAATTCTACTTGGTGATATTGAAAAATATCACCATTTATGGACCATAGATTATAAAGTTGAATGCTAATGGAGTTTAGATATTCTGAATTTGGATACTTGTAAATTTATTTTGCTGGTTTGAGTGATATTTTCAGTACAAATATAGGATTTAACTTGTACTTTTGTTGGATTGATTGTTCTTCAAGGCTGATGCTTATGGAAACTTTCATGTAACAGAGGATCACCATTCCTGACATCAAGAACCATGAGTGGTTTTTAAAGAATCTCCCAGCAGACCTAATGGATGAAAGAACGATAGGCAATCAGTTTGAAGAGCCAGACCAACCAATGCAGAGCGTTGATGTGATCATGCAGATTATTGCTGAGGCCACCATACCAGCAGTTGGGGCTCATAGCCTTCACCAGTTCTCAATAGACAACTTGGATATGGATGATGATATGGATGACTTGGATTCTGACTCTGAGCTTGACATTGACAGCAGTGGGGAGATAGTCTATGCACTGTGATATCAATTTATCTGGAATTTGAAAGACTGCTCCTGCAATATAGTGTAGTTCTTTGGGGCCATGGCTGGGGAAGATCTGACTAAGAGAGTGTGGTGTTGGGTAGATTAGAATAGATCAGACCTTAGGTAAGTGCATCATGTTAGTCTTAGTTGTGCTCCTTCGAGTCATGTTCAATGATGCAGTTTTCACAGTTCTGTGTGGGGGAATTCAATCTTTCAAGCTTTATAAGGGGGTGGTGGTATTGGATTAAAATTCTACAGGAGAAGTTGTAAACCACATGTTCCTGTTCAACTCTTCTTTATTTGCCTTTGTTATTCGTTGTGTTTTTGGCTTAAATACACCGAAAAACTCTCTATAACACTTGTCTTACAATTTCCATTCATATTTGGCAGTGCAGTTATTTCAATTCTTGTATAATTTTTGTGAATGAAGAAGGTTCACCATGAGGCTTTGGCTCTCCCACGCAATGTAGAAAAATGAAACTCGAGGACAAAATTCTCCGTATCTAGAAGTTAGTTAATAAATTGAAGTTTTTAACATTTTTTGTCTCTATATTGTTAGTTAATAAATTGAAGTTAAAAATACATTTTTTGTCTCTATAATTTGGACTTGTTTTCAATTTGGTCCTTCCAACTTTTTATAACTTTCATTTTGGTTAATATATTTTTAAACTTTCTGTCAGTACTCAGTAGTGTGTTTTTGGTAAGTGAAATGACAGCAAAGACTAAGATGACAACAAATTTAGAGCATCTATAGCAGATGTTACCAAAAAAAAAATACAATTTTGTCACATCAAAGACTTATTTTATTATTTTATCACATCATTTTACAACATTTCATTTATCAGATGTTTTATCATTCAATTCTATATATTAAAATAATATTTGCTACACATTAAAATAATATAAACAACACAATAAAATAATATATCTAACACAATAAATAACATCCACAACACTGCTGCCGCCGCCACCACCACCACCACCGTGGCAGCCACAATCCATTGCAAAACAAAAAACTGAAAACAAAACCACCACCACAACCACCGTCATCAACAATCCACCACAAAACCAATTAAAAACAGAGCAACACCCACTAGCATAGCAACTCAAACCCAGAAAACACAACCAAAACCCAGGCAACCCAAACCCACGAATCCACTTGCACTGGCAACCAAAACCCACTAGCACGACAACCCACGATCAAGATCTCACCTCACCTCAACATCGATGCCCACGATCGTGACGAACACTCCGATCTCACCTCAACGTCGATGCCCACGTCGATTCCGATTGGCGATGACGATGACGATGCTCGGAGGGATCAGTGATGACGATGCAAAATGTAACTGGTGAGAGATCGACGATGATGGATCGGATGACGGATCAAGATAAACAATTTATAAGAGAGAGGGAATCGGTGAGAGGGAACGGTGAGAGAAAACAGAGGTGAGAGAGAAGAGAAAAGAATAAACTGAAGAGAGATGAGAGAGAAAACAGAATAAAAAAACAATAAAAACTATACCATTCTTCGTCCATATCGTTGCAAATTTGCAACGGTACTGTTCACATGTGGCAAAATTTTTGAGATTTGACACATCTGATAAAATGAGTTTTTGGTGTTTGGTGTGGGATATGTGCCAAATATTTAGCATTTGGCACATATCTCACATCTCTGTGGGTGCTTACAAATTTGAAAATATAACATCAAAATGAAAATTGTAAAATCTAAAGTACCAAATTAAAAATGAAGTCATAATATAGACCATGCCTATCTTTTCTTAAAATATATTTTTGCCTATCGTTTCTTAAAATATATTTTTAAAATTTTCAGTGAATCGTGGAATTAGGAATTGTACGGTTTGACACTTTTTTAACCAGTTAATGAACCAAGGAATCATTTTCTTTTAACTAGTTAATGAACCAAGGAATCATTGTATTATCTAAAGAGTAAAAATGTTCATTCATAAAAGAGAAATGTTATCTCTATAATATTTTTACAACAAATTTTAATTGGTAGGTTAATATTGACTATTACTATGGGCAAAAAAGTAATTTTAATCGTGAGTTCAAATTAGAACTAATAACAATTTACTACTTATAATTTATTATAAAAGTATGGTAAAAATATTGTAGACGTAACTCTTCTTTTCCTAAAAATCTTATATGGAATTTAAAATAACTAAAGAAATAGTTAATAAAAGCATTTTCTTTAATAGTGGTATTCCCATAAATTTATGTCCCGTAACTACAGAACTATCTAGGAGAGTGCATGAGCAAAGAACCTGAATCTCAGAATGAATCAGAATATTCAGATGGAAAAGAGCAAAGAATAGACCAAATGGTTTGAGGCTCAAAATCCCTGACTCATGTAGTGTCCAAAGCTCTGAGGCAAAGGTTGCAAAATTTAAACCAAGTTATAGTACACACATTACACATTGCTTTTAGTACCATATCTTCCAAAACCAAGTTGTGTACTGTCTGGTCTGCATTCAAAAAGAATTTTTCTAAAAGACAAAGTTTAGCAACAAAATTGGTTGTAACTTAAAATTATAACATTACTTAATAAAATATATATCACTACATATTTTGAAAATCTAACCATTAAATTGTATGTTATTTACGTTTTTTTTTATACGTTATTTACACTCTTAGTACACACGTAAAATTGTGTCAATCAAATATTATTTATTATATGATCTGTGGGGCCCGTGGGCCTGAAGGCCTCGGCCCGCCTTTAGGCTGGCCCAAGGCCCATGCCGCGGAAGGGTGACTGGCCCGGACTGTTGTCTAGGGATTTCAGCCTCTTTGGACCCATGCCGAGGACACCCCCTTCCTCGGCATACCTAGTCTAATTCCAGGTGGGGGACAAACCCAGAATAGGTGGTCACATCCACACTTAATGCGTTTATCTGACTCCCCTGGCCACATTAACGCGGATAAGACT
The DNA here is from genome assembly GCA_019022515.1 of Quercus aquifolioides. Lineage (NCBI taxonomy): Eukaryota > Viridiplantae > Streptophyta > Magnoliopsida > Fagales > Fagaceae > Quercus > Quercus aquifolioides. The sequence continues at coordinate 46,989,098 of CM032334.1, read as the reverse complement.
CCTGAACAGCACAACCTTGGGTGCGGCGACCCACAGTAAGGTTGGGAACGTGGCTGATGGGACAGGTCCTTAAGCAGTTGTCTGGATGATCGACAGTTGGAAGGTTAGGATCGACCGAAGGAGATATATAATGCAAAGGTGCCCCTCTTGAGAGGGGGCCTCCTCGGACGGGAGCCGAGGAGCAACCCCAAGTCAAGAAGAAAAGGGCTAAGTCCCCTGGAAGAGAAAGGGACTCAGGAGGACTCGCGGGATGCCGGTTAGCGCCTAGCCCTTCGTCCCACTCTCTAAGAAATGTATTGTTGGGGATCCCTCACAAATCGAGCCCCTACATGATCTATAAACTTATATTTTATGCATAATTTTAAACTACAAAAACTTGTAATTTAAACAATTTATTGATGGCATAGCTATTAACCTTTAATTTTTTAGAAATTTTGCAAGTATTAAGAATATATGAAGAAGATGTAATCCAAAAAGTACAACTAATTTTGTAGTTAAACTTTATCATTTTTTAAATTTATACGTAGTTATCAATACATCATTAGATTATATTGCTATCCACCAACTAAATAAATGACCATTGGAAGCAAATAATCCTTTATTTTGTAAGGTCCCCTCTTTTATTTTCATAGCAACTGCTGTTGATTTAGCATATTTCTATTATTATTATTATTTTTTTGATAAACTTCAACTTTTATTCAAACGGAAAGTGCAGAGAGACAATCTCCCAAACAGGCAGAGAGGACAACTAGGGAGATTATCCTTATTAAAACAAAAGGACTCACTAGTAGCAAGAGATAATTTTGCAGTGACATGAGCTGCAAAATTACTCTCCCTTTTAACCCAACGAAAACAACAATGAACAAAACCTACTTTAAGATTTAAAATACTACAAACTAAATTAGCAATAGACCAGTCTGGAATAACATCTTCAACAGACAGGGGGTCAAAACATTGCTTTGCATCTCCTTCAATAATGATATGTGACCATCTTTCTTGGATTGCTAACTGGGCAGCCCACAAAATTGCATTGGCTTCAGCTATAATAGGGGGACAAGGATGGTGGGTCTTGGACCAGGCTTTGGATACTATGCCCTTGTCATCTCTAGCAACAACTGCAAGGGCAGAAGAAGACTCGGCTACAGCTGCATCAACGTTAAGTTTTATCCATCTTCGGGGAGGGGGCTCCCATCTAAATACAGCCGGTGCAGTGAAGGAGGGCTTTTCTAATTCCAGCAAAGTTGAAAATTCAAGGATCTGCTTGATGGAGTTTGGAATGTCAACATGTCCCTCCTGAAAAGAAACTTGATTTCTAAGATGCCAGATTTCATCAAGAACGAGAGCCATGTTAAGGGGAATTAGCCACTGGTCTTCAGAAGGGCATAGAGCTTGAGAGGGTCCAAAATTAGCTTGATGATGTCCGTGCAGCAGAAATATGGTGCTCATCAGACCTGAAACCCCAACAGTTAGAGTGCTAGATTGCTTTGGCAACTGGGCCTCCAAAGAATAGATATGGCAACAAGTCTCCACTTCGAAACCACAAAGAAGACAAGAGAGGTCATCAATATTGATTCTTTTGAGCAGATTGTCCTTTGTTGGTAAGGAATTTGAGCCAACAACATTTTTGAAGAACAGTTCTCAGAAATCATTTGGGAAGCCAATTCAAGTTGATATCTTTTTCAGCCACCTCTACCTTAAGCTCAGTGAGGAATTCCTTGATAGGCTCCCATAACCTGGCCCTCTCTTCGTCACATACCACAAGCTTTAACTGCTCAAGATCCATTATTGATTCTGGAAACTGAGTACGCAATCTCAAGCACCCTTTCATGTTGAGCTCTTTTAAATTACACAACTCACCAATGTGTTTTGGCAACTTCATAATGCTTAGGCAGTCAGATATGTCTAGAATACTTAACTTATGGAGGCTTCTGATTGAATCTGGTAGCTCTGACAAATCAGTACATGACCTAAGCCTTAGCACTTCTAAATTCACCAGCTTTCCAATTTCTTCTGGCAGTGCAAACAATTTATGACAGTTGGTGATGCTGATTTTTTTAAGGTGGACAATATCACATAGCCCAACAGGCAATTCCTCTAGATCATTGCAATAGTCAATGTTTATCTCCATCAAATTTGGAAATGCATCTGAAACTTGAATTGTACAATTCTCAAAAGCCTTACCAATATTACACATAAACAAGGATATTTTCTTCAAACTCTTCAATGGTACAAGGGTCTTGCAAAGCGAAGAAATTGAAACCCTCTCTAATCTGATTCTTTTTAAATTGGGTAGAGACCCAAGCAATTGAAAATTGCTTATTTTGGAATGAAAGAAACCATAATTATTGATTATCAAAACCTTGAGTTTATCCATTTTCTCCACAAACTCAGGTAAGGTGTAATTCTTTGAATGAAAATTCAAAACTAGAACCTCAACTTTGGATCCTTGAATATTGCACCAACTGGACGAGAATAATTCATCTGCAAAAAGAATGTTATACAATGTGACAAGCCATCAATATTATGTAAATTACATATTGTGTATGTCTGCGTGTGTCTTTGATAGAGAGAAAATGTGCCAACCTGTTGAGATAGATAGTAGGCGAGCATTAATGAGTTGCTGTTTTTGTTCTGCCCACCACTTTGGTAGATTGTTTCCACTTATGTTAATAATCAGTCTTGGCCTTTGTCCTACAGACTTCTGGCTGCTCTGATGCATAGCAAGCTCTCTAAGAATATCATGTTGTGTGACAAAGTCTTCATTGTAATAGCTTTTGACCTCACTTGCATCTTTCCTGTGAATGGGAAAAATTAAAAGCTTAGAACATATTCAAAAATTTCAGCTTCACATATGAAAAATATATGTTCCATTATCATCCAACAAAATTAAGAATATAATGACACAACAAAGGGAAATCGATACTATCAGTTTCCATCTACAATAATTATATTCAAGTGTATGCCAGACAAGATGCAAAAAGGTGTTAACTATAAAATTTGAAATACCCCTCTTTGCCAGGGCACGGTAGTTGGAAACTTGGAATCTCTTATTGTTTCTAGATTGGCATAATTTTCCTTTTTTCTAGCTCTTGTTAGAAATCACCTTTCAAATCAATGGTATGAAAAATCCTAAATCGGCCATTGACATGCTAAATAAACTATAATAACATATTATCAAATGCCATCAGAAGTTAATTAAACCATAAGAAAAATATTTTGGCCCTTAGGCCAGGTATAGAGTTGCGGCACAATACAACTAGAAACTAGCAGTAATCACGTGAAGAAATCACACAACAAGAAAACTGTAGTACAGAGATAAAAGCCAGCATACCTTGCCATCACAAGACTAGCCAGATTTCGAATGGTGAGTTCTTGCAAATTGGCAATGGCTTGGATGCCATCTTCATCCAGTTCATATAATTCTGCCCACATATCAATGAGGGCAGCAGCAGGGATCCTTTGGTCTTCAGGAAATGAACCTAGGTCCATGAAACACTCTTTTATGATGACCTTGTCATCTGAAAATTCTAGGCTTTTTTGAAGATGAGCAAGCAGCTCCGTATCAGAACTAAAATAAAATTGACCATCAGACCATTTCATTAGTCTACTGTGCCATACTACTGCATGCTGCCCACGCAGTGAGCCACCAATCACTTTAATGACTAGTGGGAATCCCCCACAGCCTCTTACTATCTGCAATTCAAGGAACCAGATAAACTCAGTTATTGTTTGGAGGTTAAAGGGGTAATTTTTGGCCCAAGCAAAGCTTAAATGTATGTGTATGAAAACATATATATATATATATATATATATATCTCACAGATTTTTTTTTTTTTATAAGCTTTTTATATCTCTCACAGATTGACAAAGTACCTTTTTGACATCTTCTTCTGCTGGAACATAAGAGCTCTCATCATGTAGGGATGCTGAGTGACGAAAAAGAGTCATTGCATCAACATCATCTAGTGGTTTTAAGTGATATGTAAATTTAAATCTTGGAAATGCAGTTCTTGAAGTAACCAAGATCTTGTAATTGGGAAGATCAAACTTAAACATTTCAGGAAGGGATTCTGATCCGAGCCAGACATCATCTAGGATCAACAATATAGGATTAGGTCTAAGATGATTCAGCAGTTGTGACAGCTGGTCGATTGCATCTTCATCACTTTGAATTTGAAAATTAGGCTGCATATCCTTATAATTTAATAGGTTCTGCACAATGACCTTCACATTGGGAGTTTTTGAAACGTTCACAAAGAGAATATTGTCCTCAAACATTCCTGTCCAAACACAATGTAGTTAGAAAACTGCCACAGAGGCACATTTCATATCGCATAATATTACACAAATAATGGCCAAGTCATATGAACAGAATACCCAATCCCAATCGCGGCAAACGGTGAGTTGTGAGAAAAAAAAAATTTATGAGAAACACCACCAATTATGAAGATATGAGAATTTCCTTTTTTTTAAAGGAAAAAAAAAAAAAAAATTAACCATCTCGTTTTTTTACTACATTAATTCATTTTAGGATTCAACAAAGAAGTTCACAATGTATTTTGTTTTTGCTACTACCTAACGGTTTAGGTTACTATGAAGGATCCACATACTAGCACTATAAATAACTTCAAGAGTATGCAAACTATATTTCCCAAAACACTAACCGATTAGAAAGTAAAATTACACACTGACACACAAAAGAGATGGAATTACCTCTAATTTGATCATCCTGACAAAGCATTTGGACCAATGTGGTCTTCCCACATCCTCCAGGAGCAGTCAGTAGAAGCAGCTGCACCTCCTCCTTCAACAGCAGCGTCTTCAACTCCTTCATTGGCATATCCAACCCGACTGTAAAATCCGGGGGATCCCGAACTGTGCACGGCACTCCTTTTCTATCCACAACCGAATCCACTTTCTGCAGAATAAGTTTCACATTTCCCAAAGTCCTCAACCCATTCCTTGTGCTATGTACTTGCAAATCAACCTGACAGAACCTGACAATTTCTTTGTCCAACTCTTCAAGTTTGTAAGAGTAATAGACTTTGAAATAGTAGTTCCACCACGGGATTTTCAAGCACTTGCGAACCAGCTTCTCTCCCTTTTCCATATTTTCGATCAAGTTCTCTGTTTCCAGTTTTGGGAGATCAAGTTGTTCGCTTAATTGTGTTATTTCGTTGACCGTTGGTGCCAAATGATTTAACGTGGATTCTAGGCGTTTAAGAATGGGTTTGAACATACGGGCTTTGCTTACCACATCTTTAACTGTGACATGTAACACTGCAAAGCCCTCACCAAATGCTGCCCCAAGAGCAGCCCCTCCAACAAATGCTGCTGCCATAGCTTTTCTTCAAAGATTCTATATCCAATATAGTATTTGGAAACCTAATTGAGAAACTAATAAGACTTCATTCACTCTACCCAACTATGCAAAATGCAAACTTTTTTTTTTTTTGGAATGACTTAAATTTTTATTTAAATAAATAAAAATTGCAAAGCAGTGGTAAACTAGCAGTGAGACCTGAAAATATGCAATACAGTGTTAAACTAGCAGTGAGACCTGAAAATTGCAATAGAATGGTGTAAACTAGCAGTGAGACCTGAAATTTGCCAAGCCTAATCAAAACTTTATATACTCCAAAAAAAAATTATAAACATCTCTGGTTAAATTTCTTAGTGGTGATCAGGATACGGAGCGGAAGTATATCAATTGATCGCTCAGTACCGGGCGAGTACCAATTCATTATAAATATATAAATATGAAAAAAGAGATGTGCCGCGTAGCAGAAGAGATCTCATGTCAACGGCTTCTTCGTTCGTATGAAAGAAAGAATGAAAGAGAAATAAAACTGTAAAATACACAAATAAATCATCACATACGCTTTTCTGTTTCTCTGCTGTTACCTCTTTTACCTTCAACCTGGAAGCTTCCTTTCGGAACTACAAGCGAAGCAACAAATAAGTGATATTTTTACTAAATTACTATTATTGGTTTGGTAATAAACTTTTTTTTTAAAAAAGTAAAAATTAATAAATATAGAAGTTAAAAATTTGTGTGTGAAAGAGAAGGGTAAATATTTCTCTGATCTCAGTCTTTGTTCACCAAGCTCACTCTACTTTAGTGCTTATTACAGTTATCAAAGTCGAATGATAATGTTGTTGTTTGGCAAAAATGAGTTTCAAATTTTCAATCCTATCTAACAAGGAACAACTGAATCTTCGGTCCATGTCATTTTAATGGATTCCTATCTAAAATTGATTCAGTAAGGAAAATAATTATAATTATACTTTTATTTTTTGAAGTTTAGGAGAGCTTTTGAAAAGTGCTTAAAGTTGTAGTTTATTGTTGATTTTAGCTTATTTTTATTTTTGTTAATATTTATAAGTTTTAGTGCACTTTTTAATAGCATTATTTATGGACTTCACTATATTATTTAGCTTATTTTTTTTACACTTTTAGCAAAATGTTTTAAACCTTAGCTAAATAACTTGTTTCCAAATGGACACTAAAAGTCTAAAACTAAGTGTGCATTTGAGATTGCTTAAAAAGCCAGTTTTTTTTTACTATTCAACTTATTTTTGTTAGTATTCATGGGTTCTATTCCACTTTTTGGTACTATTCTGAGCTCTACTATACTATTTCAGCTACCTTTTAGCTTTATTTACGGTACTTTTAGCAAAAAATTTTCAATTTCAGCTAAATAAGCTACTCCAAAAAAATCATAGATTTTAAGAAATGCCTAAATTTTTTTTTTTTTAAATGTTTCCTACATCTTTCAAGAATTGTTTTTGTTTTTAATTTTTTGCCAGCAACTTAAATAAATTTTCCAATTAATGCTTTGAAATTGTAAGCTAAATACTAAAAAGTAAAAACTGAAATTCGGAGAAGCAATGAATGTCTATTCCCTCAACACTTTTTTTTTTTTTGGATGAAATTCCCTCTACACTTAAAAAAGTTAAAATTCACAATTATTAAAAAAATGAAGAAGGATCATGAAAGTATTTCGTGAAGAAAAAAAAGAAAAAGAAAAAGCAAAATATGGAAGAAGTGCACCTCCATCTTTTTAAAGTTTAAAATATTAAATATTAAAGGTGCTGGAAAAACTTTACTTTTTATATTAAATTGTATAAGTTATATTTTCACTAACTATATTCAATGTTTGATATAAAGAATCGTTTTAAAGTTTAGAATATTCCATCGTTGATATTATCATAATGAACAGAAGTGTTATTTTCTCTAATTCTCACGGAAGAGGAGTATTTTTTATTCCTCTAAGCTTGTAGTGAAGTGTCATTCCTTCAAATTTCAAGGAAAATAAGTGTAATTACCCTAAAAAAAGAAAAAGAAAATATGGCAAGTTCGAATAAGGATTTTAAATCTGACGAGATTTTATTGATTTAGAATTATTAATGTTGAGGTCACATGCAATTACATAAGTACTTGCAGTGGATAGAATCATTTTATGTGGAAGTGACATATCCTTTTCTGCATCCTCATCTCGCTTGGTTTGGTCATCGCTTCACCGGAGTTACAAGCTCCTCTTTATACCCCAACTAAAGGGACTTAAGATTGGACATGGCATATGTTCATTGGCTTGATGGGATAAGTGCATGGCTGGCTTCCCCAGTTAGACCTAGTGGACTAACTTCCCTTGGCCTATGATACATTGGCACGTTTGATAAGTAGTTTGTTTTCCTTGCACAAATTTCGAGCTAAAATTTAACAAATTAAATTGTATTGCTTTTCATCATTTAAAAAAAATGCATTGCTTTTCAAATGTAACGAATTGAATTTTAAGAAATTTTTTTTATAATCAAATTTCAAGAATTCAAAAAGTATCAAATTAATAATTGAGGAAGAAAGAATTTGAATTCTGAATGTCTATGTTAAAAACATAAAAAATTACCAACTTTCCGATGTATAATAATAATAAAAATAATAAAATACTTGGTCCACTCTTTTCACCTTTTTGTTGTGTATAATGTGGGAGGTTAGGTCCAGAAGGCCTGTGCTAGCCCACCTAATCAGAACCCAAAATAGGACTCAAGGCCCATTAGAGCAGCTAAGTATGGTATGTATGGAGGGAGTTAACTCTGAACCCTATCACAATGAGCCCACCCCTAAGGTCGGGATGACAGGCCAAAGGGACATCCACCCGAGGAAGTCTTAAATGGTTGGCTTAACATTGACCAGTGACGAGGGAAGTCGAGATAAGACGCGAACTTAGTGAGGTTGGTAACCAAGGACTAGTAGTGCCATTAGGGAAATTCACTGCCGAACACTATTTGGCGTCTGGAACAAGTTCCAAGAGAATCCTTTAAAGTTGTGAGGATCTCTTGGGATTCTGATGAACGTGAGAGTACGCGTGAAGAGGGAAAATAATGATGATCACCCCACTAACAAGAGACTATAAAAGGTGAAAGAGGGTTGGAAAAAATGGGGAGTGAGAGACAAAGAGAAAAACATAGGGAAACACAGGGGAGCTAAGGGAAACCAGAGGGAGGTTCTCGTATTAAGGCTTGGAGAAGACAAACCAGGCGAAGTTTAGGGCCCAATTTGTAGGATCGTGACATAACTCACATATAAATAAATTGGGGCCCAAACACTATCACCTAAGCAGTCTTTGGTGACCACATATAACATATGTTTCCACTTAGCCATTGTTATTGCCCTTTTTATCTGAGGGCCACAAAAAGTTAAAAACCCATAACACAAGGCAAAATCCTTGTAGACCCGTTATGTTATTTTCATTCTTTGGCCAAAATGCAAAATTCACTATTTAAGTTTCGCAATTTTTCATTTCAGTCTTCTAAGTTTGCATTCTATCATTTTTGTCCTCTAAGTTTCAAACTTCTTCAATTCAGTCACCCGTTAACTCACCATCCATATTTGCCATTAATCTGCCCAAAATGATGTTGTTTTGGCCATAATTTAATAATTTAATTTTTTAAAATTTATTTCTTAATTAAAAAAAAAACGTTAATTAAAATATCACAGCCAAAGAAAGTGGGGGAATACAATACTACACTATTTTTTCAGAAGCTTCCGGTTACTAGGATTTGCTGAATCCTTCCTCAATTCAGCTCTCTCTCTCTCTCTGTAAGTATTTCTTTCCTTTTTAGTCTTCCTCATCTTTGTGCTTTTCTTTATTTCTCATATGGACTGGTTCTTGATCTGACCTACCCCGTTGACATTTCTCAATTATATCTTCCTTTCAATTTTTTATTAAATTCATTACTTACCTAATGGATAACGATGTTGATTTGAAATATAGGAATTGTAAATATTTTAAAGAAAGCGAATGCAAATATTTGCAGGCTGATTTGATCTTTTTCTTTTTCTCTTTTCACGCCATTGCTAGGTCTCGTTTACGAGATTGGATAATTGTTTACTTAAATCCAGCTCATGTAAGAAAGATATCATTTCCCTTCCATATCTATCTACTATTTTATCTGTTCTCTGTTTGTTTGTAACAAATACAAATTAAAAAATAAAAATAAAAAGCTACAAGCATAAGAGAGAATTAGGTAGATATAGAGATGGATATGCAATAGAGTGGGAGCCTCCCCAGAAATACTAATACTAGTAATAGTATTAAACTATTAATACGACTTCAACTTTGTGAGCGAGCACTGAGCACACCACAACATCGCGGGGGTTTGTGTTCACAAATCGCCACATGAGGCCAGCACTCGTCCCCTATTGTCTTCCCTGAGAAACATAGGCCAAGGCTTTTTATTTTATTTTTTAAAATTAACGTTTTTTTAAAAAGGAAAAAAAAAACAATAAAATAAAAATTAAATATTAAGTTATGGTCAAAACGGCGTCATTTTGAGCAGGTTAACAACAAATATGGATAGTGAGTTAACGGATGATTGAATTGAAAATGTTTAAAACTTAGAGGACTGAAATAACAGAATACAAATTCAAAAAACTGAAATGAAAAGTAGTGAAACTTAGAGAGCGAGTTTTGCATTTTGACCTTATTCTTCTTATTTTTAGAATTGGTCTAGCCCAAGAGATTTCAAGAGAGAAATTGAAGGAATATGGTATGTAGGGTAAAAGAATGGGCCTATATTAAGCATACCCATGGACCCAAGAGATGGATTTTACCAAATGAGATGGGAATACTTGCGGAGTCTATGGGCCCATTTGGCCCTGATTGATTTGCAGTATTTCCCAAAATCGCATAATTGCTTTAAGCCATAGGAACCATGTTGGCTTCATTAAATACCCACTAACAGATTCCCACAAATTTAGCAAGTTCCTTAGTGCCATTTTCCACCAAGAGGACACATCAATGATGTTTTAGTAAAAAACAACCCCAAAATTGTCACAAAACCAAATAGTCCTAATATCCAAACAATAACAAAACTCAATGTTGCCATTCATCTGAAAATCTAGCAACCATAAGCTTTGATCCTTAGGAAATTAGGCATGCCCCTAACTTGTAATAAAACCTAGTCACCAATTCATGCATTAATAACACATTTTTACCTACCTTACCAATCTACACTTATTCTTCCAACTTAATTCTTTGATATAAAAATTAATAGACCGCTTTGGCTTTATTTGGTTGGAATGTTGAAAAATCGTGGGAAGATAAAAAATATTTTAATTTTCCATCATGTTTGTTTGGTTGGAATAAGGGAAAACTAATATAAATTTCATTTGTTTGATTGAAAAAAAGTGAGAGGAAGAAAAATGTAATTTATATAAATTAACTCTTATACCCTATTATATAATATGTAAGAAATAATTTGACACATTATAAAAGTGACACATCACAATTATTATGTTAATATGACTTTTTTTTTTATCTATCAATTCTTTATACATAAAAAATAATGTGATTAACTAAATTAGTTAAAATGAAATATTAGAAAAAAGAAGGGAAAAAAAAACGTGTTGATAGGTGGTTACCTGGTATAAGGACCAAAAAAGTGGGTTATGGCCCAAACCCACTTAGAATAGTGAGATGTTCCCCTCAAACTTGGCCCAAATCAATGAAATTTGTAAGAGATGGGAAAGAATAACAACAATGAGCTCTGCCCGAGGACACTAATGTTCAAGTATCAAATTTATGTTTAAGAAATGAATAAGCATCAAGCTTTACACAGAGACTCCCGAGGAAGTAGAGTTCATATGAAAAATAACACTATTTCTGTTTCTTCCCCCATACCACTTTTTTCTCCTCTATTCCGATGCTCTCTCCTTTCCTTATATAGCTCTCTTCCATCGCATCTACACCCTTCATTTCCACCTAATCCCCCTCCTTTTTCGACACTTGTTACCTTTCACATTTGAGAAGATAGTGGCAGGAACCTGCTTAGCTATGGCCTATACTGCTCAGGTCATCCCCTCATTGATGCGGCTGATAAAACTGTTGGCCCCAATTAATGTGGATGCAACAGGCTAACCCAGGCCTAAAGCTTCCCTATTGCCCACTGTCATCCACTCTCTTCAAATCCTAACCTCCCCTCCTCGGGCGGCTTCTTCCCTTGGGCCCGTGACTTACAGTACCCTCACATCATTGTTGCAACCCCTCAATTTCCTCCTCGGTCCTCGAGCCAATATTACGACCCTTCAGCTCCATCCTCGGTCCTTGGGTGCCTACAATAGCCCACTAAAACTTTCGCTATTTGTTTACAAGACAAGTTTTAGTTCTGTAAGTGAAATATGCACGTGCTATATGTGTTCCCACGTATCAACGTCCTTTCATCTGTCATTTGCACGCTCCTAGCGCTTCGGAATCCACAACCTGTCATTTATGGCATCAGGCGGCTACTTGTCTCCCCACATTCTACGGTTAGATTGGAATCGTACGGCTCCCTTTTCTTCTCATTTATGGGCGGGAGTTTTACCGCTCATTTTTACTCCTATAAAAGGAGGACTCAGAGCTGACTGAGGCTTATTTTTGGCATTCTGGCGATCTAAGCTTTGAAGAAGAAAACTCCCGAAAAGCACACTTTGCCTTCATCAGTAGGTGTGTTGGTTTTTCTCGTTTTCTTTTCTTTATAAGTTTTACACTTTACTTTTTCAAAAGACCATGGGTAGGTATGCTAGGTTAGTGGATACCGAGGACGCTAGGGCAACTTTTAGGGCACAATATAGGATTCCTAATAATGTTGAAATTAGACATTGCGAGGAGGGTGAGTGGTTAGTCTTGAATAAACCCCCCGAGTTCGTGGTTATCCCTACGATCGCCTTCATTGAAGGTGGGATGGAGATACCTATGAGATCGGTGACCAGGGACTACCTTACGAATTATAGGTTAACCCCGACCCAGTGTTCTCCCAACATTTTTAGGATCCTCGGGTGTGTGGATGCCATTAACCGCAAGATGGGGACTAACCTCACCTGGCATGACGTGAACTGGGTCTATAACTGCCAAAAAAGGGAAAAAAAACAAAGTATTATATGAAGTGTAAGGTTCCCACAGTTAGGTTGATTTCATGTTTGCCAGACTCCAGCAAAGACATGGACAAGGATTTCCTCATTGTCTCGAGAGGATGGCACGATGGGATGCACTACCCTACCCAAAAAGGGGAACCAGGTAGTGTTCCCGAGGACCGGGGTCACATTTAGGATTCTAAGTAGTTTTTCTAGCGTAAAAGTCTCCTCCCCTCCACCCCCCTTCCCTTTTTTTTTTACTAACAATCCTCGTGGTTTCATCTGGCAGACGAGTACCATACAGCTCTCGCCAAACATTTGGTGAACTTTAAAGATCTGAACAGGATCCTCAGATCAGAAATATTCCTGCATAGGGACAGGCAGCTTAGGGCGGCTCACATCATCCTTGGCTATAAACCTTCCACTAAGCGCTTTCAGAGCCCGAAGAACGTCATCAAGGCTTGGGACCCTCGCTTGGCTCTGATAGACGTTGCTGTACCCGGTTTCCTACTGATAGGACCACCTCCCGAAGGGACCCAAGATGCTCAGATTCCGGCCCTCGTAGCAGCCAGGCTCTTATACTCTCAGGAACCTCCCATCCCATCTGACGCGGAGACCGAGGAGTCCACGTCTGAGTTTGTCCAGGAGGTGACAGATAAAAACTTTGAGGTTTTCTACCACTCAGACACTTCCATCACTTCACAAACCCAACCACCAGTAAACATGGGTTTTGAGGAGAAAACTCTAGACCTCCTCGCCCTACTGACAGAACATGTCGGGGGCGCTACCCAGACTACTGCAGTGACTCTTTGCCCATATACTCCAGCAGCGGCACACACCTCTCTTCCTGCGGAGGTTGCCGAGAAGAAAAGAAATCGTAGCCACAGAGGCAAGGTCACCGAAGTGGTAGAGGAGGGGGAGATAGCTGATCCCCTAACTAAGGAAGCCCGGATGGGAAAAGGGCAATAGAGAAAGAGGCTCGTGCACACCGAGGTTTCTAAGGATGTTGGGGGAGAGCAGCCCATGAAAGGTCATAATATTGGCCCGAGGACCGAGGAGGAAATTGAGGGGTCGCAGCAATGACATGAAGGTACTGTAAGTCATGGGCCCAAGGGAAGAAGCCGCCCAAAGAGGGGAAGTTAGGATCTGAAGAGAGTGGATGACAATGGGCAATAGGGAAGCTTTAGACCTGGGTTAGTCTGTTGCATCCGCATTAATTGGGGCCAACAGCTTTATCAGCTGCATTAATGAGGAGGTGACCAGAGCAGTATAGGCCATAGCTAAGCAGGTTCCTGCCACCATCTTCTCAGATGTGAAAGATAACAAGTGTCGGAAAAGAAGGGGGATTAGGTGGAAATGAATGGTGTAGATGCAATGGGAGGGGGCTATATAAGGAAAGGAAAGAGCATCGGAATAGGGGAGAAAAAAGTGGTATTGGAGAAGAAACATGAATAGTGTTACTTTCCATATGAATTCTGCTTCCTCGGGAGCCTCCATGTAAAGCTTGAGGCTTATTCATTTCTTAAACATAAATCTGATACTTGAACATTAGCATTCTCGGGCAGAGCTCATTGTTGTTATTCTTTCCCATCTCTTATTTGAGGGGAACATCTCACTATTCAAAGTGGGCTTGGGCCATAACCCACTTTTTTGGTGTTTACACCTGGCAAGCTTTAGATAGGAAGAAAAACAAAAAACAAAAACAAAAATAAAAACAAAAACAAAGTTTGAATAGGATAAAATTGAAAGAGCATTCATATTAAATGTGCTAAAATATTTTAGTACCCAAAATACTAAAAAACCCACAGTATCAAAGGTGCCAAACTTATAATTTTTTAACATCTAGGTTTTATTTATTTATTTATGAAATTTAACATCTAGTTAAAGTAAAATATAGTAAACACAAAAAAAAATTATTTAAATAAAAAGTTAGAGACTTCTTATTTTTTGAGAAATAGAGAGAGACCTGAGTGGTTTGAGTGGTAAAAGAAGAATAAAATAAGAATAAAGAAATAATATTTAAATAAACGGATAAAATGGTAAAAGATTAGAGTATTTGATGTTAAGTATATTATAAAGTGAAGGTTTAAATTAAATAAAATAACTTTTTGAATCCTAATAGCTAAAATTGTTATTTTGCCCTGGGTTTCATTTGTAATCATCTCCTTACTGGATTCCCGGAAAGTGTTCGGTGAAATAGGTGGAAGGAATCGTTGGTCTTGGAACACGGTGATATTTGGCTATGCCGGCAGGGAAGCTTAAAGAGACTAGAAATTTGTTTGATAAAATACCCGAAAGAATAATTTTTCTTGGATGGCAACGATATTGTGGTGCCTTCATCATGACTGGCCTAAAGATGTGAAAATTCAAAATAAGGTCACCAAATCTAGTGCTTTTGCTGTCTTCCAACTCCAAACTTACATACGGGCAGGGAGATTCATGGATATACAATGTGGATTGGATTTTGTTTTGATGAGCTGGTTTCGAGTGTTTATCCCAATCTAGGATATACAATCTGGGCACATTTTTGACAAGACGGAGGATAGGGATGTTATTTCTTGGACAATATTGATTGATGAATTAGTAATGGGACATGACTTATGTTCTATGCATTGGTGCATTGAACACATTGGGATATGGACACATGTCCAAAATTGGACACGTGTCTGCATCCTAACGTGTTCAGTGCAACTGATGCCTCTTCTCTTAGTAATGGATAGGGAAGACGGGAAGACTGATCTTCTTTGTTCTTGGCATTGAAGACATCAGGGATTAATAAGACATAAATCAACGTTTGTGTCTATTTTAAATGCTTGTGCTAATCATGTCGTAAAGGACCTGGGCAAGCAAGTTCATGGCTACATAACACGGATAAAGGTTTCATCCCTTTTCATTTACAGCAAGTACTATTGTTCACATGGATTCAAAGTATGGGACTATTAAGATTGCAACAAAGGTATTTAAAGGGATGCCTATCAGATTTAGTTTCATGGATTTTCCTAATTGTTAGAAATGCTCAAAATGGTCAACCGAATGAGGCTATCTAAAGTTCTTTAAGTTTCTTCTGAAACCAAGTACACAGCCTGACCATGTTACTTCTGTTGGGGTTCTTTCCGCTTTTATTCATGCTGGATTAGTTGATAAAGGACTTGAATGTTTCTATTTGATAAAAGAAAAGATAGCTTAACAAGTATAACAAATCATTATGTTAGTATCATATGGGGATTAACAAAATGTCTAAGAAGCTTGATAAAGTAATCTGGGCTTCTATACTTGGTGGCTGTAGCCAATAGAATTCACCCTTGTGCTACATGATTTGAGGTGAATTATTGACTAGCTATCTTGGGAGAGTTCCAAATCTCATGACAAAACAATTATTGCAGATTCAGATGATTTTAAACTTGTTGTTAGTAGTGCGTTTTTCATGAGCGAGTTGGCAAGGACTAAAATGACAACAAATTTAAAAATATAATGACCAAATTGAAAGTTGTAAAAACTTAAAGAACCAAATTGAAACTAAGGTCAAAATATAGACCAAATATATATTTGAAATTTTCAGTGAATAGACTAATTTGAACCTAAATCTCAAAATGAATCTGTTGTGAACTAGGATAATTGAAAGATAGATTAGTCAATTTGAGGTGGCTAGCCTCTTGAACTTGAGAGAAAATAGAAATTTTTGGTTAATTTTTTGCTTAATTCTCATTAATACCTTCAACGTATATAAATAGTCAAGGATGAGATAGCCTCATCAACAAATCCTAAAACATTTGAACTAATCGTATCCTAAGACATAGTAATGAAATTTAATACAAATAAATCACAATACCAATCTATCTTATTCTATTACAAAACTAAATTCAAATAATTTATCCATCACATGGGTCATAACAGTCCCTTCCCCTTCAAGATGAATCTTGTCCTCAAGATTCCGAAACATGGAAATAGATGCTTGCTCACACCATATCCTCCTCCTCCAATTAGAGAAAACTCGACCTCGAATCTTAAAGAGTTGAAGGATAAAAATTCGAACCATGGATACTTGCATTGATTCTTTAATCATTTTTGTGAAAAGAAAAACCTTGATTTTCTCATCCTTGAACTCATCAGGAATGACAAATTAAATGTGTGAAATTAGACTAGACTTCTTTGAAATCACAAGAAGACCCCTTTGATCAATTTTTTCCACTTCATTATTCCTTACATCCTCCAAAATATTACTCTCTAGAATTATTGGTGATGCTTGGAATACATCATTTTGATTCTCCGAAATTTCATGGTATCCTTGAGCTTTTGATTGTTCTTTGATTTCCAAAATTATATTGGATTGTTTATCTAAGACCTCTATCATTTGATCCCACGAATCTTGCATCCTTGCTATGCTTTTAAACATGTCCTTGGTAATATTTAACATTTGGTTGACATTCTCCGGCATGCTTTCCATTCTTTATTTGTTGGGATTGACGCTCTTGAGTCTTGATAGGTAGATGTACTCTCTTTTTTATTTATTTATTATATCAAAATCGAACTGGTCTGGGCTGGGGAAAAAAGGCTTGCTGACAAATGGGTCTTCAAATAATTTTTGGAAGGTCACAGGTTGGGCTATATATGATGGAGGTTTGGTAATCTAGACTTTGATGAATGGGTGGTCTAGTGCTCGTAGATCTGGTTGTTGCTTAAATTTTTTTCCTTTTTTTGGTTAGGTGTTGCAGTAGATGCTTGGAAGTATATGGTGGATGTGGATTGGCTTAGGTTGCAGATGGGAGGATAGTGTGTGATAGTGTCGTTTTTTAGCTTTGATACCAAATGTTGTGAACTAGGATAATTGAAAGATAGATTAGTCAATTTGAGGCGACTAGCCTCTTGAACTTGAGAGAAGAAAAGACATTTCTGGTTAATTTTTTGCTTAATTCTCATTAATACCTTCAACGTACATAAATAGCCAAGTATGAGATAGCCTTATCAACAAATCCTATCCTAAGACATAAGAATTAAATTGAATACAAATAAATCACAATATTAATTTATCTTATTCTATCACAAAACTAAATTCAAATAATTTATCCTTTTCATGGGTCATAACAGAATCAGAATCTTCAGACGGTAAAGAGCAAAGAATATACTAAGCTAATCAATACAACATTGAATTATATTCCTATCCACCAATTAAATGAATGATTATTGGAAAAATCCTTTATTTTGTAAGCTCCCCCCAATTATTTTCTTATTAGCTACTGTTGGCATTCACGGTGATTTAGCATATTTCCATTTGACATAACATATTGAACCCACAACATTTTTGAAGGAGAATAGTTCTCAAAAATCATTTGGGAAGCCAATTCAGGTTGATATCTTTTTCAGCCACCTCTACCTTAAGCTCAGTGAGGAATTCCTTGATAGGCTCCCATAACCTGGCCCTCTCTTCATCACATACCACAAGCTTTAACTGCTCAAGATCCATTATTGATTCTGGAAACTGAGTACGCAATCTCAAGCACCCTTTCATGTTGAGCTCTTTTAAATTACACAACTCACCAATGTGTTTTGGCAACTTCATAATGCTTAGGCAGTCAGATATGTCTAGATTGCTTAACTTATGGAGGGTTCTGATTGAATCTGGTAGCTCTGACAAATCAGTACATGACCTAAGCCTTAGCACTTCTAAATTCACCAACTTTCCAATTTCTTCTGGCAGTGCAAACAACTTATGACAGTTGGTGATGCTGATTTTTTTGAGGTGGACGATATCACACAGCCCAACAGGCAATTCCTCCAAATCATTGCAATAGTCAATGTTTATCTCCGTCAAATTTGGAAATGCATCTGAAACCTGAATTGTACAATTCTCAAAAGCCTTACCAATATTACACATAAACAAGGATAATTTCTTCAAACTCTTCAATGGTACAAGGGTCTCACAAAGCGAAGAAATTGAAACCTTCTCTAATCTAATTCTTTTTAAATTGGGTAGAGACCCGAGCAATTGAAAATTGCTTATTTTGGAATGAAAGAAACCATAATTATTGATTATCAAAACCTTGAGTTTATCCATTTTCTCCACAAATTCAGGTAATGTGTAATTTTTTGTATGAAAATTCAAAACTAAAACCTCAACTTTGGATCCTTGAATGTTGCACCAACTGGACGAGAATAATTCATCTGCAAAATTAATTTTATACAATGTGACAAGCCATCAATATTATGTAAATTACATATTGTGTATGTCTGTGGGTGTCTTTGATAGAGAGAAAATGTGCCAACCTGTTGAGATGGATAATAGGCGAGCATTAATGAGTTGCTGCGTTTGTTCTGTCCACCACTTTGGTAGATTGTTTCCACTTATGTTAATAATCAGTCTTGACCTTTGTCCTATAGACTCCTGGCTGCTCTGATGCATTGCAAGCTCTCTAAGAATATCATGCTGTGTGACAAAGTCTTCATTGTAATAGCTTTTGATCTCACTTGCATCTTTCCTGTGAATGGGAAAAATTTAAGCTTAGAACATATTCAAAATTTTCAGCTTCACAAATGAAAAATATATAAAATTAAGAATATAATGACACAACAAAGGAAAATAGATACTACTATCAGTTTCTATCTACAATAATTATATTCAAGTGTATGCCAGACAAGATGCAAACAGGTGTTAACTGTTAAAATTTGAAACATGCCTCTTTGCCAGGGCACGGTAGTTGGAAACTTGGAATGTCTTGTTTCCAGATTGGCATAAGTTTCCTTTTTTCTAGCTCTTGTTAGCAATCACCTTTCAAATCAATGGTATGCAAAATCCTAAATTGGCCATTGACATGTCAAATAAACTATAATAACATATTATCAAATGCCATCAGAAGTTAATTAAGCCATAAGAAAAATATTTTGGGCCTTAGGCCAGGTATAGAGTTACGGCATAATACAACTAGCAGTAATCACGTGAAGAAATCACACAACAAGAAAACTGTAGTATAGAGATAAAAGCCAGCATACCTTGCCATCACAAAACTAGCCAGATTTCGAATGTTGAGTTCTTGTAAATTGGCAATGGCATGGATCCCATCTTCATCCAGTTTATACAATTCTGCCCACATATCAATGAGGGCAGCAACAGGGATCCTTTGGTCTTCGGGAAATGAACCTAGGTCCATGAAACACTCTTTGATGATGACCTTGTCATCGGAAAATTCTAGGCTTTTTTGAAGATGAGCAAGCAGCTCCGTATCAGAACTAAAATAAAATTGACCATCAGACCATTTCATTAGTCTACTGTGCCATACTACTTCATGCTGCCTACGCAGTGAGCCACCAATCACTTTAATGACTAGTGGGAATCCCCCACAGCCTCTTACTATCTGCAATTCAAGGAAACAAATAAACTCAGTTATTGTTTGGAGGTTACAGGGGTAATTTTTGGCCGAAGCAAAGCTTAAATGTATGTGTATGTATGAAAACATAATTTTGGAAGGTGTATATATATATATATATATTGATAAGCTATATATATCTATCACAGATTGACAAAGTACCTTTTTGGCATCTTCTTCTGCTGGAATGTAAGAGTTCTCATCATGTAGGGATGCTGAGCGATGAAAAAGAGTCATTGCATCAACATCATCTAGTGGTTTTAAGTGATATGTAAATTTCAATCGTGGAAATGCAGTTCTTGAAGTAACCAAAATCTTGTAATTGGGAAGATCAAAATTAAACTTTTCAGGAAGGGATTCTGATCCTAGCCAGACATCATCTAGGATCAACAATATAGGATTAGGTCTAAGATGATTCAGCAGTTGTGACAGCTGGTCGATTGCATCTTCATCACTTTGAATTTGAAAATTAGGCTGCATATCCTTATAATTTAATAGATTCTGCACAATGACCTTCACATTGGGAGTTTTTGAAACGTTCACAAAGAGAATATTGCCCTCAAACATTCCTGTCCAAACACAATGTAGTTAGAAAACTGCCACAGAGGCACATTTCATACTGCATAATATTACACACATAATGGCCAAGTCATATGAACAGAATTCCCAATCCCAATCGCAGCAAACGGTGAGATGTGAGAATTTTATTTTATTTATTTTTATTTTTATTTTTATTTTTTATGAGAAACACCACCAATTATGAAAATATGAGAATTGCCTATTTAATTTTTTTTTTTTAATCATCTTGTTTCTTTTACTGCATTATTTCATTTTAGGATTCAACAAGGAAGTTCAATGTACTTTGTTTTTCCTACTACCTAATGGTATACTTTACTGTTAAGGATCCACATACTAGCACTATAAATAACTGCAAGAATATGCAAACTATATTTCCTAAGACACTAACAAATTAGAAAGTAAAAAATTACACACTGACACACAAAAGAGATGGAAGTACCTCTAATTTGGTCATCCTGACAAAGCATTTGCACCAATGTGGTCTTCCCACATCCTCCAGGAGCAGTCAGTAGAAGCAGCTGCACCTCCTCCTTCAACAGCAGCGTCTTCAACAGCAGCGTCTTCAACTCCTTCATTGGCATATCCAACCCGACTGTAAAATCCGGGGGCTCACGAACCGTGCACAGCACCCTTTGTCTATCCACAACCGAATCACTTTTTGCAGATTAACATTCACATTTACCAAAGTCCTCAACCCATTCCTTGTGCTATGTACTTGCAAATCAACCTGACAGCACCTGACGATTTCTTTGTCCAACGCTTCAAGTTTGTGAGAGTAATATACTTTGAAACAGTAGTTCCACCACCGGATTTTCAAGCACTTGCGAACCAGCTTCTCTCCCTTTTCCATATTTTCGATCAAGTTCTCTGTTTCCAGTTTTGGGAGATCAAGTTGTTCGCTTAATTGTGTTATTTCGTTGACCGTTGGTGCCAAGCGATCTAACGTGGATTCTAGGCGTTTAAGAATGGGTTTGAACATACGGGCTTTGCTTACCACACCCTTAACCGTGTCATGTAACACTGCAAAGCCCTCACCAAATGCTGCCCCAAGAGCAGCCCCTCCAACAAATGCTGCTGCCATAGCTTTGCTTCAAAGATTCTAAACCCAATATAGTATTTGGAAACCTAATTGAGAAACTAAGACTTCACTCGCTCTACCCGACTATGCAAAATGCAAACTTTTTTATTTTTTGTTTTTTGGGATGACTTAGATTTTTATTTAAATAAATGAAAATTGAAATACAGTGGTAAACTAGCACTAGCAGTGAGACCTGAAAATTTGCAATACAGTGGTAAACTAGGCAGTGAGACCTGAAATTGCAATACAGTGTAAACCTAGCAGTGAGACCTGAAAATTGCAATACAATGGTGTAAACTAGCAGTGAGACCTGAAATTTGCAAAGCTAAATCAACACTTATATACTACAAAAATTATAAACATCTCTCTGGTTCAATTTCTTAGTGGCGATCAGGAATCGGAGCAGAAGGTATACCGGCCGAGTACCAATTCATTATAAATATATTTATAAATATGAAAAAAGAGATGTGCCGAGTAGCAGAAGAGATTTCATCTCAACGGCTTCTTTCGTAGGAAAGAAACAAATGAAAGGAAAATAAAACTGTAGAAGAGTCGAAGACACAAATAATCATCATATACGGTTTTCTGTTTCTCCGCTATTGCCTCTTACCTTCAACCTGGGAGCTTCCTTTCGGAACCACAAGCGAAGCAACAGATAAGTTTTTTACTAAATTACTATTATTGGTTTGGTAATAAAACCTTGGGTAAAATATTATTTTTGTCCCTAAACTATCACAAAAGTTTATTTTTCGTCCTTAAACTTTCAAAAGTTCTATTTTTGTCCCTAAACTTCCAAAAGTTTTGACGGAGTGCTGACGTGGCTTGACAGAGTGCTAATGTGGGAGGGACGAAAATCAATACATTTGGAAAAGTTTAGGGACGAAAATAGAACTTTTGAAAGTTTAAGAACGAAAATAGAACTTTTGTGATAGTTTAGGGGCGAAAAACGAACTTTTGTGATAGTTTAGGGACGAAAATAATATTTTACCCAAAAAACTTTTTTAAAAAAGTAAAAATTAATAAATATAGAAGTTAAAAATTTGTGTGTGTGAGTGAAGGGTAAATATTTCTCTGATCTCAGTCTTTGTTCACCAAGCTCACTCTACTTTAGTGCTTAATACAGTTTGACTATATTAATGTCTTCGACGTCAAGGTCGAGGCCACGATGAATTTTTTTTTAAAATTTTTTTATGGTCGATCCTTTTGATAAATTATGGGTTTCAAACTTTCATTTTTTTTTTTTAAAATTTGAAACCCATAATTCATCAAAAGTATCGAGCTTTCTTATTTACTAGTTGAATGATAATGTTGTTGTTTGGCAAAAATGAGTTTCAAATTTTCAATCCTATCTAACAAGGAACAACTGAACCTTCGGTCCATATCATTTTAATGGATTCCTATCTAAAATTGATTCGGTAAGGAAAATAATAATAATCATACTTTTATTCTTTGAAGTTTAGGAGAGCTTTTGAAAAGTGCTTAAAGTTGTGGCTTATAGTTGATTTTATTTTATTTTTGTTATTATTTATAGGCTTCAGTACATTTTTTGATAGTACTATTTATGGACCTTGCTATATTATTCAGCTTATTTTTTAATTTTTTTTTACACTTTTAGTAAAATGTTTTCAACTTTAGTTAAATAACTTGTTCCTAAATAGACATTAAGTATCCGTTTGAATAATGCTGAAAAGCACTGCGTCTGCATTTTATTTATTTATTTTTTATAAGAAGCATGTTTCAGCAAAATTTATTCTTTTCCAGTGGGCCTGTGCACTGTTCACGGGACTCATAAACCTCTTTTTTTAGCAAAACTTTCATTAAAAATGGGTCTCATGGCACTATTTACATATTTAAAAATTATTTTGTTGCAGTATTTTTAGTTTTTAGTTTTCAGTAATAAGCGGTATCCAAACACACCCTAAAAGTCTAAAACCAAGTGTGCGTTTGAGATTGCTTAAAAAGAAATTTTTTTTTATTATTCAGTTTATTTTTACTATTATTCATTGGCCCTATTACACTTTTTAATACTATTCTTAGCCCCACTATACTATTTCAGTTACCTTTTAGCTTTATCTACAGTACTTTTAGCAAAAAAATTTCTATTTCAACTAAATAATCTGTTCCAAAAAAATCACAGTTTTTAAGAAATGCCTAAATTTTTTTTTTTTTAATGTTTCCTACATCTTTCGAGAACTGTTTTTGTTTTTAATTTTTTGCCAGCAACTTAAATAAACTTTCCAATTAATGCTTTGAAATTGTAAGCTAAATACTAAAAAGTAAAAACTGAAATTCGGAGAAGCAATGAATGTCTATTCCCCAACACTTTATTTTTTTATTTTTGTTTTGATGAAATTCCTTCAACACTTAAAAAAGTTAATTCACAATTATTAAAAAAATGAAGAAGGATCATGAAAGTATTTCGTTAAAAAAAAAGAAAAAGAAAAAGAAAAGGCAAGATATGGAAGAAGTGCACCTCCATCTTTTTAAAGTTTAAAATATTAAATATTAAAGGTGCTGGAAAAACTTTGCTTTTTATATTAAATTGTATAAGTTATATATATATATATATATATATATATATTTTTTTTTTTTTTGGTTGAAAGGAATGAAAAGGACAAACAAAAGTTATCCCACACTAGATGTGAGACCAGCGCTAATAGTTCTATTAATATACATGTCAACCAAGTCTGAATTAACTCAACACAAAACACCAGTGCTTGGCGGATGATTAAAAACAACAAAAGCATCATCCATTAAACATCCCCATCTTGCAAGCGCATCAGAACAACGATTTCCTTCCCTATAAACATGCTTCACTTGAACCCGATGAAACCTTCTCAGCAAGCACCTGCAGTCACACAGTAAAGGAGAATATGGTTTAACAGAATCCACATTAGAGCTAATAAGATCGACCACCACTCTCGCATCTAACTCCACAATCAAATTTTGAATTCCTTCACTCAAAGCCAACTTCAACCCGTCCCTTAAAGCCCAAAATTCTGCTGTGACACTGGTGGCAAAACCAATGGATCTCGCAAAACCCTTGACCCAATGTTCGCTGCTATCCCTGATCAGTCCCCCACCCCCTGCTTTGCCTGGATTCCCACCTGAAGCGCCATCCGTATTAAGTTTGAACCACCCTTCAGGCGGTTTGGACCAGCTCACCTGGATTAGGCATCTTTGATTAACCTTCCTCACCTTTCCAACACAAAAGAAAAATTCCAAAGCTTGGCTTAGATAGTGAATGTGGAGGTTCATATTGAGTGGAATGTTTTCAAACACAACATTATTACGGTGTTTCCATAAAAACCAAACAGCAAAAGGAAAAACCATACCCCAAGGAATGCTATTGTGATGCACACGCTGGCTGTGACAATTTTCATACAACCAATCACCCAAACACAAACTTTGACTATGTATAGGCTGATTGATATGAGGGGTCCGCATCTTTGACCAAAAATGAAAAGCAAAGGAACACTCCCTTAATAGATGATTGATGGACTCTCTCTGTTTTTTACACACAGGACAGAGAGTATTACAATTGATGCCACAGCTTGCAAGGACCTCCCTCACAGGTGCACTATTATGCATACACAACCATAAAAAACTCATAATCTTTGGAATGGTATCTAACCTCCATATCCAAGCACCCTTAAATATGTTCTCCACGCCAACATCCTTCAGAATACTTTGATAAGCCGAATTGGTAGAGAAATCCCCATCCTTTGTAAATTTCCACATCAAGTTATCCTCACCACTTCCAAACTCACGGATTGGGATAGCTCTGATTTTCTCTTTAATGCAAGGAGGCAAGACAAAGGACAAAGCCTCCCACTTCCACTCAAAATTACTCTGAAACTCAGCTATAGTAAGCTGCATATCCTCCCTAGTTAATGGCCCCTCTATGAGCTCCCTTAAAGCTTGCCCACGGATCCAGCTATCCATCCAAACACTCTTTCTAGAGTTATTCCCAACCCTCCACCAAATTCCCTTAGAAAATATAGGAAACCCAACCTTAATAGCCTTCCAATTAGAAGAAGAAGGAAGACCATCCGGATTGTTTGAATTAATTCTAATGTTTGAACAATATTTTGTTAACAGTACCCGAGCCCATAAAGCTTCTTTTTCATGGTACAAGCGCCAATTAAGTTTAGCCAACAAAGCAACATTCTTGGCTCTAGCTGACTGTATCCCCAGCCCACCTTCTTCCTTGGGTCTAATAATTTTCTCCCATCCAACTAGATGCATTTTCCTCTTCTCATTGGTTGACCCCCACAAAAAATCTCTATTTATTTTATCCAGTTTATCACATAAGTGGTTAGGTAGAGCAACTCCTTGCATGACATGGTTTGGGATAGCCGACATCACAGATTTCACCAAGACCGCCCTTCCAGCAAAAGATAGGAATTTGGTTTTCCAACCCGCCAATCTCTTCATAATCCGATCAGCCACAAAATCAAATTGCCTCCTCGGGGTCCCTTTATGTTTAAGAAGAAACCCCAAATACTTCCCAAGATTGGTCGTTTCAAACATTCCCAATTTTTCACAAATTCCTTCCTTCAGATCATCATCAATATTGGAAGAGAAATATACTCTAGATTTAGCACAGCTAATCTTTTGACCGGATTCAAAACAAAAATCCCGTAACACCTCCGATATAACATCACCAATCTCATTAGTAGCTTTAGCAAAAAGAATAAGATCATCAGCAAAAAATAAGTGGGAAATATTTATATTCCCACGTGAAGCCTTAATAGGATACCATGACCCGTTAGAGCATTTCTTTTCAATCAAAAAACCTAGATACTCCATGCACAAAATAAACAAATATGGAGACAAAGGGTCTCCCTGCCTAATGCCTCTTGAAGGGTTGAAAAGCTCAAGAACACAACCATTCACCAAAACAGATAAGGATGAAGTCGATATACAACTCATGATTAGTTTGATGATGTTGTCAGGAAACCGGAAAGCTTGGAGCACTTTATGTATAAAGCTCCACTCCAACCGATCATAAGCTTTTTCAAGATCCACTTTCACTGCTATATAACATTCTCTTCCCTTCATTCTATCCATCGTATATAGTAATTCTTGAGCAATAACAAAATTATCAACTCCTCTCCTACCCGGAACAAAAGCAGTTTGAACTGGGGAAATGAGATTATTAAGCAAAGGTCTGATCCTAGCAACAAGTACCTTAGAAATGATTTTGTAAACAGAGTTACATAAACTGGTGGGTCTAAAATTGGCCAGTGACTCCGGGTTGTTGCACTTAGGAATGAGTGTAATTAAAGTAGTGTTCAAATAAGCTGGAATGGACCCAGAAATAAATGCCTTCTTCACTTCCTGGCAAACAGAGGCTTGCACATCATGCCAAAAATACTGGAAAAAACCAGCATGTAAACCATCTGGTCCAGGAGCCTTGAATGCCTTTAGAGACCAAAGGGCATCCCTAATCTCCTCATTGCTCACTTCCCTACCCATTCTACACTTCTCCACATCCGACAACATACAGCAAGAAAAATTTGTGATAGAAGAGTGTAAATAGGCCAAACACACTTCAGAAGTATATAACTTAGTAAATTCAGACTGGATATGTTCCTTGACCTTATCCTCATCATAAATCCAATCACCAGCACCATCCATTAAACATCTAATTTTGTTTCTCTGTCTCCTAACCACCGTTGTGATGTGGAAATACGATGTGTTCCAATCCCCAAAAGTCGCAGCATTCAACCTGGATTTCAATGCCCAGAATTCCTCCTCTTGGAGCAAGATCAAGGCATGCTCCTCAATTAATTCTTTCTCCAATCTTAGAAGACCTTCACTCGGATGGCAGGCTATAGCTTTTTGAACACCCCCCAATCTAGCAAGCACCCTTCTTTTCCTAGCAAATAGATTCCCAAAGACTTCAGAGTTCCACTGCTTTACCTTGACAGTAAAATCAGATATGGCTAAAGGAAGGGATCTATCCCCAGACCAAGCTTCCTCAACCACCTTCAGAAATTAGGGGTGCAATAACCACATGGTGTGGAAACGAAAAGGTCTATTTGTGACATTAGATTTACTGCCCAAAAGTTCAATTAAGACTGGGCAATGGTCCGAGAAAGTCCTGGGAAGGTGGATTACAGCAGCTTCAGGGTATAACATTCTCCAGCTAGGATTAACAAAACATCTATCAATCCTTTCAAGAATAAGACTCGTAACAGGCCTTTTATTAGTCCATGTATATTTTGGGCCAGCAAAGCCCAAATCCATAAAATTACAATTGTCCAAACATTCCTTAAATTCTAATGCCCTGTTCAGATTGATCGGGTTCCCTCCAAATTTCTCTTCACTACTCAACACTTCATTGAAATCACCAAGCATCAACCAAGGATGATTATGGAGTTTAGCAATTTCAGACAGATTAGACCAGACAAGTCTCCTCTCAGCTAATTGAGGGCTCGCGTAAATAGCAGAAATAAACCAGGTCAGGTTAAAGTGACATACCTTCACCGTGGCATGAATTTCCTGCTCCGTAGCTGCAAGGAGAACAACATCAGCTTCCTCCTTTTTCCAAAGCACCCAAAGACCCCCAGTATATCCAATAGTCTCCATAGTAATAAAACCATCAAAAGGAAGGTCAGCAATGATCCTCTCAGCTCTATTTCCACCCACTCTAGTTTCTGTAATCACCATTATTGCTGGATTATGATTAACAACCATTTCATAAATTCGTCTTTTAAAATCAGGGTTTAAAGCACCCCTACAATTCCACATTAATATATTCATTGCTACAAATTGACCCAGCGGTACTTCCACAGGATTAGGATTCATCATTGCATCATCCACCATAGTCCACCCGAGCCTCCTCAGCAGGTCCTTGGATGAACTCCACTTCGGTTTCCATACCATCATGTATTTGAGAATCCCCATTGTATCCTCTCTGCAACATATCAACAGGTCGCATCTCTTGACTGGTACTAGAATCTGAATCAGTTTCAGCATGGGATGGTTCCCCATGTGACTCAAAGCCATTCCTCTAAAGTCCATAGTCCTCCTTTCTTGAATGATCCACCCTGATTCGTCAAAGTGGGGCAAGACTGATGGCCTCCTCTGCCTGCTTAAAGTCTCTGCCTCCTCCCATGAAAACACTGGGGTGTTTGTGATAAACCTCCACCATGGATTGGGCGTTTGTGCCCAAGCCGGATGATCCAAAGCCAGATCCCCTGTTCTGATGCTGGTGGGAGTTATGCGAAAGAGGTGCTTCCAAGCATTGCATAGCGTTTGATCGAACCAGCCCGGTGTATTTGTCGGAGCAGCTCTTATCTGAGCAATCATCTCGTCTGAAATTACTACTACCCTGTTCCTGTGCCAAATTGCCCATCCTAACTGAGGAATAAGCATCAATCCGAGGAAATTTACTTCCATTCAAATCGGCTAGACCAGTCGTTGGAGAAGACGAACCTTGATTATGCAGAGTAATATTTCCTGGTGATGCAACCTAGCGCTTTAGTGATTTTGAAGTTTTAATCCCAAGGTTATTAGATGGATGTGATTTTGAGTTCTGAGGCACTTTCTTAAAGGAAGCCCCTGTTTGCTTATGTTGAATATAAGTTGTAGGATCCTCACGGCATGCTTGAAACACCAATGTGTCCTTCTCACCATCAACTACTCTATTTCCTTGTGCCTGCAAAATCCCATCCTCACATGCCGGGTCAGACAACTCTGTATCTAAAACCCCAAGAAAGGATTTTGAAGTCACATCACCATCCACTACCTGCTGCCTAATTTTCCCCTTTTTCCCTTCTGGACCCACCACGCCCTTAGCTTGTGAAGACCCACATCCATTACAAACAGGATTTCGCTTTCTAGTTACCAACATCCACGGTCCATAGTTGGGATTTGATTGGGAGACTTGACTAGCTTCCTGCACTTTGGAAACTTCTCCATTATCACCATTCCGTTCACACACTTTAGAAACTTCTCCATTATCACCATTTCTTTCACTTTGTTTGATGCTATAACAACACTTATCCTGTGTATGACCAAGCCAGCCACAATTGAAGCATAATGTCGAAATACCCTCGTATAAAACCGATTGCCTACACTTCCCAATTCTAATCATATTGATGAGAGGCTTTTCTAAATCCACCTGGACACATAACCTTGCATAATTGCCCCTAGAACCTGAGGCCATGTAAGCATCTATGCGCAAAACAAGACCAATTGCACTGCCTATTTCCTTCAATACTAATCTATCATAAAACTCTATGGGGAGTTCTGGGAACCTGATCCAAACTACCACAGAGGTCAGTTTAGCTTCAGAAGCTTTGAAATAAGGTTCCCAAGGTCTAATGGCAAGGAAATGTCCCCCAATGAACCAAGGGCCTCCTTTCAAAACCTTATCAAAATCATTAGCACAACTAAACCTTATCAGAAAAAAATCCCTCCCTAAATCCACACAATCCATTTTTGCCGCTGGCTTCCACAATTCGTTGATTTTAAAAGTAAGGTAGCTGTAACCCACAGTTCTACCAAAAACTTTTACAATCAACGCTTTGTGCCACGGCTCCCTAATTCGCCTCATGGTTTCTTTAGACAAGGAAACATCAACCATACCTTCAATAAGAGGTTCCAGATCAGTCTCTGTTTCGTCCTCATCAACTCTATCAATATCAAACTTAAAAGCATGTTCATATACACTGGGGATCTCTCCCACCAAAGTATCCTTGTAGCTGATAGGTATCCAAGGCTGAAAAGCTTGTCTAGCACCAGTATTTTCTTTAACTCTCTTTACACTACGCCCAAACTCAACTTCTTCCTCCCTTGAACGAGGAGGTTCAATGTACTAAACTTCCATTTACGCTATACACACCAGATGATGAACAGTGATTAGAAAAAACAGGCGGAAAAGATACTCATATACGAGTTGGTCTCCAAATTGTTTCATACCATTCGCGTTCTATGTATAAGTTATATTTTCCCTAACTATTTTCAATGTTTGATATAAAGAATTTTTTTAAAGTTTAGAATATTCCATCATTGATGTTAACATTATGAATAGAAGTGTTATTTTCTTTAATTCTCAACGGAGAGGAGTATTTTTTTTTTCCTTTAAGCTTGTAGTGAAGTGTCATTCTCTCAAACTTCAAGGAAGGGAAGTGTAATTACCCTAAAAAAAGAAAAAGAAAAAGAAAATACGGTAGGTTTGAATAAGGATTTAAAATCTGACTCAATACAATGAGATTTTATTGATTTAGAATTATTAATGTAGAGGTCACATGCAATTACGTAAGTACTTGCAATGGATAGAATCATTTAATATGGAGGTGACATATCCTTTTCTGCATCCTCATCTCGCTTGGTTTGGTCATCGCTTCGCCGGAGCTATGAGATCCTCTTTATACCCTAACTGAGGGGACTTGAGATTGGACAGAGCATAGTGTTTATTGGCCTGCTGGGATAACTACATGGCTGACTTCTTCAATTAGATCTAGTGGACTGACTTCCCTTGGCCCATGATCCATGGACATGTTTAATAAGTAGTTTGTTTTCCCTACACAAATTTCGACCTAAAATTTAACAAATTAAATTGTATTGCTTTTTAAAAAAAATGCATTGCTTTTTAAATGTAACAAATTGAATTTTAAGAATTTTTGTTTATAATCATATTTCAAGAATTCAAAAAGTATCAAATTAATAATTGAGGAATAAAGAATTTGAATCCTGAAAATCTATGTTAAAAACATAAAAAAGTACCAACTTTCCGATGTATAATAATAATAAAATACTTGGTCCACTCTTTTCACCTTTTTGTTGTGTATAATGTGGAGGGTTGGGCCTAGATGGCCTATTCTAGCCCACCTAATCAGAACCTAAAATAGGACCTAAGGCCCATTAGAGGAGCTAAGTATGGTATGTATGGAGGGTGTTAACTTTGAGCCCTATCACAATGGGCCCAACCCTAAGGTCAGGATGATGGGCCAAAGGGACATCCACCCAAGGAAGTCTTAAATGGTTAGCTTAACATTGACCAGTGATGAGGGAAGTCGGGATAAGATGCAAACATAGTGAGGTCGATAATCGAGGACTGGTAGTGCCATTAGGGAAATTTGCTGCCGAACACTATTTGGTGTCAGGAATAAGTTCCAAGAGAACTCTCTAAAGTTGTGAGGATCCCTTGGGATTTTGATGAACATGGGAATACGTGTGAAGTGGAAAAATAATGATGATCACCCCACTAACAAGAGACTATAAAAGGTGAAAGAGGGTAAACAGAAACGGGTTGGAAAAATTGGGGAGTGAGAGATAAAGAGAAAAACACAGGGAAACACAGGGGAGCTAAGGGAAACCAGAGGGAGGTTCTCGTATTAAGGCTTGGAGGTAGGGCTGTCCACGACTCGCCCAACCCGACCAAACCGCCCGAAACCCGATCACCTTCACTCGAAACCGCCCGATCAAAGCTTGTTCACAGTCGGACGCGGGTCGCCGACGCGAGCACCCGAGACCATCGATTCGAGTTGCGGGTTGGCTGTCTGAGAAACCGACGAACCCAACCCACCCGATGAGCTATTCTTCCCTCGTCGAAAATCACAAACTCGGCCAAAAACCGGTAAGTCCAAACCTTTAAGTTCATCGGATAGGCAGATTTCGGCCAGATCCATTAAGATCTCGGCCCGATATTTATAGATATAGGGAAATATCGGCCAGATCTCGTTAGATCTGACGAGATCTGGCAATATTTCAGCCAAAATCCGGCCAGATTTTGTTCCACTCCAGCAAACCCGAAACTGACCGATATGGACCTGAAACAGATAAGACCCGAACCGACAGTCTCGAAACTCGAACCGGGTCGGTTGCGGGATAAAATTTCCCCCACCCGATGCATTCGGGTCGAGTCCGAGTTGGGCACAAACCCGATCTGGCCCGACCCGTGGACAGCCCTACTTGGAGGAGACAAACCAAGCTAAGTTTAGGGCCCAATCTATAGGAACATGATATAACCCACATATAAATAAATTGGAGCCCAAACACTATCGGCTAAGCCGTCTTTGGTGACCACATATAACATATGATTCCATTTAACCACTGTTATTGCCCATTTTATCTGAGGGCCACAAAAAGCTAAAAACCCATAACACAAGGCAAAATCCTTGTAGACCTGTTATGTTATTTTTATTCTTTGGCCAAAATGCAAAATTCACCCTTTAAGTTTCATTACTTTTCATTTCAGTCTTCTAAGTTTGCATTCTATCATTTTAGTTCTCTAAGTTTCAAACCTCTTTAATTCAGTCATCCGTTAACTCACTATCCATATTTGCCATTAATCTGCCCAAAATAACGTTGTTTTGGCCATAATTAATAATTTAATTTTTTAAAATTTATTTCTTAATTAAAAAACGTTAATTAAAATATTACAGCCAAAGAAAGTGGGAATACAATAGTACACCATTTTTTCAGAAGCTTCCGGTTACTAGGATCTGCTGAATCCTTCCTCAATTCGGCTCTCTCTCTCTCTCTGTCTCTCTCTCTCTCTGTGTAAGTATTTCTTTCCTTTTTAGTCTTCCTCATCTTTGTGCTTTTCTTTATTTCTCATATGGACTGGTTCTTGATCTGACCTACCCCATTGACATTTCTCAATTATATCTTCCTTTCAATTTTTTATTAAATTCATTACTTACCTAATGGATAACGATGTTGATTTGAAATGTAGGAATTGTAAATATTTTAAAGAAAACGAATGCAAATATTTGCAGGCTGATTTGATCTTTTTCTTTTTCTCTTTTCACGCCATTGCTAGGTCTCGTTTACGAGATTGGATAATTGTTTACTTAAATCCAGCTCATGTAAGAAGGATATCATTTCCCTTCCATATCTATCTACTATTTTATCTGTTCTCTGTTTGTTTGTAACAAATACAAATTAAAAAATAAAAATAAAAAGCTACAAGCATAAGAGAGAATTAGGTAGATATAGAGATGGATATGCATTAGAGTGGGAGCCTTCCCAAAAATACTAATATTAGTAATAGTATTAAACTATTAATACGACTTCAACTTCATGAGCGATCATTGAGCACACCACAACATCGCTGGGGTTTGAAGAAATTATACAGTCCTCTAGTGGACCACATCACTTGTCCACCATTCCACTAAGAGACGCCCATTTGTTTAAAATTCCTGAATCAGTAATTAATTTCTGTTTTAAAATTTTTTTTAACCCAGCAATTTTAAACATGTGGGAGTATTTTAGTGGAATGGTGGACCACGTCACTTGTTCACCATGAGGATCTTATAATTTCTTGTGAGGTTTGTGTTCACAAATCGCCATAGGAGGCCAACACCCGTTATGTTATTTTTATTCTTTAGCCAAAATGTAAAATTCACCTCTTAAGTTTCACCACTTTTCATTTCAGTCTTTTAAGTTTACATTCTGTCATTTTAATCCTTTAAATTTCAAACCTCTTCAATTCAATCTTCCGTTAACTTACCATCCATATTTGCCGTTAATTTGCCCAAAATAACGTTGTTCTGGCCATAATTTAATAATTTAATTTTTTAAAATTTATTTCTTAATTAAAATATTACAGCCAAAGAAAGTAGGAATACAATACTACACCATTTTTTCAGAAGCTTCCGGTTACTAGGATCTACTGAATCCTTCCTCAATTCAACTCTCTCTGTGTTTGGCACAAATTATTTTTGCCAACTTATTTTACTATTTTACTATTTAACTTATTTTTACTATTATTTATGGGTCTCACTGCATTTTTTTATACTATTTATGGGTCTCACTGTACTATTTCAGTTAACTTTTACCTTTATTTACAGTACTTTCAGCAAAAAAAATTTAGTTTCAGCAAAATAAACGGATTCCAAACGGATCTTCTTTGTAAGTATTTCTTTCGTTTTTAGTCTTCCTCATCTTAGTGCTTTTCTTTATTTCTCATATGGACTGGTTCTTGATCTGACCTACCCATTTACATTTCTCAATTATATCTTCCATTCAATTTTTTATTAAATTCATTACTTACCTAATGGATAACGAGATTTGAAATATAGGAATTGTAAATATTTTAAAGAAAACGAATGCAAATATTTGCAGGCTGATTTGATCTTTTTCTTTTTCTTTTCACGCCATTGCTAGGTCTCGTTTACGAGATTGGATAATTGTTTACTTAAATCCAGCTCATGTAAGAAAGATATCATTTCCCTTCCATATCTATTTACTATTTTATCTGTTCTCTGTTTGTTTGTAACAAATACGAATTAAAAAATAAAAATAAAAAGCTACAAGCATAAGAGAATTAGGTAGATATAGAGATGGATATGCAGAAGAGTGGGAGCCTTCCTAGAAATACTAATACTAGTAATAGTATTAAACTATGAGCAAGATTTAGGTACAGTATTTAGGTGCTGTTCCTTAGGTTTCTTTTTTAAAATTTTGCTATGTGGATTTTTTCTTATGGGATGAAAGTGTATTTTTTAGTTAAGTAGCCACATAATAAAAATTTTAGAGGAGAACTTAAGGAACAGCACCTAAGGTATTGTATCTAAGTTTTGTCCTTAAACTATTAATACAACTTCAACTTTGTGAGCGAGTACTGAGCACACCACAACATCGCTGGGGTTTTTGTTCACAAATTGCCACAAGAGGCCAGCACTCGTCCCCTATTGTCTTCCCTGAGAAACATAGGCCAAGGCTTTTTATTTTATTTTTTAAAATTAACTTTTTTTAAAAAAAATTAAGAAATAAACAATTAAATATTAAATTATGGTCAAAATGGCGTTGTATTGAGTAGGTTAATGGCAAATATGGATGGTGAGTTAACAGGTGGCTGAATTGAAACTATTTAAAACTTAGAGGACTGAAATGACATTGTACAAATTTAGAGGACTAAAAAACTTAGTCACCAATTCATGCATTAATAACACATTTTTACCTACCTTACCAATCTACACTTATTCTTCCAACTTAATTCTTTGATATAAAAATTAATAGACCGCTTTGGTTTTATTTGGTTGGAATGTTGAAAATTTGTGGGAAGATACTAAATATTTTAGTTTTCCATCATGTTTGTTTGGTTGGAATAATGGAAAACTAATATAAATTTTGATGGGATAGCAAAAATTACCGTCTCTGGTTCATCCATAGGGGTCGTCCATAAACATCGGTTAGCCAAATGTTCAATTAGACCGTCTGAGCAAGGGAGTCGTCCATGGGCAAAGCACATGGATGATCACATAACACCATCTATGAACAAAAGAGTCGTCCATGAGCAAAGCACATGGACGACCACATAACACTTGGGAAATCCTCAAGTGTACTCACTCGTGTGTGGAAGATTTGAGCCACAAAATTTTGGAACGGTTACCCAACCCGTATTCATCACCATAAATTCCTCATAAGTACGTAACTTCCAACAGCGGTTGTAACTTCTATAGCCGTTGAGGAAGTTATGTCCGGATTTATTGATTTCCACGAATCTTGGGGAAGTTACTAAGCCAATAACCGCTCCAAGGTTTTCTATATAAGGACCGGTCTGAATCAAACCAAAGTAAGTGCATTTTGAGATTTTACTTCTTAAAAAAGTTGAAACTCTTTTCTTGCAAGACACTAACTTAGCCATCGGAAGGTGTTTGGCCGGTCCACTCCGGTCCCCTTTGATAGTGTGTTCATCTTTGCAGTCTTTTACAACAACCATTATCCTATCAAAGTTGGAGCATTCAGCCTACTGATTCTGTGCAGTATCGGTTAGCGTCGTGTGGGAAAAGAGAAACTTTGAGTTTTACAGTTTATCTTTCTCCGACAAAGGTTGTATGGTTCGGACAAGATCAAGGGCCATTAGCCCAAGCCACCAAGAGAGTAGGGATGCTTCTAGTCATCCTCACTGAGATCACCAATCAGCGCCTGTTACGCAACCGCCTTCCATCCAACGCATCCAGTCCATGGCAGCCGCCATGGCGGAGTTAACTTGTCAAAACCAAGAGTTGACTAGGGAGATTAATCTGAGGCAGTGTCATGAAGAATTTGCTAAAGGACAAGCCCAGAGTCAAGAAGAGAGAGGGGGAAATGCTGAGCCCGAAAGTCAATCAAGGGGCACCATTTCACGAAAGGTGCCACACTTGGAGAAGGAAATGGATCAGATGAAGAAGGTTATGGATGAGATGAGGGAGAACATGAGAAGGAAAAATCTCGTAGAGGATTTGGTTCATCGAACGGATTCCCCTTTTACGGCTCCCATCAATGGTCATCCCTTGCCCCCAAAGTTCAAAATGCCTTCCTTGGATTTGTATGATGGAATGCGTGATTCTTTCAATCATATTACTACTTTCAAGACTACAATACATCTCCAAGGGGTTCCAGACGAGATTATGTGCAGAGCCTTCCCTACCACCCTTAAAGGACCAGCGCGAGTGTGGTTCAGCAAAATACCTCCAAGCACAATCAATTCTTCTGAAGAATTGAGCAAGTTGTTTGTCAATAACTTCATCGGAGGACAAAGACACAAGCGCTCTTCGTCTAGCTTGTTAACTATAGAACAAGGAGAGAATAAAAGTCTGCAGTCCTTCATCACTCGTTTCAATAGGGAAGCCCTGACAGTAGACGAGGTGGACGACAAGCTATTATTGGCAGCCTTCCTAAATGGGGTTAACTCAGACTTATTCATTCACAAGCTTTACGAGAAAGAGCCTCAGTCCATGGCTAAACTCGTCCATTCAGCCCAAAACTTTATGAATGCAGAAGATGCAATCATAGCTAAGAAGAGGAAGAGAGTTGATAGAATGGAAGCAAACCCCACGCGCCACTCTGAACAAGGGCCTTGTCCAAAGAAGGGATGAACGGAAGATAAGAAGGACCGAGATAATAAGAAGGCAAGCCCTTCAGCAAAGAATCAGAATTATACACCCTTAAATACCCCACTCAATTAGGTGCTCATGCAAATCAAGGATGATCCTTCCTTGAAGTGGCCAGAGAAGATGAAAGGAGATCCTAACAAGCGCAATAAGAATAAATATTGTCGTTTCCATAGAGATCGTGAGCATGACACGGACGAGTGTTATGACTTAAAGCAGCAGATCGAGAATCTCATTAGACAAGGAAAGTTGAGGCACTTCGTTGGAAGAGATCATAAAGACGAGAAGTTGAAAGCAAAGATAGAAGAATTATCACGACCCCCACTCCGAGAAATAAGGGTTATCATAAGTGGGACTTTGACAGGACAGTATTCCAAATCAAAAAAGACGTATCTTAAAGTGGTGCAGAACGTCAAACTTTCTGGATGATCACCAAGGACGAGGGAGATGGACGATCCAACCATTTCTTTTACGGATGAGGAAGCTGAAAGAATTCACCATCCACATGACGATGCAATTGTCATTACCTTACTCATCGCAGATTACACAACTCGGAGGGTGTTGATGGATAACGGAAGCTCAGCGGACATATTGTATTACCCCACCTTCCATCAGATGAGAAATCAACTTCGTCTAGTATGTTCACCACTGGTAGGATTTGGAGGAATGAAAGTGCAGCTTGTGGGCACCATTACACTACCTGTAGTGGTGGGATCATACCCGCAACAGATAACTAAGGAAGTAAATTTCCTTGTGGTGGATTGTTCATCCTCATACAATGCCATCATTGGAAGGCCAACCTTAAATAGTTGGAAGGTAGTAACCTCTACCTACCATCTATCAGTCAAATTCCCTACGGAGTACGGGATAGGACAAGCACAAGGAGATCAGTTGGCAGCTAGAGAATGTTATCTAGCCACGTTGGCTTTGGATGAGCAAGTGCAGACAATGAGTATAGAGGAGAGAATAGTTGTCGCAGAACCTACTGAAGTATTGGAAGACGTCTTATTATAAGAAAGTGATCTTGAAAAGTTCACCAGAATTGGAACAAGTATGAAGGAGAAGGCGAAAAAAGACCTCGTCCAGTTTCTAAGGAAGAGTATTGATGTTTTTGCGTGGAGTCATGACGACATGCCAGGTATCGATCCAAGTGTAATTACTCATCGATTGAATGTGTACCCCTCTTCTAAGCCTATTCGTTAGAAAAAGAGGGTATTTGCTCCTGAACGAGATAAGGCTATCAAGGAAGAGGTTCAGAAACTGACCACAGCATAGTTTATCCGGGAAGTCTATTACCCGGATTGGTTAGTCAATGTGGTGATGGTGAAGAAGGCAATGAACAAGCTGGAGGCTGTAGGACGACTAATTTAATGGGCAGTCGAGCTTAGTGAATTTGACATCCGGTACCAACCGAGAACTGCAATAAAGGCTCAAGCCCTGACAGATTTCATTGCAGAGTTCACTCCAAGTTATGAGGACTTAGGTGAAAGAGAAGATAATAAAAAATGGGTCATCCATGTAGATGGATCGTCTACACTCCATGCAGGAGGAATATGAGTTGTTTTGCAATCACCAGAAGGAGATAAATTGAAGCACAAGATTCACTTGCAGTACCAAACAACTAACAATGAAGTGGAGTACGAAGCCCTTCTTAAAGGGTTGGAGTTGGCTAAATCTATAGAAGCGGACTCAATACTCGCCTTGGGAGACTCTTAGTTGGTCATAGGCCAAGTAAATGGGACATGTGAAGCCAAGGAAGATAGAATAAAGAGATACTTAAAGAAGGTGGTACACCCTGTGAAGAAATTCAAAGAAGCCGATTTCGTTCAAATCCCAAGGGAAGAGAACGTAGAAGCAGAGACTCTGGCAAAGGAAGCCTCCGCGAATGAAGCGATGGACGAGTTTGATGAAATACAATACATGTCAAGCATAGACCTCCCAAAAATGTTGCAGATAGAAGGTGAGGAAAATTGGATGATCCTGATAGTATCATACCTGAAGGATGGAAGGCTTCTAGAGAGGAAGGATGAAGCCAGAAAACTTAAGGTTAAATCAGCCAGATACATCCTTATAGATGAAATGTTATACAAAAGAGGTTTTTCCCAGCCTTACTTAAGGTGTTTAGCTCCAGACGAGGCAAATTATGTATTGAGGGAAGTTCATGAAGGAGTATGTGGTAACCACTCAGGAGCCAGATCACTCGTCCATGAGGTCATCCGTGCAGGATACTATTGGCCAACCATCCAAGCTGATGCTAAGGCATATGTTAAGGTATGTGATCAATGTCAACGTTTCAGTAATATTCCTAGACAACCATCAGAGTATCTTACTCCAATGATGGCCCCTTGGCCTTTTGCATAATGGGGTTTGGATATTTTAGGCCCCTTCCCAACTAGAACTAGACAGATGGAGTTTTTGGTAGTAGGAATAGATTATTTCACGAAATGGGTAGAAGCTGAACCCTTAGCAAAGATTACACAACAGAATGTCAAAACTTCATTTGGAAAAGCATTGTATGTGGATTTGGAGTACCTAGGGTTCTAGTGTCTGACAATGGACGATTGTTCGACAACACACCTTTCAGGGAATTTTGTGAACAACTTGGAATCAAGAATCATTATTCCTCACCCTCCCACCCACAGGCCAATGGACAAGCAGAAGTAGCAAACCGATCCTCATCAAGACTCGGCTTGAAGGGGCAAAGGGAGTATGGCCGGATGAATTACTAGGTGTTTTGTGGGCTTACAGAACAACAGTGAGGACCCCCACAGGCGAAACTCCTTTTAAATTAGCTTATGGGAGCAAAGCGGTCATACCTGCAGAAGTGCACATGGTTAGCCATAAGGTGATGAAGTATCAAGATGAAGAAAACAAGGAACAGCTTCGTCTTAACCTCGATCTTATAAACGAGGTAAGGATGGACGCGGATCAGAGAACAACAAGGTACAAAAATCTCATGGCAAAGCAGCATGATGCCATGGTAAAACCCAGACGCTTCAACATTGGGGATCTCGTCCTAAAAAGGGTTTCTTTGGCCACCAAAAACCCAGCCCACGAGAAGCTGAGACTAAATTGGGAAGGACTTTACAGGGTTATTAACTGCAAGAGGCAAGGATCCTACTACTTGGAAGCCCTGTATGGACGGAAGCTAGAACACCCTTGGAATGTTGAATACCTAAGAAGATATTATCAATAAAGGGTAACCATGGATGAACATTGCCACGGACGAAATCTTTGGATGTTTGAAGTAATGTGTTGATTAGTTATTTTCTCGTATTTGCTTACTACTACTGTGTTTTAGATGTATAAGTATTTTGTGCTGCTCATGGACAAAGTTGTGTTGTATTAAGTATTTTTAATTTCCTAAAGGCACTGACTTTTAAGCAAGTGCCACGACTGTGGACGAATGTTTACATAGTGTGGATTTCCAAATATATATATATATATGATGTATTTCCAAGTATATGTATGATTGTATGAGAATCCTCCATTTTTGTGATTTCATTCAAAATAATTCACAGAAGGCTGTTGGCGCCCCATTTTGCAACCCGCATTTAACCTCACATGGAGGGTAAAAGGGTAATTTCACCTTGGAAATATGCCTCTTGATTCTGGTCATTAGATCCTTAATCTCATTTCACCAAAATGATCTTGATGTTGTAACGATCAAATCGACTGGTCATAAGCCCTAATCGGACCACCAGATTGAAAGTTATAATCAAATCAAGTTTTGATGGCTGAGATGCACTATCACAAATTGAGTCCGATTATATGTGATTATGAACAATTAATTTCAATTGGTTATAAGTGTAATCAATTGGAGATTAATTATGTGTCATAATTTGATTGGTTAGGACTAGATTTTATGATGAGGTTGCATACACCTAATTAATTAGATAGTTAAACATTAATTATTCAATGAGTAATTTGTGCAATTATCTTTTAATTAGAGTAAATTTGGAACCAATTAAGTCTGAAATGGGAGTGATTGGAGCCATTTAATGTTAATTGGAAGCTAATTTGAGACCTATTAATGTTAATTGTGCTAAAACCATTTTCTAACAAATGACCTCTTCTCACTATTTCATCGATATCTCTCAGAATATTTTGAATCTGTGAATGAGGTTAATTTTCCCAGAAACTAGACACCCAGGGCGTCAATTTGAGCATAAGAACGAGGCGATTCCGATCAGAATTGAGTCAGATATGATTTTTCAAAGTTGGCTCTACAGGCTGTTATAGCAGCTACGAGAAAACCGAATTTTAGCTTGCTCCTTACTCCCATCAATCTCTCCATTTAATACACCAGATTTTTTCCAAGGCTAAAATGAGGTTTAGGTTCATAATTCTTTGTCAACCCACATTAAATGGTCTTCCATTTATATTTCCTCCACCACTACTACATAAACCCTCTCTCTCCTTCATTCCAAGACACAAAAAACCTCTCTCTCTTCTCCTTTCTTGAGTTCTAGTGAAGTTGAGTAGTCTTGTCATATCTTGATCTTCCTGAGACTTAAGGTATTGAGTGAGACTCACTCTCCCTCTTCTAGCTCTTCTTTTCCTCCACCCTTAAGATCTCCCTCAAAAGTCTCCTCCTCCACTGTATGGATCTTGCATGAAGGTATAATCCCTTTCCCTAACTTGTTTTTGTGTTGCCATGATGAGAATTTAAGATTTAGGCGTGATAGTAATTATTTAAATTCCCTTGAATATGCTTGAATGTTCTTAAATGTTTTTATCTGTTATTCACATGTTCTTGGTTGTTCATCATATATTCATGCATGTCACTAGTTTTAATAATTCTTTCAAATCCTTGAATCTAGGTTATCACCATCCACACAAATTCACTAGAATTTATTTTTAAATCCAAATGCAATGCTTAATAAATTGAATTAGGGTTTATCACGTGCACACACATTAAATTCAACATACAAATTGATTGATATTTTGGATGATATGATATGAATGTTGGCCACCATAGTCGAAAAGACCGGTTTCACCGGGCAAGGTGGGTGCCTAACACCTTCCCACCTTGTAACATAGCCTCCGAGTTTAGATCAAGGATTAGTAAATCAAATGCTTATTCATGTAATTTTCGATTTTTAGATTGTAACTAGGAAACAAAGCCATGTACTTTAGTTTAGATTGTATCTAGGACCAAAGCTATGTAATTTTCCTATGATCAATGTA
Organism: Quercus aquifolioides; assembly: GCA_019022515.1. Taxonomy (NCBI): domain Eukaryota; kingdom Viridiplantae; phylum Streptophyta; class Magnoliopsida; order Fagales; family Fagaceae; genus Quercus; species Quercus aquifolioides. The sequence continues at coordinate 46,946,660 of CM032334.1, read as the reverse complement.
AATTTAATTGCAAATTAATAGAATGAGGAATTTTTCAATTTTAATTTTCTTATTTATTCCAATAATTAAATAAGTGACGACTCCATTGTAAAACCCTTAATCTAAAGGGGAAAATAGAACTAGTCGAACCTCCCTTTTGAGAGGCAATAACACGACTCCACCCATTCACGTGGGTTTGGCCCAACATCCTATAAAACGGGCCGGGGGCATGGTCTCTCACAAAGGCAAAAAACCAAAGACGAATAAAATCTTTGGACGCAAGGATGTATCATCTGTAAGCTTTCCTCTAAATAAGGATAAAGCACGAAAAAATAAACCTAAGGTACATCCGTCCAAGCTTAAGACGAGATAAAACCTAAGGTATGATCAACTAAATCATGGACGAATATTGTGCGTGTAAAAACACCGCTAGTCCATAGACGAATCTAACCAGCCTAACAATCCAGCACATGGACGAACATCTGCTAGGAATAATTTTGCTAAAGACGAGTAAATAATCGTCCCAAGTTTGAATAACGTATAAAGCTGGCGAAAAGAAACGTCATTCATAGACGAGCTGTACTTTGAACATAAAGGATTCATTTTACTCTATTTTGGCGATGTAAGAAGAAATTCGTCCACATGCTCAAGATGAGATAAAATGGACGAACCATACAACCACGGAAATGACATGGATGATATTAATAAAGTATGTCCATAAATTCTTAAATGTGTTCAAACATAATGAAATGAGAAAATGGAAAACATTCATTCATTCATTCAAAGAATTCAAAGAAGGGTGGACGACCAACATCCAAAAACCCTTTATGTAAAGATAATAACTAATTGTATATAAAGCTCGTCCATAAACTTGGATGAGATAATTGTACTTGAATAAATTTTAAAAGAAATAATCAAAGCCCAAAACACCGGGCATTTCCAACGAAATTAAATAAATTTTCTAAGCGAAAGATAAAATCACTTGGACGGACCACTGGGAGCATCGCCAGTCTTTGGATCGCCTTGGGTCACCTCGTTATTAGCGTCGTCCACCACATTGACGTCCTCAGAACTCGTCTACAGCAAGGAGCTTTCTATAGCAAGGGGAAGCTTGAAAGAGTCAAAATTCAAGTCAAGAAATGCTTCCTTGGCATCAGCACGGAAGTCCTCACAGCCAGCAGCATAATGACTGTCTAGACTATTCTTGTACTCGTCAGACTTCTTGAAGGCTGATATGGCTTCCTTACGTGCTTTCTCCAAGGACGAAGCAAATCCAGAAACTTGTTCCTCCAAGTGACCAATACGAGTGTCTTTCTCGATGGCATCTGCTTTGAGCTCCTCCACCTCGTTCTTCAGCTTCGTCTCACTTCCTTGCAGATGATTGAAATCATCGGTCAACCTGATCACCTCCCCCTTTTTAAATAAAATTTCATTGTTCAGCTCCTTGGCCTTCTCCTTAGCCGTCTTGGCTTCCTCACAGAGTTCCTTGGTCTGGCACGTCACTGTATAAAACTTTGACATAGCCTATGTGTGGATGAAGGAAAGTTAGACATTTTATTTTGAAAAACTTACTAAAAACACACAAGGACGAATGAAACTCGTACCTTAAAGAGGTCATGGATACCAGAGCATTCAAACTCCTTCACTGACATATTATAGCATTCATTGACTTCATTATCAGTGATTATTCCTTTGAACGTCCTCCATGCATATCTCTCGTCCAGCACCAGGTTAGAAGGACGGTTAGATTGCTCTGACGGATGGGCCTTGCGAGGGGTCTTGACTGGAGGGGGAGTAGGATCAGTCTGGATGAGATGAACTGTTTGGACAGGCTCCACATCGACTGAATGCTCGTGCAGGTCTACCGTCGGAGGTGTAAACTTAGGAACCTTGGGAAGAGAAGCCTTGCCAGATTTTTGTTTTTTAGAACCTCGACGACTTGGAAGGTCGTCCAGATCCACAGCACTGGATATAGACTTAGATTTTCTCTTCCCTGTTTGGACGACAGCTTTCTGGACGACTGGTGGTGCGGGGGCATCCTCGTCCCCACTAGTAATGGTTTTTTCCTTGTTCTCCCTCATTGTACTTATTCCTACAACGAGGAAGATAAAGTTAAAAAAAAAAAAAAGGGGAAAAAGAGAGAAAAGGAAGAAGAGAAGAAGAATGGACGATACTTACTTCGACAAGTGGTTTCCTCGTGACCAAGATTCTCAGCGGTAGATACTGGGCCAAGCCCCCACGTAGCTAGACGACTGAGAGTCACTAGATCATGAAAGGATCTCCCAGGGAAGGCACGTACTTGGTCAATTCGATCCAAGTAAAATTTGTCTAAGCATGGACGAACAACAGCTGCAACAATAAAAAAGAAAAAGGGGTTAGACGACTGAAAGTTGAAAAATATGTAAAGAGAAGTAAAATAAAATGGAAATGAGACATACCCTCAGGACGAAGACGACCTAGAGGGCTAGTAAAAGGTGGGAAGGGGGCATTACCCACATCAACTGGGTCCCCAGCCCAATTTCCGGAAATAAAAAAAAAATTTCTTTTTTCCAAAGCCTGTCAGAGGAGCTACGGCCCTTTATTAAACTATAGTAAGATCCTCTGGACGAGAACTGGTAAAAACCAGCAGACTTCTTTATCTTTAAGGGCTTATAACAGTAGAGGAACTCGTCCACTGTGATAGAACAGTTCCCTTCCAATGCCTCACGGCATAGCACTTGCATGGCAACTACCGTCTTCCATCCATTGGGGTTGAGCTGGTTAGGTTCAATACCCAACCTATGGAGAAGACCTCTACAAAAAGAATTTAGGGGAAACCTAAGACCAGCTAAAAGGTAAGACGTATATACTCCCAAACCAGAAGAAAGAGAACAACACCATTCTCCTTCCTTGGGTAGACGAGGTTTGAACTCAATAGGGATCTGGTATCTATCCACAAGGGTTTTCAATTTAGGGGCGTCTAGGGTGGACGCTACTTCAAGGGCACAGTTGTATATCACATTCTCCTCTTCCTCCTCCTCGTCTTGAGAAATGCTAGGTGGCTCTCTGGATGAGCTAGTCCCAGCTCTAGATGCCATCCTACGTTGCATCTCCTGGAATTTCTCAAAGGGAATACCAGGAACCCCAGACGAATAATGCTCGTCTAAGGAACTACTACTATAGCTCATGCTACCCTCACCACTCTCATAACTCCCAGAAGAAACATCCTGGTACTCGTTTATCTCTCTTTCTATACTACTACTAGACAAAGACATGACTAAAATAAAGATTAAGACGAAAACCTAAAAAGGAAGAGGAAATACCTGACAGAACTAGGACGAAGAGCTAGACGAGGATCTTGGATGAGATGGCAGAAGGGAGATTATGAGAAAGGTGAAGGGCAAGAAAGAGAATGTGCCTATTTATAGGGTCCAGAAGTAGGGTCAGCGATGCGACACCTTCCATTAAGAAGACGACACGTGGCAGTCACTTTGAAAAATGCAATCGACGCGACAAGTCAACTAATTAAATCATGACACGTGGCTTCCCAAAAAAAAAAAAAAGAGTTAGGTCAGAACCATAAAGGCGTGAATTAAATCCCCCGTGTCCTTGGACGACCCCTGGACAAGGGGGCAACTGATGGGATAGCAAAAATTACTGACTCTGGTTCGTCCATAGGGGTCGTCCATGAACATCGGTTAGCCAAATGTTCAATTAGACCGTCTGAGCAAGGGAGTCGTCCATGGGCAAAGCACATAGACGATCACATAACACCATCTATGAACAAAAGAGTCATCCATGAGCAAAGCACATGGACGACCACATAACACTTGGGAAATCCTCAAATGTACTCACTCGTGTGTGGAAGATTCAAGCCACAAAATTTTGAAACGGTTACCTAACCTGTATTCATCGCCACAAATTCCTCATAAGTACGTAACTTCCACCAGCGGTTGTAACTTCTATAGCCGTTGAGGAAGTTATGTCCGGATTTATTGATTTCCATGAATCTTGAGGAAGTTACTAAGCCAATAACCGCTCCAAGGTTCTCTATATAAGGACCGGTCTGAATCAAACCAAAGTAAGTGCATTCTGAGATTTTACTTCTTAAAAAAGTTGAAACTCTTTTCTTGCAAGACACTAACTTAGTCATTGGAGGGTGTTTGGCCGGTCCACTTCGGTCCCCTTTGATAGTGTGTTCATCTTTGCAGTCTTTTACAACAACCATTATCCTATCGAAGCCGGAGCATTTAGCCTACTGATTCTGTGCAGTATCAAATTTCATTTGTCAGATTGAGAAAAAAAGTGAGAGGAAGAAAAATTTAATTTATATAAATTTACTCTTATACCCCTGTTATATAGTATGTAAGAAATAATTTGACACATCATAAAAGTGACACATCACAATTATTATGTTAATATGACTTTTTTTTATCTATCAATTCCTTTATACATAAAAAAAATGTGATTAACTAAATTAGTTAAAATGAAATATTAGAAAAAAGAAGGGGAAAAAAAAAAACGTGTTGAAAGGTGGTTACCTAGCAAGCTTTAGATAGGAAGAAAAGCAAAAAACAAAAACAAAGTTTGAATAGGATAAAATTGAAAGAGCATTCCTATTAAATGTGCTAAAATATTTTAGTACCTAAAATACTAAAAAACCCACAGTATCAAAGGTGCCAAACTTATAATTTTTTAACATCTAGGTTTTAATTTATTTATTTACGAAATTTAACATCTAGTTAAAGAAAAATATAGCAAACACAAAAAAAACATTATTAAAATAAAAAGTTAGAGAGACCTTTTTTTTTTTAGAAATAGAGAGAGACTTGAGTGACTTCAGTGGTAAAAGAAAGAATAAAATAAAAATAAAAAAATAATATTTAAATAAACAAGTAAAATGGTAAAAGAATAGAGTATTTAATGTTAAGTATATTAGAAAGTAAAGAGTTAAAATAAGTAAAATAACTTTTTCAATCGTAATAGCTACAATTGCTATTTTGCCCAGGGTTTCATTTGTAATCATCTCCTTACCGGATTCCCAGAAAGTGTTCGATGAAATGGGTGAAAGGAATTGTTGGTCTTGGAACACGGTGATATTTGGCTATGCCGGCGGGGAAGCTTAAAGAGACTAGAAATTTGTTCGATGAAATACCCGAAAGAATAATTTTTCTTGGATGGCAACGATATTGTGGTGCCTTCATCATGACTGGGCTAAAGACGTGAAAATTCAAAATCGAATAAGGTCACCAAATCTAGTGCTCTTGCTGTCTACAACTCCAAACTTACATACGGGTAGGGAGATTCATGGATATACAATGTGGATTGGATTTTGTTTTGATGAGCTGGTTTTGAGTGTTTATCCAATCTAGGATATACAATCTAGGCAAATTTTTGACAAGATGGTGGATAGGAATGTTGTTTCTTGGACAATATTGATTGATGAATTAGTAATGGGGCATGGCTGGTGTTCTATGCATTAGTGCACTGAACACATTGGGATATGGACACATGTCCAAAATTGAACACATGTCTGCATCCTAATGTGTTCAGTGCAACTGATGCCTCTTCTCTTAGTGATGGATTGGGAAGACGAGAAGACTGATCTTCTTTGTTCTTGGCATTGAAGACATCAGGGATTAATAAGACATAAATCAACGTTTGTGTCTATTTGAAATGCTTGTGCTGATCATGTTGTAAAGGACCTGGGCAAGCAAGTTCATGGCTACATAACACGGATAAAGGTTTCATCCATTTTCATTTACAACAAGTACTATTGTTCATATGGATTCAAAGTATGGGACTATTAAGAATGCAAAAAAGGTATTTAAAGGGATGCCTCTATCAGATTTAGCTTCATGGACTTTCCTAATTGTTAGAAATGCTCAAAATGGTCAACCGAATGAAGCTATCTAAAGTTCTTTGAGTTTCTTCGGAAACCAAGTACGCAGCCTGACCATGTTACTTCTGTTGGGGTTCTTTCCGTTTGTATTCATGCTGGATTAGTTGATAAAGGACTTGAATATTTCTATTTGATAAAGGAAAATATAGCTTAACACGTATAACAAATCATTATGTTAGTATCATATGGGGATTAACAAAATGCCTAAGAAGCTTGATAAAGTAATCTGGGCTTCTATACTTGGTGGCTGTAGCCAATAGAATTCACCCTTTATACTTGTGCTACATGATATAAGAGCACTCACAGCAGTGGTGCTATATTGCTATATAGCAATATTTTAGCTCCTCAAACACTAAAACCAAGCTGCAGCAGTGGAGCTAAATCTATTTTTTTTAGCTCCATTGCTACAGTGCTGCACTGTTCATGAGAGCTAAAAATAATAATAATTTTTTATTCCCTGCCCTCATTAAAATATTACCTCTCTCTCAACTATGATCATCTCTCAACTCTCACCTTTCTCTCTCTCAACTCTCTCAGCTCTCTCTCAACTTCCTCTCACAGCTGCCGGCCCACCCCCACCCCCACGCCACCGGCTTACACCGCAGACTCGTCGCCGGCTTACACCGCAGACCTCGCCGTCGATCCACGCCGCAGACCCCGCCCTCCGATCCACGCCGCAGACCCCGCCTTCCAATCCACCCCGCCCTCCGATCCACATCGCAGACCTCGTCCTTACTTAGTTGTGTTTTTTTTTTTTTTTTTTTTTTTTTTTTTTTTTTTTTTTTCTTTCTGCTGTGGGCTGTGGTGTGGTGGTGGTTGTGGTTGTGTGGGTAGATCGGCGTCAGTGGGTGGCCGAGTTCGTCGGCATCAGTGGGCTATGGCTGGTTTCGTCGGCATCAGTGGGTGGCTCGGGTGGGTTTCGTGGTGGTGGGTGTGGGTGTTGCCGCCGATCAACCTTAGACCCACGCCGTCGATCGGAGTGCTTGCTCGTGGATATTGGGTACCTGACTTGGAGATTTGGGTTTTTTTTTTGGCCTGCTGTGGACTACTGCCAGTGGTGGTGGTGGTGTTGGTGGTGGTTGTGGGTGTGGTTGTGGTTGTGGGTGTGGCTGTGGATGTTTTTTTGGTAGTGGAATATATTATTTTATTATAGTGATTATATTATTTTATTGTGATGTTTATATTATTTTATTGTGTTGAAAGCTAAAATAGATCCACTGCTGTAGCATGTATGTAGGTAAAATAGATAAAGTAACTTTTGGTAGAGCTAAAAAGCTAAATTTTTAGCTCCACTGCTGTGAATGCTCTAAGGAACATAAACAGCAAAATCTTTCCTACCAAAATGAGAAGCTTGCAGTTGCATTTGGAATCATTTAAACTCCACCAGGAATGACAACAAGCTTTTCAACAACTTATATCTGGAGTCAGCTACTGCCATGCTATGGTATCGAAGCATTTTTCCTTTTTTATTATTTTATAATAATGAAAATTTGTTCTTTCCTACCCCTGCTATGGAAACTTTATATATTCGGTTCCTTGTTATTTTGTTTCTTGGTGAAGCAAATATGCCATCGTGACTAGAAGCTAGAAAACACTTTGTTGGATGGAAGCCCGGCTCCTCAGTTGAAGATATGTGTCTTTGGATATTCAAAGGTACTAGTTGTGTTTCTCTTTCTTATTCTCTCTGCTGTCAGTTTAGGGGAGACAGAAAGGGGGTGGGGAGATCACTTAGTTAAGGTGAATTATTGACTAGCTATCTTGGGAGAGTTCCAAATCTCATGACAAAACAATTATTGCAGATTCAGATGATTTTAAACTTGCTGTTAGTAGTGCGTTTTTCATAAGCAAGTTGGCAAGGACTAAAATGATACAAATTTAAAAATATAACAACCAAATTGAAAGTAATAAAAACTTAAGAACCAAAGAAAACGAGGTCAAAATATAGACCAAATATGCGTTTTTGCCTAAATTGAAGGGAATTAACCTGAAATTTCCAACCTGTGAGAAACAAAAAAATAGAGAAAACACACACCAAAGAAAAATAATCGCACGCACAAGACAATATTTATGCGGTTCGGCAATTTGCCTACGTCCATGGAGTTGCAGGGATTTCACTATTATCAGGGAAAAAATACAGAGTACGGCTATAGTGTTTTCACTCTCTCAAAAACAACAAGAAAACAAAACCCTAATCACCAAAAAACGGTTTCTATATCCTAGACTAAGTCTCAGAAAATCTCCCATTAAAAACCACGCAACATTATTTCGGGTTGGGTCGGGTCATTAACCGAATCAAACACAACTAGACTCCACAATGCCTAGCAGAACTTCAGCAACTGCCCATCTTTTCTTAGAATATATTTTTAAAATTTTCAGTGAATAGACTAAATTGAACCTGAATAGACTAAATTGAACTTGAATCTCAGAATGAATCAAAATCTTTAGATGGTAAAGAGCAAAGAATAGACAAAATGGTTTGAGGCTCAAAAACCCTGCTCATGTAGTGTCCAAACTCCAAAGCTCCGAGGCAAAGGTTAAGAGTGCAGAAGTTAAATAGAGATGGATTAGTACACACTGCTTTTAGTGCCATATCTTCCAAAACCAAGTTGTGTACTGTTCGGTTTGCATCTAAAAAGATTTTTTCTAAATTTATATGTAGCTCATCAATACAGCATTGGATTATATTCCTATCCACCCATTAAATGAATGACTATTGGAAAAATCCTTTATTTTGTACGCTCCCCCCTATTATTTTCTTAGTAGCTACTGTTGGCATTGACTGTGATTTTGCATATTTCCATTTGACATAACATATTGAACCCACAACATTTTTGAAGGAGAACAGTTCTCAGAAATCATTTGGGAAGCCAATTCAAGTTGATATCTTTTTCAGCCACCTCTACCTTGAGCTCGGTGAGGAATTCCTTGATAGGCTCCCACAACCTGGCCCTCTCTTCGTCACATACCACAAGCTTTAACTGCTCAAGATCCATTATTGATTCTGGAAACTGAGTACGCAATCTCAAGCACCCTTTCATGTTGAGCTCATTTAAATTACACAACTCACCAATGTGTTTTGGCAACTTCATAATGCTTAGGCAGTCAGATATGTCTAGAATGCTTAACTTATGGAGGCTTTTGATTGAATTTGGTAGCTCTGACAAATCAGTACATGACCTAAGCCTTAGCACTTCTAAATTCACCAGCTTTCCAATTTCTTCTGGCAGTGCAAACAACTTATGACAGTTCGTGATGCTGATTTTTTTGAGGTGGATGATATCACACAGCCCAGCAGGCAATTCCTCCAGATCATTGCAATAGTCAATGTTTATCTCCGTCAAATTTGGAAATGCATCTGAAACCTGAATTGTACAATTCTCAAAAGCCTTACCAATATTACACATAAACAAGGATATTTTCTTCAAACTCTTCAATGGTACAAGGGTCTCGCAAAGCGAAGGAATTGAAACCTTCTCTAATCTGATTCTTTTTAAATTGGGTAGAGACCCAAGCACTTGAAAATTGCTTATTTTGGAATGAAAGAAACCATAATTATTGATTATAAAAACCTTGAGTTTATCCATTTTCTCCACAAACTCAGGTAACGTATAATTCTTTGTATGAAAATTCAAAACTAAAACCTCAACTTTGGATCCTTGGATGTTGCACCAACTGGACGAGAATAATTCATCTGCAAAAATAATTTTATACAATGTGACAAGCCATCAATATTATGTAAATTAGATTTTGTGTATGTCTGTGTGTGTCTTTGATAGAGAGAAAATGTGCCAACCTGTTGAGATAGATAATAGGTGAGCATTAATGAGTTGCTGTTTTTGTTCTGTCCACCAGTTTGGTAGATTGTTTCCACTTATGTTAATAATCAGTCTTGACCTTTGTCCTATAGACTCCTGGCTGCTCTGATGCATAGCAAGCTCTCTAAGAATATCATGTTGTGTGACAAAGTCTTCATTATAATAACTTTTGACCTCACTTGCATCTTTCCTGTGAATGGGAAATATTTAAGCTTAGAACATATTCAAAATTTTCAGCTTCACGTATGAAAAATATATAAAATTAAGAATATAATGACACAACAAAGGGAAATAGATACTACTATCAGTTTTTATCTACAATAATTATATTCAAGTGTATGCCAGACAAGAAGCAAACAGGTGTTAACTATTTAAATTTGAAACACCCCTCTTTGCCAGGGCACGGTAGTTGGAAACTTGGAACATCTTGTTTCTAGATTGGCATAAGTTTCCTTTTTTCTAGCTCTTGTTAGTAATCACCTTTCAAATCAATGGTATGAAAAATCCTAAATTGGCCATTGACATGTCAAATAAACTATAATAACATATTATCAAATGCCATCAGAAGTTAATTAAGCCATAAAAAAAATATTTTGGGTCTTAGGCCAGGTATAGAGTTACGGCATAATACAACTAGCAGTAATCACGTGAAGAAATCACACAACAAGAAAACTGTAGTATAGCGATAAAAAGCCAGCATACCTTGCCATCACAAGACTAGCCAGATTTCGAATGTTGAGTTCTTGTAAATTGGCAATGGCATGGATGCCATCTTCGTCCAGTTTATACAATTCTGCCCACATATCAATGAGGGCAGCAGCAGGGATCCTTTGGTCTTCGGGAAATGAACCTAGGTCCATGAAACACTCTTTGATGATGACCTTGTCATCGGAAAATTCTAGGCTTTTTTGAAGATGAGCAAGCAGCTCCGTATCAGAACTAAAATAAAATTGACCATCAGACCATTTCATTAGTCTACTGTGCCATACTACTTCATGCTGCCTACGCAGTGAGCCACCAATCACTTTAATGACTAGTGGGAATCCCCCACAGCCTCTTACTATCTGGAATTCAAGGAAACAAATAAACTCAGTCATTGTTTGGAGGTTACAGGGGTAATTTTTGGCCCAGGCAAAGCTATGTATGAAAACATAATTTTGGCAGGTGTGTATATATATATATATATATTGATAAGCTATATATATCTCTCACAGATTGACAAAGTACCTTTTTGGCATCTTCTTCTGCTGGAATGTAAGAGTTCTCATCATGTAGGGATGCTGAGCGATGAAAAAGAGTCATCGCATCAACGTCATCTAGTGGTTTTAAGTGATATGTAAATTCCAATCTTGAAAATGCAGTTCTTGAAGTAACCAAAATCTTGTAATTGGGAAGATCAAACTTAAACTTTTCAGGAAGGGATTCTGATCCAAGCCAGACATCATCTAGGATCAACAATATAGGATTAGGTGTAAGATGATTCAGCAGTTGTGACAGCTGGTTGATTGCATCTTCATCACTTTGAATTTGAAAATTAGGCTGCATATGCTTATAATTTAATAGGTTCTGCACAATGACCTTCACATTGGGAGTTTTTGAAACGTTCACAAAGAGAATATTGTCCTCAAACATTCCTGTCCAAACACAATGTAGTTAGAAAACTGCCACAGAGGCAAATTTCATATCGCATAATATTACACACATAATGGCCCAGTCATATGAACAGAATACCCAATCCCAATCGCAGCAAACGGTGAGATATGAGGAAAAAAAAATTATGAGAAACACCACCAATTATGAATATATGAGAATTGCCTTTTAATTTTTTTTTAATCATCTTCTTTCTTTTCTGCATTATTTCATTTTAGGATTCAACAAGAAGTTCAACATATTTTGTTTTTGCTTCTTCCTAACGGTATACTTTACTATATATTAAGGATCCACACACTAGCACTATAAATAACTTCAAGAATATGCAAACTATATTTCCTAAAACACTAGCCAATTGGAAAGTAAAATTACACACCGACACACAAAAGACAAGGAATTACCTCTAATTTGATCATCCTGACAAAGCATTTGCACCAATGTTGTCTTCCCACATCCTCCAGGAGCAGTTAGTAGAAGCAGCTGCACCTCCTCCTTCAACAGCAGCGTCTTCAACTCCTTCATTGGCATATCCAACCCGACTGTAAAATCCGGGGGATCACGAACCGTGCACAGCACCCTTTGTCTATCCACAACCGAATCCACTTTTTGCAGATCAACATTCACATTTACCAAAGTCCTCAACCCATTCCTTGTGCTATGCACTTGCATATCAAGCTGACAGAACCTGACGATTTCTTCCACCAACTCTTTAAGTTTAGGTGAGTAATATAGTTTGAAACAATAGTTCCACCACCGAATTTTCAAGCACTTGAGAACCAGCTTCTCTCCCTCTTCCATATGTTCGATCAAGCTCTTTGTTTCCACTTCTGGGAGATCAAGCTGTTCGCTTGTTTGTGTTATTTCGTTGACCGTTGGCGCCAAACGATCTAACGTGGATTCGAGGTGTTTAAGAATGGGTTTGAACATACGGGCTTTGCTTACCACATCTTTAACTGTGACATGTAACACTGCAAAGCCCTCTCCAAATGCAGCCCCAAGAGCAGCCCCACCCACAAACGCTGCTGCCATAACTTTATTTCAAAGATTTTATATCCAATATAGTATTTGGAAGCCCAATTGAGAAACTAAGACTTTTTTTCTTTGAACAGTTAAGACTTTTTTTTTTTTTTTTTATTAATTTTTTTGGACGAATTAGATTTTTATTCAAACAAATGAAAAGTTGCAATACAGTACAAGTAAAATAAACTATCAGTGAAACCTGAAAATTACAGAGCTAAATGTTCCCTTATATAGTAGAAGATTTACAAACGAGTTCTTCTAGGAAACGGATCGGAAGTAGAGAAGATTGTCACTGCTTCTTTCGTGGATGAAGAGAAGAGTGTCAGCGCGTCATCTTCACAGACCTAGAAATGTCCCAGACTCGGAGTTTTAGACGTTAGTTGATGAACTTTCGTCCGAAGCAAGGTATACATTGACTTTGTGGCAAAAGTTAACTATGTACTAAGGTTTGTTTGGTTAGCTGATATAAAAAAAAGTGAAAGAATAAAAAAGTGAGAGGATAAAAAAATGGAATGATAGAGAATAGAATTTGTATTAATTTACTCACATCCTATTATTAAAAATTGATGCCGAATTATAAAAAAAAAACATGTTTTTAATTTAAAAAATACAAGAAATTTTTTTTTTCTTTATATTCCCAAAAACAAGTTTTTTAAAATAAAAAATAAAAACGGTTACCAAACATAACTTAAGTTTGTTACAAAATAAAAGACATGCCTGGTTCAAAAAAAAAAAAAAAAAAGTAAAGGATGAAAGGCACGTTCCAGTAAAATCCCAAAAAGGAAAAAAATAAAAAACCAAACAAAAAAAAAGCTAAAAACAAGAAAAGGAAGCTGTATGTGTTCACTAGCACACGCAGGAAAGGGAAAAAATAATAATAAAATAAAAAAGAAAGAAAAAGAAAGTAAGAAACAACCAAAACATCATAGAGGGGTAGTTTGGTAATTTGATCGTAACTATTTTTCTTCTTTATATTTTCTCTTCAAATTAGGAAGATAGCATTTTGGTGGGTTTAGAGAGAAAATATCTAGCTCCACCAAATTTTTTTCTTTCTCTCCCTCCAATCAAACTGCCACAAAATTTGTTTTCTCTCCCTTTTTTTTTCCACCCTCCCTAATATCTATCAAACCAAATGGACCTCTAAAAGTATTGATTTAAGAAATATTTTAAAAAAATTTATGAAAAAAGAAAAAAATAATTAATTTTTTTACGATTTTTTTTAATTTTTCATAAAAGTGATGTCAAAATTTTCCTAAAATAGAATGCTAGCGACTGCCCTAAGGACATCCATTAACATGAACCTTATATTAATGGTTTGGTTTTGCTCACCTATCCATCTAGTTGTTAGTACTTATTAGTGGTAGACTTGTGCTGTACAAGAAAAAAAAAATGAGACTTAGGGTCCGTTTGGATACAGTTGAAAACTGAAAACTGAAAAACACTGTAGCAAAATAATTTTTAAATGTGTGAATAGTATCGTGGGACCCATTTTTAATGAAAAAGTTGCTGAAAAGTGAAATTTGTGGATCCGTAAACAGTAAAATTTGTGCTGAAAAGTCAAACTTTGCGGCTACTGTTCATTGAACAGTAGCCGCTACAGTAACAATTTGTCTCTGAAAAGCTGGAAACATGTGAGAAAAAAAAAAAAAAAAAAAGGAGCTGAAAACGTAAACGCCAGACACAACGCTCTGGCCAAACGAGCACTTATAAGTATTAGTCCCAAACTCTTCTAAAAAATGACATGATTATTTTCTAATAAAGTATAGTTGATACAATACATTAGATTTTCTAAATTAAGCTATATTTTGTTATTTGAAAGTATTTTAACATTTTTAAAATTTTTCATTTTTAAATAAAACATAATGCATTTTACGTTCAATTATTATATAAGATAAAATATATTGTAAATAATGTAATGTGTGGATGGAATTCGTCTTTAGTACTCTTTACAAATAGAGGAAAAGAAAAATACAACACTTTATAAATAACACAACAAACCTCTCAGTCCAAAGCATCACTAACGTGGACTGAATGGACCAAACTAGACCAAAATGCTTAAAGTAGATCGAACTAGGCTGAAGGGGTTGAACTAGACCGAAGTGGTTGAACTAGACCAATGTGGTCAAACTAGATCGAAATAGACCAAAGTGGATTGAAGTGGCCAAATTGGACTGAAGTGGACCAAATAGATCGATGTAGACAAATGAACCGCAATGGACCAAATTGGACCGAAATGCTACCCCGATGTAGCTCAACAGAAGTGTATCAATAATAAATGCTACGATTCAATTTTTAGATATTATATAAATATAAATTATAGTTTGACTAATGTTATTGACTGCGGAAAATTGAGGCCAAGATGTTTTATAAAGTTTTGATCCTAACTACTGAATCGTTGGACCATGTCATTTAAACATAATCCTATCTAAAATTTAGTAAATTAAAATATTATCCCAAAGATGCTAGTAGCTAGAAGAGCTGTTTTGTTTGCAAAGGAATAAATTGGGATTAATCATTCTATTTTTTAGGATGATTTTGCAGTTGTTATCAATTCTCTTCGTAAGGGTAATATTTTTTGTTCAGCGTTTGGTCACCTTGCATGAGATACATTATTTCTAGTTAACTTTTTTTAGAGTTTTTCTTTCTCTTACACTTCCAAGCAAGGTAATGTAGTTGCATATACCTTGGCTAGGAGAGCACATTTGTTTTTTCCTTTTTTATTTGGATGGATTTTGTTCCACCAAATATTGCTTCTATCCTTCAAGTTGATTTACCAGCACCTTCAATAAAAAGCATGACCGGTTTGTTCCTAAAAAAAAAAATGTGGTTGGCACCTCCTAGTGTGCATATGACTTGACATTCATGGTTCAAATTCTCTTCTCTCATTGTAACTTTAATATAATTTTTTTTATTTTATAATTTCATAATTTAATTAACTAATTTTTATTATTATTACCTAGTTTTTTGGTTTGCAATTTACTTATATATACAAGAAGTGCCAAATAAGTAATAGATATGACTTATGTTAAATATGTACTTAGTGTCATTTCTTGTGGTTGGGATAGTGAGTTTTAATTAGTTCAACATATAAAATTTCGTTTTAAAAAAATAAAAATGATATTTTTTGTGATCAAATAAAAAATATGAGATTTGAATTGTGTCTACTTAAAAAAATATGGTTGGGGTCACCTGAGAGTTTGTTTAGACCCCTTAAACAGATTGTTTAACCTAATATATTAACCAAGTGATTACTTAGAGTATATTTTAGATCTAGGTTAAACACAAATAATCATATCATGCAAAGTTGCATAAAAGTAAATAACACCCACGATATGATTACCCAGGAAAACCAATGAAACTAACCCGTTTCAAGGTAAAAACCTAAGGAGGATTTGACCTAGCTATTCTCAAGGTAAACCAAATCCACTATAAGAGAACCGAAGTTTTTACAAAAGATTTAACCCTAAATCTAACACTACCTCATGTAGTAACTTACTGACACGACCACGTGCAAGCTCCGAATCCACGAACTCCTTCTCTTCTTGGATTAACAACAACACAAGCACACTCTTGCTTGTGACTTTGAGACTTCATTCAAAGGTTTCAGATCACCATCAGTAGTTGATCTTGAATGCAGCAACTAGTTCTACCAATCCTTGATTGTAGTTTAAGCTCTGATCGAATCTTGTTTAGTTAGAAAGTACAGAACCTCTCAAATCTCACAAAGAGTAATACACAAGTCTTCTCAAAAGTCTTCAAAATGTAGCTAGGGTTTTCTTTTTATATGTGGAGAAGTTTTAAGTGAAACCCTAAATGTTTTTGTTGTGATTGGACTGAAATAACCTTTTGTAGAAAACCCTATCTGCGATTTTCGATCGATCGAGTCTATTTCTTGATTGGTCGAGAAAGGCAGAACTTGAATTCTCTTTTCTGCAATCAGCTAGACTTTGAAATCTTGAAACAAACTTATTTAAGCACTCTCTAAACACTTAGACTAGACTAGTTTTGCTCTCGGTTTGCCAACACAATACAACCATGAATCTAAACATTTAATCTAAATCTTTAGAACCTAACAATCTCCCCCTTTGGCAATCTGTGACAGAACACACATACCAATGTAATGCTTAAATAAAAACTAGCTCAAATACAAGCTTTTATCCTAATACATATCTTACACAACTACTAACTATTAGTTGCTAGTATAATCGGCAGCTGTTGAAAGATTTAACCTGTAAATTCCTGAAACACTGAAAACAACACGTGTGGAAAATACAGTTAAACATTCTAAACGGAATTTAAACTTTGAAATCACCAAAACACACAAGTAGATAGTGAACACATCAACATGAATAACCTCAGAATCATCAACTATCATAATCTCATCACATCAATGTTTAAGTGAAACAAAGAAAATTAACTAAAAAACATAAATACATCAAAACATAAATACATCAAAATATAATAAAGCAAAGTACTCCCTCTAGCCAAAATACATGTGTACTCCCCCTATATACATGAATCTACTCCCCCTTTTTGTTACGAATTGCTAAAGGCAATGTTAATCCTCAAAGGGTGGAGGTGGTGGAAAAGAACTCCTAGAATTTGAGAAGTCAGCTCGCAATGATGCAACCTCAATCAAGAGCTCGCCAAGTAGCTGTCCCTGAGCAGCCTAAGTCATCATGATAGATTGCATCATGGCTCGGAGTGACAATGGTGGAGCTCCTGAAGGATTAACATCCTCAGGACGACCAGCAGGATCCACACCAGTAGTCGGATCCACATAAGTCTCCTCAGTAGCAAGCATGGCACCAGAGGTAGTAGAAGCATCTCCTCTTGGTCTCTTAGACGTCCTAGTGCTTGGCTCAGCACTTTTCATCTATGCTTGTCTTTGTCTAAGATAGGTAGTTCCTATGGGGGGCATAATATGTACTTACTCAAGGGAAGGAAACTCAGACATCTCTAAATATCTCAAAATCCTAAAAATAAACAAAGGGAAGAAAAGCTTTTGACCTTTACTCTTACTCCTATAGACATCAACTATGGTTTGAATAAACATTGAAGGAAAACACATAGACCCATCAGTGATAAGAGCATATAGAAAAGCACAATGCTCTATGGGTATGGTATGAACATGAAAGATATGATAGATTTTATGATAAGTGATCCGTAAGTATAATGAGTTAAGTTCAGTAAACTCACAAGAGTTGATTCTTGGTTTTGATCCCCAAGAAACAGGACGACCACAAAGAAGGGACATCATATCATCTACAGCATGAAACTCAATGTAAGGATAAACTAGTGTTGATGATCATTTTAGGAATCCAAATAGAAAGAAGAAGCCCAGCAACACGGGCAGAAAAGAGTTGGTAAATGGATAGAAAAACCATTAAGCCCAAGCAGCAGGAATAATGAATCACAGATCCATGAAACAAACAAATGGGCCTTGTGGAAGCAAATGGGCTTAAAGGAGCCCGAAAAGAGAGAAGTAGCAAACCTATGGGCAGTATATGATGTAGAAAAGTGAGAATAGGCCACAGCAGGCCCAAAGTAATGCAAGCAAAGAAAATAAGGGGTTGGTGGCAAGCCCATGAGCCCCAAGGATGAGGGATAAGGTAATTGGGCCGGAGAAGCACAAAGTAGTAAAAGCCCATGGGAATGCAGAGTTAGGAAAAGGGCCAAGAAAGCCCAATGAAAGCAAATGGGCCAAGGATGCCCAAGAGAAAACAAATGGGACACAGGAGCCCGCAAGTAATGTAATAAAAGAACCAATGGACATACTGAGCAATTGGGAGAAGAATAAACGGCAGGCCCAAAGAGGTCCAGCAGGATTGGGTCAAATAACGTCGCAGCAGGAATGACAGAGTGGCATGACAGGAAATGATAGCAGTAAAAGAGTAGGCTAAAAGAAGGCAAAGCCCACCATCAAATAAAGCCCAGCCCTTAAGGGGAGCGAGCCATAAAAGAAAGGGAAATTAAAAGACAGCTCACATAAGAAGTCAAGGACGGACGGCAGACTGTGCAGGCAAGCCTCCAGACCACGGCGAACGCATGAGCAGCAGAAAAATTTTGGACATACATAGAAGAGAGGCACGCACAAGGTCCAAACATCACCAGCCTGTACCCAGCCAATATAGGACACGGTGAGGTCATGGGTTAGAGGTAAGAGGGCATGGTTTGGCGATGGGAAGAGGGGAAAACCTATTCTGAGGTTCCTGCTCAGGCTCTTTTGGGGGAAATATCTCGCTAGGATGACATACCACCCAAAAGAAGTAAGGATGAGTTGGAACCACTAGGTGCATGCCATGAGGGATAGAGAGAGTGAGAAAGCACCCACACTGTAGCAGGTAAGGGTGCCATGGCAGACAAACAAACAAAATAGTCTTCTTTGTCTGGTGATGGAGAGTGGCACAGCCAACACAGACGAACCAGTGGTGGTCGACAAGTATACCTAAACAAGACAAAGGTGGTTAAAGGCTAAAATAATAAAACCCGGTCACGGCAGGCACTATAAAAAGGGGCCCTTGTCGTGCACAGGGAGGATCACAATCACGGTAATAGGAACCTCTAAGAAAAACCACGGAATAGAAAACAAGTACTGAGAAAAAAAGAGGAAAAAGAAAGATAAAATGGGAAATTAGAAAAAAAGGAAAGAAAAATAGAGAGTTAGAACGGCAGGCATGCACCAATAGGTTGATTCCCTCTCTCCCTCTCAAAGTCCTACTCTCTGCCAAAAGCAAAGGGTTCTTTTAGGCACCAACCATTCAGGTCCGTTAAAAGCAAAGGGTTCTTTTAGGCACCAACCATTCAGGTCCGTTTCCCTCAAAGTGATTAATTTCCACGGCAGGATTTCCCCGGGAGATTATTCGCATTGAGGAAAAACGTTCTTCCCTCTCTGGTCTTGGTCCTGTGGCATAGCTTGGCACATCAAATTGATATGATTTCTTTCTTTTGTTAACTCGTGTCTTACCCACTTATTCCCCCTACTTTCTTTACAAAAGTGCTTGTTATTATTGTGATTATCTTTTTTAATTAGGGGTTATTTATTCACTTTGATTAAAAAGCCAAAGTGTTTTCTTTTGTTATTATTATCATGTCTGCTTGCCATAACTCATCTAAAATAGTTCTGCCTGCCATAAGCATGCTATTGGCAAATGAGGTATAGTTTTTGCACAAGCCGGACCAAATTGAGTTGCAGTTGGACCGGTCTCAACTCCCTTACTCAGAATACTTGGGTCCAGTACCGCAGGAGGCAGCCCAGCCCAATATTGTAAAAAAGGCCCACAACAATTGGTTTTTCAACTATGGGTACTCCTAAAGCCTCAAAAACAACTTGTTTACTTATAGTAAACTTTTGACCACAGATCCAATAGTCAAATAATGACCACCAGTGTCCTTAGAATAAATAGAAATATTAGAGTAAAACTCTCTAATCAAGGCAGTAGGAGGAGTATCAGACAACTCACACAACGAAACCTAGTTCCTAGCCACAAAAGTCCTACGAATGGAAGGATCTAACTCACTCAGAACTATCTCCCTTTCACCCCAAATTGACCTATATTTGTTCAAGGTCTCATAGGTTTCCTCACATTTATCAGAAAAAAACCTAACACCTATAGTAGAACCAAATGAAGAGGAAGAACCAGTGTTCCTTTTGGCTCTAGTCTTAAATTTCCCACTAGGTTTAGGAGCCATGTCTAAGAGTAAAAACAACAAAACAAAACAAAAATCAAGGGCAGACTGCATAAGAAGGATTAGAGACAAGATAACATGCAAATTTAAAAACTATATGATGCATGACATTTAATCTTGCATGATGCATGATCTAATGTTCTTACACAATCCAAAATCATCACAATTTGCAAAATTGACAAGGCAAATTTAAGAATTATATAAAAATTCCCAATTTTGAAAAACTTAATTTTCAAAAATCCTTATATTGATCAATTGAACAATACAACATGTATAAAACAGGTTATAATTACTCAATTTATCAACAACATTAGCCAAATTCACTCAAATTTGTCCAATTTCACAAAATCCCCAAATTCTCAAGAACTTAGAACCCTAATTTTGAAATTTCCAATAAAACTTAAAAATTTTAAAATTAAAGCATGTGAATCATGTTTAAATGATGCATGAACAAAAACCCATGGTTTAGATTTGAACAAAAACCCAATTTTCATAAAAAACCCCAAATTTTCTAATGTGCGAAAATCCTTAAAAAATCAATGAAAAATGCATGAAAACATGTAATATGATGAAAAAGAAAGGGTATAAAGGTCTTACCTAATATAGATGAAGAAAACCTTGGAAGTTTTGCCCACGAAAAAAGCACAAATTTTTTTTTTTTTTTTTTTTTTGGATGAGGAATCGAAGAGATAGACAAAAAAAACTTTTGAAAAAGTCAGATCTGATTCCTATTTGTTTTAGAATTTCGAAACCCGACCAGTCGAGAGGAATCGGGCAGGAATCAAAAACAACATTAAAATAGGCTCGATCGGTCCAGAGGAATCAGGAAGGAATCGAGACAACCCGAGACTTTTTAAAAGAAAATCCATTTTTCTCCTTCACATTTCGATCAATCGAATAAAAGGCTCAATTGGTCGAGTTTCAAAGAACAAAAAAAATTTGAAAATTCTGGATAACTTTTTCTGCATAAACATTTGAAAACCAGTTTTTATGATATGACATGTATGTTCATGACTTCAAATGTTTTTCAAAATCAACCTTTTCAAAAAGTAATTCAACTTTATCAAATTCCTCACTCTATTTCTTTTCTCACACCCCAGAGATGCATTAAACGCTTCAAGAAATTTAACTTTGGTAGGCCACATAAACTTAACATACAATCACATGTATCAAATTTAACAAAGTTTTGCTTATGGTGTGTGCAACTAGCAACTGCATGAGATACTCAGAAGGTGATATGTAAACAGAGAATAAACATACTTTCTATATTATTCATCACATAAGTTTGAAAGTGACTATCATCTAAAGAATTGCATCATATAACTCCCACATTTCCTAGAAAACACGTTTGCAATCATGCAAATTTTTTTTTTAATTCTCTTTTTCTTTTGAAGCATATTTTTCTTTATTTTTCTTTTTGCTTGTTTTACTAATGTACAATAACACCTTAATAATTTTTCTATGTAAGTGCTACACCTTACCGAGCACAACTTTTATAATTTACACACGTGTTCATGATTGGCGAGTAACAGTGGTGAGATGGTTATTTATGCCTTTCTCCTAAGATTTTTTAGTCCTTACAATAAAAAAATGTGACTTCAAAATTAAGAGCATGTATTTAAAAACCATAAAAAATTTACACAATATAAGCACTACATAGCACAAACTAGCAAAGTGCAGAAAAATAAAGCTCATCAAAGCTAAACAAGGTACAATCATGAAATGTAAATTTCATAGGCTAAACTTAATTACACATCTTGAAGATGCATAATACAAAAAACTTTTTTTTATTTTTTATTTTTCTATTTTCTATTTTTTTTTAAAAGAGAAAAACTTAAAACAAAACAAACCTAGAATGCAATGTTTGAATGTAATGCAAATGCAATCCTAAAGAAAAGCAATTTTTGGTCACAAGAGATAGAAAGAATTAACATAAGGACCATGTCAGACAGACTCACTGAGATTGAGTCTTTTGCATCCAGACCTTTTTAGATGCAAAATTGGAGTTTGAATTATTCCTAATATCAGTTCTAGCATTGGTATAAAGGTTAAGAACCTTCACCAACTCCTGAATAAGTGCAACAGGATCTTGTGCTTTTGACACATGCACTTTTTGTTTGGGAGATTGCTTTAAAGCTTGTAGCTTAAAGTAATTTGGTCTTGTATGTCCAGCTCTACCACAAAAGTGACAAAACCACTGTGGTTTGTGATTCTTCTTGTTTCTAGATTGATTAGATTTTTTGGGCTCAGACTCACTAAGATCTACTCTAGTTCTTCTAGAAACAGGAGATACTACCTTATGAACCTTAACATCAGTAGAAGTTTGACGAACAAAAGAAGATGATGTAGCAGGTACAAACTTGGGAGGATTCACAGCAAAGATCCATTCTCAACAAACCCTAGACCAGTCTTATTAGAAATAGACTTTTGAACATGTAACATCTCATCTAGTTTAGAGGTAGAAGTTCTATCTATTTGTTCTCTAGCAACAGATAATTCTAATTCTAAACATGTTCTCAATCTTAACAGAATTTAGAAGTTCATTAGCATCAAACAACTTAAGCAGCAAATTTTTCTTCTCCAGTTCAAGAGTGTTTATCTTTTTCAGACCTAGTTCAACACTCATAGCATCTTTTGATGCTATCTTTCAAAGCTTGTTATAAGCTTCCTGCAAATCTGCATAATCTGAGAGTTCCCCATCAGAAGGGTTCTCATCAGCAATCTCAATTTCACTTACTACAGCAGTAGCAGTGAAAGTCATGAAATTTCCTTCTTGATCACTTTCAAACTCATGATCAGAAACTTCATCATCACTCAAGGTAACAGCCATAGCCTTACCTTTGACCTCAAGAAGGTTGGACACTCAGATTTCATATGACCATAACCCTGACAGCCATAACACTATTGTCCCAAAGAATTATTTGAAGATTGACCTACTCTTTCTTTAGATTTTTTAGCATTATTGTTCTTAGTAGTGTCATTTTTCTTAACATTCCTGAAATCAACAGTGTTTCTATTTCTTACCCTTCTATTATTGTTTCTTAGAAAGTTTCTAAAGTTCTTGGCAAGATAAGCAATCTCAGTAAATGATAGTTCATCATCAAATCCACAATCATCAACATCATTAACAGATTTTAAGGCCATAGATTTGGATTTATTCGTCTTAGGTAAATCAAATTCATATGATTGAAGAAATCCTACAAGTTCATTTACAGGGATAGAGTCAACATCTTTACTTTCAGTGATAGCAGTCACTTTGGGTCTAAAGTCCTCAGTCAAAGATTTAAGAATTTTCTTAACAAATTTAGGTTGATCATAGACTTCACTCAAATTAAAAGCAGAATTAACAATATCATTCAATTTAGCATAGAATTCATTAAAAGACTCATCTTCAGACATTCTAATACTTTCAAACCTAATGTCAACTGCTGCAGTTTATTAATCTTTACTGCCTTAGTGCCTTCATGCACAGTTTGCAAGATGTTCCATGCAGTGTGAGCAATCTCCACATTTGAGATTCTCTTAAACTCTTCCATGGAAACAGCATTGAATATCGCATTCATAGCTTTACTATTAAAGGTTGCTGCTTCCTTTTGGGGCAATAGTCATCATCAATAGATTTTAAGAAGGCTTTCATCCTAACTTTCAAGTAAGCATAGTTATTACCATCAAAGTGTGGGGGGATCACAAGAGAGTGACCGTGTTTCATGACAGCAAGGGTCAAGGATTAACTCTAGGTAAAGATACCTAAAATAAGAGCTAACCCGCTCTGATACCAATTGAGAATTTGATTAGACCCCTTAAACAGATTGTTTAACCTAATATATAAACCAAGTGATTACTTTAGTATATTTCAGATCTAGGTTAAACACAAATAATCATATCATGCAAAGTTGCGAAAAAGTAAATAACACCACGATATGATTACCCAAGAAAACCAATGAAACTAACCCGTTTCAAGGTAAAAACCTGGAGAGGATTTGACCTAGCTATCTTCAAGGTAAACCAAATCCACTATAAGAGAATTGAAGTTTTTACAAAAGATTTAACCCTAAATCTAATACTACCTCATGTAGTAACTTACTAACACGACCACGTGTAAGCTCCGAATCCACGACTCATTCTTTTCTTATATTAACAGCAACACAAGCACACCCTTGCTTGTGACTTTGAGACTCCACTCAAAAGTTTCAGATCACCATCAGTAGTTGATCTTGAATGCAGCAACTAATTCTACCAATCCTTGATTGTAGTTTAAGCTCCGATAGAAACTTGTGTAGTTAGAAGGTACAGAACCTCTCAAATCTCACAAAGAGTAACACACAAGTCTTCTCAAAAGTCTTCAAAACGTAGCTAGGGGTTTCTTTTTATATGTGAGGAAGTTTAAGTGAAACCCTAAACGTTTTTGTTGTGATTGAACTGAAATAACTGTCTGCAGAAAACCCTATCTGCGATTTTCGATTGGTCGGGTCTATTTCTCGATCGGTTGAGAAAGGCAAAACTTGAATTCTCTTTTCTGCAATCAGCTGGACTTTGAAATCTTGAAACACACTTATTTAAGCACACTCTAAACACTTAAACTAGACTAGTTTTGCTCTCGGTTTGCCAACACAATACAACCATGAATCTAAATATTTAATCTAAATCTTTAGAACCTAACATCACCAAATCTTAAACTTACGACGTAAAAATATATATTAAATAAGAGAATGTTTTATATCAATGGTTAAAATTAAATAAATATCGTACAATAAAAAAAAAAGGTAGGTACTATTGTATTTTTCATCACTGGAGTAGCAGTGTAGTACCAGTGCCTTCGTGGGTTCCCGTGGAAGGGAAAAACATTGGTAAAATACCTTAGGTATAATATATTATTCAAATTCAAAATTTAATAAGGTCACATAATCTAGTGTTCTTGCAGTCTCAACTATAATTCCAAATTTACATACGGGCAGGGAGATTCATGGATATATAACGCGAATTGGATTGGATTCTGATGAGTTGGTTTGGAGTGTTTACTAAATATGTATGGGAAATGTAGAAGTATAGAGGAGGCTAGGTGCATTTTTGACTAGATGGTGGACAGGGATGTTGTTTCTTAGACAAAAATGATTGATAGATTAGTAATGTATAGGGAAGATGGGAAGACTGATTTTCTATGTTCTTGGCATTGATGAGATCAAGGATGAGACTTAATGATCTTGGCAAGTGCTTTGTGCTGATCATGTTGTAGAGGACTTGGGCAGCAAGTTCATGGCTACATGACACACACAAGGTTTAATGCCTTTTCATTTATAGCAACTGCTCTTGTTCAAGTGCATTCGAAGTCTGGTAGTATTGAGAATGCAAAATAGCTATTTAAAGGGATGCCTCGATCAGATTTAGTTTCTTGGACTTTCCTAATTGTTAGAAATGCTTAAAATGGTCAATAGAATGAGGCTCTTAAGTTCTTTGAGTTGCTTCTCAAACCAAGTATGCAACCTGACTTTTTTTCTTTCTTTTTTTAATGAGAATTTTTTCAATGTGAATAGTTTCTATATATTTTTCAGTGAGAATTTTTTTTAAATGGAAATATCATCAACTTCATTTAAACATAGAAGTCTTACAACTAGGAGCAACGCACATCACCAAACCAAAGAGTGAAATGTAAAGAGTAGTGTTTATTTCACACACACTATTGCACACAAAGTACACATACTCACTTTTTTGTACTTGAAAATCATTACCTCAAGTTACGCGTTTCATGCAGAAAAGTGAGTGTAATAAAGAATGATAAAACTTAGGTATAGTACCTTAGGTGTTGTTCCTTATTAAATTCATCTCTTAAAATTTAACCATGTGACTATTTATCTGAAAAATACATTTACCTAAGTCTTACCTATTACCCAAAAATAAAAACAATAAGACAACCTTCTCCTAACCATGACGGAATATCTGAATGATTTTGAACTAAAGCCCCAGATGACTAAGTCTGGGCTTTACTTGAAATTTCACATTCGCATAGGATGATAGCAGCAATACACGATGGAGCCTCCTCCATTTATACCACCTCGTCATCAACCATCCCTGCATGATGAACAAGATTATGGGCTGTCTGGTTCGCTTCTATTAGTAAGTAGAGCAATCGAAACAGGAGAATAGTGCAGCAAATATCGACCTACTAGAAGATGCGGGGGGGAGTTTTGTGTGGGGCAAGGGGCTTGGACCCATATATTTACGGCCGCCGTTCACCAGGGCTTCAATCTCTGTCCTTGGTGGCTCATCCCTCGCCCTTAATGAATCAACTCTTAAAAATATGATTTACCTGTTCCAAAGTCTTCAAAACATTCCTCGTGATATGTACTTGCAGATCAACCTGATAGAACCTGAGGATTTCATCGTCCAACTCTTTAAGTTTGGTGGAGTACCCTACTTTGAAACAGTTGTTCCACCACCAAATTTTCAAGCACTTGCGAACCAGCTTCACTCCTTCTTCCATATGCTCCATCAATCTCTTTGTTTGCACTTTTGGAAGAACAAGTTGTTCGCTTAATTGTCTTATTTCGTCGACCATTGGCGCCTAACTATTCAACATGGATTCAAGGTTTTCAAGAATGGGTTTGAACTTGCGGACTTTGCCTACCACTTCCTTAACTGTGTCGTGTAACACCGCAAAGACCTCTCCAAATGATGCCCCAAGAGCAGCCTCTCCAACAAATGCTGCTGCCATAACTTTGCTTCAAAGATTCTATACATATATCCTATATAGTATTTGGAAACTTGATTGAGAAACAAAGAATTTAATCTATCCAACTATGCAAAATGAAAACTTTTTTTTTTCTTTCTAAAGATGAATTAGATTTTTATTCGAATAAATGAAAAACTACAATACTATGGTAAACTAAACAAGCAGTGAAACCTGAAACTGGCAAAGCTAAATCAACACTTATATACTACAATACTTATAAACATCGAATTCTTCTCGGTTTCATTGTGCTGATAAGGAAAGAGATTGGAAAGTAATAAAGCGATTGAGTACCGAGTCGCAAAAGAGAAAAGTATATAGAGTGTCAGTCAAATGCTTCTTTAATTTCGTGGAAAACAAGATTCTCCAAAAAAATAAAAAATAAAAAATCGTGGAAAACAGAGGGTGAAATGAGAGCAAAAGACAAAAATAAAACATTCAAACTACAGTTTTCTTGGCAAGTGCACATCTTTACCATGAACCTGGAACTTTCGTCCTTCTGGAACTAGAAGCCAAGTCAGAGATATTAATATTAGAAAAACTAGTTGCTAACCCGTGCGATGCACGGGATAGTTAAATAAATATTTAATTAATCAACTTCACATTAAAAGAAAAAGCTAGTTAAATAAATATTTAGTTAATCAACCTCACATTAAAAGAAAAAGCTAAAAGAATCAAGGAAATGCTGATTTGCCCACCAAGAAAAAGCTAAAAAGGAAAGCAAAAAAAAAAAAAGACATTGAAAAAGAAAGAAAGAAAAAACTATTTTTTTTAGAAAATAATGTTGAAAACTAAAGCAACATTAAGACAATGGGAAATCTATTTGCAAAAGATTGCAACCTTTGTATGTTTACTTGGCTCAAGGTCAAAATCCAAATTCAATTTTGAAACAATGAAAACATACTTCATATTAATTGTAAATCAGTCTCAATACATAAATTCACTTTTCGCTCTAATGTATTTTGTAGATCAAATACTGTCAAAAGAATTCCAATAAACACTATTGCCACATCTATATTTGTTGTAGGCATTTAATTTAGAAGCCAATAGCAACCGCAATAGCTATCACGGTTGCTCAATGCTATGACAATCTAGATCCAAACATTCTCCTAGAATCTCATCTCTTTTCTTTAAACCTGCACATCAAGTTTTGTGAACATGCATCCCACTCATCTTCATGGAAGAACAAAAGAAAATGAAGTTGATAGCTGTATATTTATTGGCTGCTTTGCAAAGGAACATCACTCCTTCAACTGATGACGTAAATATAGCTTATACATAATAATCAACAAATGACGTAATTGTTTGATTACAGATCTGAAAATAACATGTATACATATACCAAATGATCTCTTAGGCAACCCCTTTTATGTTGACCATAGACTAACCCAGTTTCCTAAATCAAAACCAATCCACCACAATATCAAAACCTAAGTCATATTTAAAATCCAAATTTTAAAAAGGGAAAACAAAAACCTTACCAGTGGATGTATATAGAGGGTTGTATATAGAAATGGACCCAAATTAGGGTTTCAACCACTATAAAACCAATTCTAATTCAAAGCCAAATCTACCACAATTACATACAATGCATTTAGTGAGTCATTGTGGTGTAATGCATGGACTTGTTTGATAAAATATGTCAAAATATCAGTGTGGAATTGGGGGAAGGAGAAATAAATTGAAAGCAATGGGATAATGTTACTACATTATTTTCTTGGACACCTGCCATGCTTGGTTAGTTAACAGTCAATAGCATTTTTTGTTTTAATGTAGGATGAGAGCACAGGTGGTGTTTCAGTGTGTTAGCAATTCCTATGACAATTAAAACCAAGAGACACAAACCATGAAGTTGACTTACAATAATACTATTAAATTCTAAATAAATAAATAAGCAAGAGGGAGTGAGATTTTTTTTCAAACAGGAGGTGTACATGTTCTAAATGGGAATGAAAAGATTCTTTGTAGCATACCTAACATGCCGTGGTGTACAACTCCTAATGGGAATAAAAACAGTCTTTTCATTCCCATTTAACACATTTTATTTATGATATTATTAGGTGTATTGGAGGCGTGTTAGAACATGTTTCAATTCCCATTCAACTCATTTTGTTCTCTTCTTTTTTGTTTTCGTTTTTTTGCTCATTAGTCGGCCCAACAAATGCTATTTGACAACAATAGTCACACTTTCATACAAACTGACATCTATAGCAACTAAACCTAGTTCATGGACTGTATCAGTTGAATAGATCATGAGAAAACAAATTTAATCAAACAATTAGTCAACAGCAACATAAATCTATAATACAAAGAGCTAGAATTTCCCAATTCAATATAATTGAAGAAAGAAAACCTTAAATTTGAAGTGCAACCGCTGGTCATGGAGGACTCATACTCAGGCTTACAGGAATTAGTACGACCAAATCATGCTCTGATCAGGTTTTCAAAGACCTATTTGAAGGCTTTTTAGAAGGGCTGGCAGATACAAATTTGAGTAAAGCAACAGTCCCAGTCCCTGATTGGCACCAAACAACTCAACATATCAAAGTATATAGCCTTTAGAGAGAGAGAGAGTAAGTAACAATTAGATAGCAAGGACCCAAGGTCACACACAAACCCAATAGGCAAACACAAATTGAACATACCAATATGAATACGTATGTGGAGCTTACATAGGTCAATCCCACATACATATAAAAGATGTGTTCAATACATCTATTCCATAAGAAAATTTTAGAGAAAACCTAACATTATAAGGTGATATCCAAAGCATAGTATTAAAGTGCTATTACATAGCTTTGCCATTTACGCTACATATATTCAAATAAAAATAATTTTATGTAGTGA
This sequence comes from Quercus aquifolioides, assembly GCA_019022515.1. Taxonomy (NCBI): domain Eukaryota; kingdom Viridiplantae; phylum Streptophyta; class Magnoliopsida; order Fagales; family Fagaceae; genus Quercus; species Quercus aquifolioides. Next base: position 46,917,055 of record CM032334.1, on the reverse strand, counting down.
AGTCATAGGTTGCAGCAGCATTTTCAGCCTTTTAAAATGATTGCTTAAATAAAAGCACAACATTTAAAAAGAAAACCAAAATTCCAAAGAACTTATCAGTAAAAATCATTACTCTTAACCAAAATTCTAAACGCTTACAGTTCTCTATTAACAAAATTATAACTCACAGTTCTAGTTGGGAGTTGCAATACAAATTCTCACCAACAGTACCTGCTGTAATTCAAAGATAACACAAAAAAATCAATTTATAGCAACTAATAACCTGAAATACTAAACTTAACAGCATAATAACATATAAAGAGAGCATAAAAAATTCCAGACTTTTTCAACCAATCTAAACATATTCTAATTTTTACCAATCCAAAATAGAGGACTTTCACAAAACAGAGGTAAATTTTTTACCAAGCCTTTAATCTACACTGATTCTAATTTCATTAGGACATTTTGTCAAACACTTAGGGTTGGCCTATTTTTACAAAGGATAACAATTCTTATATCATTCTTTCAACCATTATACCAATAAAAACGAGAGAGAGAGAGAGAGAGAGAATATTACAAAGAGACAAAGCAGGAAATCTGGTGAATTTGTTGAACAAAATTGGATTTTGAATAACATAGCTCTTCAAATTGATCATCCTACTACAGTTCCATAAAGTGCTGAGTACATACTTCAAGATTAATGTCTAGTATCTACAAAATCAAAGCTATTAGAACCAATTCTCAGAGCAAACTCTAAATTTCAATCCCCATTAAAAATGCTTTAAGTTGGTCAGCTTCCAAAGTCAATTCTGCACTCTACTATTCATACTTTGTTAGGTCCTAATATGGATTTCAAAATTATGAGGTGGCATGTATATATGCTTCAATTTAAAGCACTACATGTGCATAATTGAAAAACTTTTTTCTTTACATATTTTGAGTCAATAAAAACTCATCATATGATTAAGAAAGCCTGGGAGGTGAATTGGAGAGGGAATGAGACTGAATTGGAAATCCCCACTTGATATTCAGCTTGAAACCAAAACCCATTGTGTTTGTTGGAACCAAAAGGAAAGAGAAACAAGGTATATATATATATATACACACACACACACACAAAATTTAAAACTCAACTTTGAGAAAAAATATTGATGAATTGATAATGGTGATGATGAGAGAAAAATTTAACTTTACGGGAAAAAATGATAATGAAGAAATTACACACGAATTCTTTGAATCTACTACCATCTCAAAAAGTTTTAACGCAAAAAAGAAATAAACATATTAATAAAAAAGCACACAGTATTCACCTCAAAATTCAAGTTGTTATACTTACACACCCAATGGTATGGGTCCACTCATTGAAACAGGATCCAAATACCATAGACAGATAAAAAGAAACAAATATTGCTCATAATATCAATGGAATAACAAATTTGTGAAAAATATAAATTATGCAGTAAACAAAAAAAAAGCACCAAATTACCAATTAAAGCAAGATGCTTATCCTAAAAAAAATAAGGAAAAAAAGCTTTTTGAAAGGCCACACATTTATTAACAACTGTTACTTATCAATACAAAGGCAGGGAAAGAAACAATTTTATGGTATAAAAACACAAGTCCTCAAGCAAAGCCTAAAGCCTCTTAGCTGGTAATTTCTAACAAAATGGAACAACCTCAACATGCATAAAAAAATTCAACACCTAAAATAATAGAGCAACCATTAGTCAACTCAACAAATCAACTAAACCTTGATTGTAGTTGCAAGCTGACTTCATAGATGTAAAGATTACAAATAAAAAAATAAAACAATTTATGCTAGTACAATTTATGCAATACTAATGTATAATAAATTATGAAAAGGCAACAAACAACAAAATTAAAACTTCCAATGTTCAAAACCTAACATGACATAGAAGCATTAACTCGATTTCTTTTCACTTTGCTGCAAAATATGAAACAGCAAATACCAAATCACATAACTATTTATACCAAAAAAATCACAAACTTGGTCATCCATAAAAATTAAAAATAAATCTGGGTATCCCAAATTCATCAACAACACAAAATTTAAACTCTAATCAACCACCAATCTATCCAAACCTACTGTATCTGAAATTTCAACTGGTACATACAATCCAAAAGAAACCAATACCGAAAAAACTCATTCTTTGCTTCATCTCTATGTAGGGTTGTAGGTGTCTTCGATTGTGCAATTCTTTTCGTTTTTCTTCATCATTCAACCTTAATTAAAACCAATAACCCAAATACCTAAATCAAAGACAATCAACCCAAAATAAAAAACTTAAATACTCTTGGTGGTAGACTAAAATAAAATTTCAGCTTACAGAGATTCACAAACGATGTGAACTTTACATTAGAATCTCTATTTTCCCCAAAAAGTAAATACATCTTTTCTAAGCACAACTCATTTTGGCATAAAAGTAAACCATAATCAAGTGAACAAATCAGAAGTTCTCAAAGCTTTAAATCAAGGCAATTAAAAACTAAAAACAGAGTTCAGAAAATTCCATGTCCCAAATCATTTCATTAAGCAAAACATTGAAGCCAACCACACAAACATAGAAACCTAGTCACAGAATACAAAACTGACAGAACAATATGAAACACATAGCATTAATTTCAGCGAAGCTTAAATATATACATAGTATGTACACATATACACACAAATAGAACACAAATATACATACAAATCAAACGGACTCAAAAGCAAAATCAACTTAACAAATCAAATGAGTAGTGAAGGTTCATTGAAAAAATTCAACAAAAAAATGATCAAACCAAAATCAAGCAGATCAGTAACCGAACAAAACTTACAAACCCTAGTTAAATTTCTAGTCCACTGAAAATCCATAGAGATTTTACTCAAATAAGCAAATAGTTTTACAGATCCGAACACTCACAAAAAACAAAAAACAAAAAACAAAAAAGTCGAAGTACTCAGCATTGGAGAAAATATTGGAGGAGAAAAGAGAGAGGCTGTGAGAGGAGAAAATCTAATTATTTATTCGATTGCTAATTAATCGAATTGAACCCTAGGTTTGATAATGAAAAAAAATAAATCAACTTTATGCAATTTTGATCGAAAATCTCAAAAAATAAGAAATAGAAGAAGAAAATGAACCCTAATTTTCTGAAACAAAGTTCTAATTCAATCATCTGATGCAATTTGTATATTTTTTAATGAAAAAAAGCAGAAACTAAATTCAAATCAATCGAAAATTTCAGATCCGATGTGAAACCCTATAGATTACCTAAAAATATGCCGAAGTTGGCAAAGAGAGAGCAAAGCAAGCTGAGATAAAGCTTTAAACTGAGTGAATGAGCAAATTGGTATGGCTTGTAAGGGAGAGGTTTGAGGAATAAAGAGAGAAAGGGGAAATGGAAGGACCCAAGACAAAGCTGAGAGAGAGAGCTTAAAGGTTAGGGTTTTGGGTTTTAAAAATGTGTATAGGTTAGAGAGAGTGAGTCGCATAAGACTGGAAAAAAAATCGAAATTTAAAAAATTGAAAATAAAATAAAATAAAATAAATGCTGACGTGGAAAACTGTGGAAGCTTCAAAGGCTTTGGTTTTATATATATATATATATATATACTAGTGTTTAACCCGCACAATGCATGGGATCATTTTACATATTAATGATCTTTGCATCCAACATAAACTTAGTTCTCATACTTCTACTACATACATTCAAACCTAAATAATTTAGTATATTTAAGCATATAGTATCCAATAGATCACTTGGAGGAACATATGAAATGAGCAACCACCACTTTTATTAATTCCATTGCGTTCAAATGAGTTTGAATGAAGGGAATTCTCTAGAATGCTTCTCTATTTTGCATGCAAAAATGCAATATCTTCAAAACTATCCAATATCTTCAAAGCAATTAAAACTTGGCTTACTTTGACGTCATAACTTAGAAATAAGGGAAAACAAATAATAACAATTTATTACAGTGGAAATCATTTAGAAAATAGTGCAAATATATCCAAATGAGTTGGTATAACATCATTGTCTAAACATTTGGGACTAATCTTCAAAGTCGAGTTAGTACATTGAGGAGGATATTCATCAAGGGTTTGTTGTAAATAATATTATGATGGGACATTTGTTCTTAATCTCTAGGGGCGTATTTCTAATTAGCCACTTGAAAATTAAGCAAATCCAAAATATCACTGTAAGAAACAGTTATAGCACCAAATTTGTCAGAAGTTTGATGAAACCTAATACAAAAAATGAACACAATAATTACATAATGACAAGATAATAGGTCTGTAATTTAGATAATATATAAACCATTAAGAAAATATATTAAAAGGCAACCTTTATAAAGAATAGTCCCTTTCAACTCATCTCTATTCAGTATTAATAGTATTATTACAAACTCATATAATGTGTCCTCTCCTGTAATTCCAATTCACATGAAAATTGCTCTAGGTATTATAATTTCTATTGCAATTTTGTTACAAACCGATTTGGAAGCTGAATTATGATGCGATGCATAACCGGTCAGTAAGTCCACATCAATTCACAACAAAAATGTACTTAATGTCTAGTAGTATAGATCATTGTGAATTAAGTTCAATGCATAATTAACCATTATTCCTCACTAAAACAACCACAATAAACAGGACCCAAAAAGATCTAACATTGGCAACTGAATCCAATACAATTGACACAAAAAAGTGCAGATAACATTAGATATCCATGCCCATCATTGTAAATTCAATTCAATATATAATTATTCAAACACCCATTAACCATTATTCCTCACATAAACAAACCCAATAAAATACAAAAAAACACCAAAAAAAAAACCACATTTATAAAATTTATACCTGGACTATGGCTTGCATAGTACAGTCTGCAGTGGAGTGCTCTACAGTTTTGGCTTTCAATAATCTGCCATTTACTAATCTCACTAACAATATTCAAAGGTCATTTTATTTTTAAAGCATTTACTAATTTGTTCCAAGCAAAAACCTACAAAAAATGATACACAGAAACAAACTAACGTAAGTAAAAAAATTTTAAAAATCACATAAAAGCTTGAAACACACAAATCTAAAACTTATATGACAATTTCAAACACCATATCTGCTATTTCTAGGAATCACAATTAATCACACCAAACTCAAACTTATATGACAATATTAGTTAGAGCCTTTGAGGTATGTATCATAATTTGTGTGAGGGTATGAAGGAGCATATAAAAAGTTAAAATAAAAGAAATCTCTCTTATTGTTTCTGTAGATTAAACCCAATTTATCACTGCTTTTAACCCCATTCCTCCCCTTTTTTCTTTTGGGTATTACAAAAAGTATTGGAAAACTTTAGCCCACAACATTCTCATAAACTAAACATAATTTCACAAATGATGATTTAAAAAATGAAATATTATCAGGAACTCCTTATATTGCCTAATTGTGCTAAGTGCTAACATATCCTGGATTGTACGATAACTTAAAACAATATATTAAAGCAATCACAATATAATGCACACACAATGAACATGATTAATCAACTCTTACATTTGTGAAATCACCCAACAGGAAAAACTCACAGATTTGTGTAAAATCAAGTCCTGATAGTCACAAATTTACAATCAATATTGTGGTATCCAAAACCATTTTCGCTATCCCATATGCTAACACATACAAAACAGTAAGAGCTTGTGTCCACATGGTCTAATCTGCATTAAGTAACATGGTCTTTCATTTTTCATCCTCTCATGACTAACACAATTTAAAATAATGAAAATCTTCTTCAATTCTCACCCAATTATGATTGCTAAGCCTTAATAAACGATTTTGTAAATTATTCAAAGGATTAATTAATATGCAAATATTTTCTACATTGGATACCATATCCATATGCTTAACTTAAATTTAGAAATACCATTTCCCTGAGTAGATCTTATTTATATACAATTAAAGTATAATTACTTCAAATTCGTTAGACTACAAACTACACAGAGGCCAAACACAAATATGAATAAGGATTTCCTAAACTCTACACCACAAAACGCAATACCACTTCCAAAATGACAATAAAATGTGACATGCAGGTTAGGAATTTAAAATTTAAATTTTAAAAAAAAAAAAAAAAAACTGACTTTTCTGAGTTTTTTCTATTAATACGTACACGTGTCAGAATTTTAAGCATGATTTTTTCCTAACTTGGAAGCACCTCCTCCTATTACCTGTGCTATGCACGGGGTACCCTTCTATTCAAAGAAATCATCTCTAGATAGATGCTAAGATTTGAAAATATTTGACCCAATGCACTAACATTTTCCATAAAGTTTCAATTCCTATGAAAATCAAATGCCTTTAATAAATGTCCAATTCCATGCAAACCAAAAAAAGAAGACATACTAGACTTCAACCAAAAAGTTCTCTCGATTACACTAAGCACGAAAAGAAATGATAAAAAACAGCTATTCACATGTATTTAATCATGACATATTTAGTAATCATGTGCCTTGTGTAGATGATTTAATGAATAATACGATTTAAAAGATGCGGATGGTCATCTAAATCGCTATGTAATGTAATTGATTGGCAGAGATCCCTTCAAACAAATTTGGCAGAAAAGTTGTCCAAGAAATAAGGCAGCATATTCTAGCAAATACAATTGCAAAAAGCGCACCAGAACAGATGAATCACAAAGTCAAGCAAAAAACAAAAGTTAGTATCTTTTATTAGCAATTGAAAGACTACAAATGCCTACTTTTGGATCAGCACAGCAACAATTTAAGAAAAGGAAAAATGGAAAGTTTGAAGGGAGAATTTTCAAGCTTGTCATGATTCTTCTCATATAGCAATTAGTTTTTAAAGGATCAAATGTGTTAGTCCAACTCAAAGACAGCATAACTTCAAGGTCAATAATATGAGGGTCATTTTATTACCAATAAGAACTGCCTTAAACATTAAGAACTTCCAAACAAAGTCAATAGTATTGGACATCCTTCGAAATGACCACATCCTTCAAATGACCCGTATTTATTATTTAAGAAAACTTGCTAATAAAGTTATTATGATTTATGAAACCACTTGCAATTATGATAGCATCACACAATAAATTTTAAAATTTCAATCATAATTGATAGAAAAGAAAACCAAAAAAAAAAACCTACTCGGACAAATTCCAACGAGGGAATTCCATAGTTGGCTGGAGTTTCGATCATCCATCTAAAACATACATGGCAAGAAAAATACAATTTTTCTCCCATTTCCATTGAAAAATCAATACATAAAAACTAAAAAAAAAGGGTTAAAAAATTGAACGAATCTCACTTAGATTCTTCAGTTGGGATATGATTTCAATATCTTCAATCACCTATCCCGTGATTGCTAACCCTTTTGAAGCAATGGACAAACAAACACCACCCGTTCTTTAATGCAGCCAAACTCTCTGCATAAAGCTAATTTTTCAACAAATCCATCAGAAACAGATCCATATCAAGAAAAATCATATAATATGAATAATCCAAACAAGAAATAAGCCAGAGAACCATATTAGGGAGGTACCAAAACTTTATCACAACAAAACCAAATAATTTTATTCCCCTCTCAAATTAATTAAAATAAAATCTAAGATTTCTAAATTAAAATTTATTTTCTTCCCCTCATTTTCTCAAAACCTAATAAACGAAAAACCCCATCACAGGGCCGTATTTATTTCCTAATAAACGAAAACCCCATCACAACCAAACAAAAACCATATCTCAAAACTCGAAACTTTTAATTTTCACACACTTTCTCAGCACCCAAACAGAAAACAAACACACACAGAGATAGAGAGAGCAATACCTTAGTACAATGATCAAACACTTTTCGAAGAAGAACTTCATAATTCGAGGGCAACTTCAATTCCCAGAATCAGAGCCACGCAGTCCTCTAGTAAATCACCCAAATTGGGAGAAAATAGAAGAGAAAAATTAAGAACCAATTGGAATCCAAATATCTACCAAAACATTCAAAAACCTAAAATCAAAATTCAAAGTAGGATTGGAAAAATTAAGAACCAATTGGAATCCAAATATCTACCAAAACTGAAAAACCAAAGAGTGAGAGAGAAAAACTTGAATGGCTAGTGCTCCAAAGAGAGAAAAAAGAGGTGAATCAACAGCAAAACCGGTTTTCCAAATCAAAACCCCAGAAAAAAAAAAAAAAATCAAAAAAATCAAAAAAAAAAAAAAAAAAAAAAAAAAAACAAACAAACTATGAAAGCAGATATTAGAAAACCGGGAAAGGCTTAGTGATTTCTATAATCCAAAATAGGGAAAAAAATATCGAAAAATTGAGAATCAAACATTTTCATGGAGAACTCAAAAACCCAAAACAAAAAGGAATCAAAACCAAGATCAAATCTAAACCCATCCAACAAAAAAACTCAATAAAAAGTAATATTTCATACACAAATCTAAAAAGATGGAGAAAAACGTACCGGAGCCGGTTCCGACGATCTAATGGTGGTAGATATATAGCCAACGATGTTGATGCCCATAGATTTTTCTCTCTCTATGTGCTTGCAGCGGTGCTCTAAGTTTGGAGAGGGAACGGTTGACGGCTTACAAACTCTCTCGTTCTCTCTCTGGGTGGCGCCCTTACGGTGATGGCAGAAGATATGGGTGGCACCCTTCTCTCTATCTCTGTCTCTCTTTTCTCATGATCTCTCCTTTCTCCGTGTAGCAGTATTTCTTTTCTTTTCTTTTTACTTTTTTTAGCGGTTAATTTCCTTTCCTTTATACCTAGAGGGCTCTCAAACAATGTTTTGACGGAGTGAAACATTATCATTTATCACTTTTAAATGATATGTAACGTTATCAAACAATGTAATTTATCATGTTTATAAAAAATATATATATAATTTATTGCTTTTTAACTTAAACGTGTCTAAATTTTAGATAGCCACTTTTTCTACATGGCAGCACCTCCTTAATTGTAAAAATCAACTTTCTCTCAGCTTCTACTTTTACATATAGTACTAGCATTTAACCCGCACAATGCGCGGGATCATTTTATAAATTAGAAAACAATCAACTTAATATATTATACTTAATGTGATGGTAAAATATGGAAGGGAGTGGATGGTTAGTTATTCAGATATTTACTTTGCTTGAAGGTACTATGGTTTTAAAATGGATAAAATGACTATTTCTTTTTTTAAACAACAATCTTTACTAAATTGTATCTAAGTACACACAGAATATCAAACAAAGGAGTAACTACACTAAAAATACATTTGTATGAAGGTATCTACATGTTTGGAATCTCTAATCATACATGCCTAAAAATGTTTCTAGATTGTTGGAAAAATAACAATATTTTGAATTTGCTTAATAGAGACACCTTTTTTTTTGTGTGAGTGTGAATAAAACTATAGTGTATACTTTATTAATAATATTATCATTAAGTAACAGATACATCACTGTCTATTAGACTCATAATACATGGGAAGGACTCCTCTAGCCAATATATTACATCAATATAGTTCTTTACTTCATATGCTGCTTCGAGGAAGATGAGAAACATAGATTCTTGATAGAAGAGTCAAGCCCACTACTATCATTAAGGATCTGGGAAATCTGCAATTAGTAGACCAACTGACTTTAGTTCATCTATCAAATTTTTTACTACACACCCTACTTCAACTTCTTGAAGCCCCAAATTCACAAAGCACTACACTTTGTAATCTTATAGCCTACACTTCAATATGGTCATTCCCTACTTCTAATTTTACACACATTGCTCATATACATTGGCTTGCACTATCATGAATAGCTACCCCTAATCCATACAATCTATTGTTATGCAGTCCACACAAATATTCTACAAAAAAGTACAGCAAGCTCATATGACATCAAGTGCAACCAATCAAATAATTCAGCAATTTAGACTCAACAAATAGCACTCCAAAGCCTTTCATTTGGGAGGGGAAAAAAAAAAAAAAACATGACAATAATAAAATGCAGGACCAAACATATTTTATCAAACATGTAAAGATGATGCAAACTCAACAAACACACAGTAAAGTCAACGCTCATTACACATTACACAAACACAATCTCTAGATAAATGCTAAGATAGATGATCTATCTTTTTCTTTTTTCTTTTTTTGGCTAATAGATTTATCCTAACCTTTTAAGGCAATTTAATTCATAATAGAATATCAAATGGCATTCAAGATGATCAATGTTAGATTGCTATAACCTATAACATTAATACTATTTAACAAACATCTCTCGTAACAAAATAATACCAAGTATTCAATGAAAATAGAATATAGCAAGTTGTTTCGTGCTTTATGATGCCAATAACAGTAGGCCTTAAAATTTGATATTCTAGACCAAACTTAGTAGTTGTAAAGTATCAAGCTTTCTTTTATGTTCTCACAGTTCTCATTTCTTAAATGCATTTGTTAGTGTAGAATTACTACTTGAATAGATTTTTTTTTCTCCTCGTTAGATAAATCACCCTCAACAATACCCAATTCTAAATTTTTAGCACAAACTGGTTAACTTTGTTGATCCTATATCCAGTGGAATTCACTCTTCAAATAGTGCTAACTGCTAACACCTTCAAGACTAATTTTTTTTAGAAAATCCAAAACTTGAAAGGCATAAAGAAAAACCAAACGTTAAAGAAAAATACTTCAAAAAGTAACTAAAAGTTAAAGGCTTGTCAGTAAAACAGACTTCTCAATCTAATGGGTTCGAGTTTTTCTTTTTTAAATATCCTTGACACAAAAAAATTTATATTGAAAATGCAATAGGCTCTTACAATAAAATAAATAAATAAATAAAAAAGAAAAAAAAAAAGGCCAAAACCGAAATATCAGATTGTGTTCAATCATAGAAACATTATGGCCTTTTGCTATGTTGTTTTCTGGTATCAGCCAAACAAACCATGCTTTCTCATATTGTAGTCTGCAATCATAGTCTTTGCAAATTATATGACAGGAGACTATGTAATCTGTAATTTTTTTTGCACTTACTGAGATAGCTTACCAATATGTTATTAAAATAAATAAATAAATAGGCACTTAGGAAGGTTATAATTGAAGGGAGAAGAAGATGAACTGAGGGTGAGAGACTCAAAGCAAGACAACATAAAGAAACTCCTACAAAGCTTTGGCAAACATCTCTGGGCTGAAGTGATTGCTGGAGAAGACATATTTAGGCTCCAAAAGCCATACCAAATATAGATAGTTTCAAATTTTAGTAGATTTTATAACTAAATGGGATAACTAGCCAAAAAAAAAAAAGCATCTTGTTCTACATATTAAACTTTCACAACAAAATAACAATATAAAAGTGGTTCAATATCAATGGTTTGGGATTAAATTTAACCTCCTTGGTGGGCTAACAAAAAAAAAATTTAAATAAAGGAAACTACAGCTACAACTCCATTTTAATATATATATATATATATATTTATATATTCTAGTACCACTCCTTCATTGAGGAATTTTATCAGTCATGTTATACACAAACCCTTCCCCCAAAAAAATTCATGACCATTGCTAATATCAATGCAATAAACTCTAACATGAAAGAGTTGGGAAAACCCATCAAAACCAAAAAATAAAAAAATAAAAAACAACCCACACTCCTTTCACACCCAACAGAAGGTGGAAACCTTTTATTACCTTAAGCAAGAAATTGAGATTGACAGAAAGGTAATATGGAATACTGCTGCTCCAGTCACCTCACAAGTCACAACCGTCCTCACTAACCGTACATTGCCACCAACAATGGCCAAGTTGCTCTCGAACAAGCTTTCATGTGAACCCAACCATTAAATCACAATGAAAGCTGTCAATACCACCAACAAATCAAAAAAGAACTCAAATTATACTACCGAAAATATCTAAGCTTTTCTCTGCGGCCAAACACAACAATAAAAAAGAAAAAGAAAACATGCCAAAAGAAAGAAAGGGAACCTTATTGGAGGCAAATTGAAATCTGAAAAACGAACAAACAATTTAACAAATTCTTAGGTGCAGATTAGAGTCTTATAATCCAAATTGACTTTTGAAACCAACAATGCTCGAACTAAAAGTAATTTGTAGTAAAACTAAATAAAAATTAAAATGATTCACAAATATATGATCCGATTTTTTCGGAGAGAGAGGAAAAGAGTGACCTTCTTGAAGGAATTGGTATTTTGGGCTAAAGTTGGGCCAACAAAACATCACACGTAAAAGAAACAACACTTAATGAATCATTGAAAAATTCAAACGTAACAACAAAACGTCCTAAACAGGTATGTATGTTAAAATGAATCACTTATGTGGTTTTACACTTACAACTTAGTAATTCCAAATTTGCAATTTGAGCCCATATTCGATCAACGTTGCTGGGACAATATTCAAGTGCATATTAATATTTATAATAATGTGTTAAGAGAGCAATAAATTGGATTACTTAAGCAAACAAAGTCCAAAAAGAAAATTTTAAAAAGAAAAGAGATGTACATATTAGAATCTGTGCTAGGACAACAACTTGCTGCAAGATTTCATGAGAAGAGACTTCTGTTTCCTGAAAACCAAAAAAGAAAGGTATATCTGAAATGAAGAAAACACAAAACAAATTAGAAGGAGAAAGTAAAATGAAAATAAATAAATAAAATTTTGTAGATTTTGGTTTACAGATGGTTCTAGGGCTTTTATGCTTTGAAGTTCTGCCTCCAAAACCAAACACAACAATAAAAAACAGAGCATGTCAAATTAACCATTTAAATTATGGGAAAAAATAGTGGGAGAAAGAAGAGATGCTCTATCAAGGTGAAGCGGATGATAGATGGGTGAGGGAATACCATTTGATGTGAATGTCATAGGCAACAGAGAAGATTATAATTTTTATATATGCGTGAAAAAAATGTAAACTTTCTTTAATTGCTAAGATTGGCATTCCTTTTTTTTTTTGGGGGGGGGGGGGGGGGGATAGATTAGCATTCCTAGGATAAGTATTTGAATTAAAAAAAAAAAAAAAGGCCGCATCAAATACCAAGCATAAAATTTAAAATAAGAACAATAGTAAAAGCCTTAATATTGTTCACATTTATTTCTTTTCCAGTACAATTCCAGCAACAAATGAAGCATCAAATTAATAACCTTTCACACTTTTTTTACTGTTTAGTTTCTAACAAAACCAAAAACTCAAACTTTGCTCATTCAATCAGTCCCCAATTGAACCAAAAACAAATTCCAATTTCCCTCATCATTCCCTCACTTAATCCTCCATTTTCTCAACAACCAATCAAAAACCTCATTGTTTCTAATTATGCAAACTGAATAATCCCTTGAGTTATACTCTTTAAAGAAAAATAACAGATAACAAAGCATATATAATCACAACTTTCTTGGGAAAGAAACAGAGATGGAAAGCAAGAGAGAAAAAGTGAGTTAGGGCAAGAAGGAAAGAACCAAACAAACAACATCAAAATCTGAAATCTACAGACCGTAACAAAAAATCCCAAAACATCAAAGCAAATATCTAAATCTATACCTATCCAACCAAAATACCCAAAAACTAAGTCATATTAAATACCCAGATATAAGAAAGGGGGAAAAAAAAAACAGTGGCAGTTTCGGCGATCTGATGATGGGAGGTAAATGGCCTGATCGACGGAGTTAATGGCACTTAGATTTCTCTTCTTCAATCTCAATTCCTGGGTGTGTCTGCGGTTTCGGTGTTCTGAGTCTGGAGAGGGAACGGATGGCAGCGGAAAAACTGACAGTAATCGTGTTTTGATTTCTTATGCCCAATCGATGTAGTCTTTACCGTTCTGCCTCTTTCTCTTCTCTGTTTCTCTCTCCGTGTCCCAGGCCTCATTGCCTCCCTCTATTTCTATCTCTGTGTATCGTATTTCTATCTCTCTTTCTCTGCTTCTTTCTCCGTTTCCTCGTCGCCTCACTCTCTCTCTCTTTCATTGCCTCTCTATTTCTATTTCCGTGTATTCTTTAATGTTAACCGGTTTTTTTTATTATTATTATTTATAATGAGAGGCTTTTAAACGGTGCTATGGCATTGCCAAACAACATAATTTATCGTATTTATCGCTTTTTGGGTCCGTTTGTTTTGGTGGTAAATGATTTCAAGAAATCATTTACCACCTGACCCATGTGTTTGGAATTTCCGGAAAATATGCTTCAACTTTGATCATATTTTTCCCTTTGACCCGGAAATGGTTTTACGCTTTTATTTTACCTTCAAACCATTTCCGGGTCTCACACAAAAGAGAAGACGCACAAAATAGAGCTAGAGAGAAATTGATTGAGAACGAAAAAGAACAAGAAAACACACAACAGAGAGCCAGAGAAATTGATTGAGAACGCACAAAAGAGAGAAAACGCCGGCGACATTGAGAGAGCCAAGAAACTTGAAGAAGACATCCTCCACGCCGAGACCATCTGAGGAAGAAGACACCGGAGCTCGACGCCGAGAGAAGTCATCCTCCACCACTCATAACCGCGCAGTCCAATCCATCTCCGATCCGAGAAACCTAGACGTCACCGAGCCGATTTCGACGCCGTTCCACCACCACCACTTAACGGTGAGTCCGATCGCAATTTTTTTTTTTTTTTAGATTGAGTCTGATGGAATTATATATATATATATATATATATATATTTATTTATTTATATATTTATTTACATAAATATATACATATTTATTTATAAAAAATATTTATTTATTTATTTATAAATATTTATTTATTTATTTATAAATATTTATTTATCTTTTACACTTTTATGTAAACAATTTGTAGTTGAAACACATAAATTCAGACCATTAATGTGCTATGGTACTCTGTTATGGTGACCCAACCTCTTACTACACACCCAATTGAATGTTTATGAAGTATGAAGGAAAGTAAAAGTTGTTAGTTGTGTTAAGAAATTATACATTGATCATCAGCTCCTTTTGCGGGGGAATTTTTATTTTCATTTTTAGGTGGAAGACATAAATTATATTCGGACCATTTTTGGGTGTGTAACTGTGACATTGTGTGTAACTGTAACTTGAAATTTTCCATTTGGAAAAAAAAAAAATTACATGTATATATAAAGGTAGTAGTGTAACTAAAACTACATGTATATATTAAGGTAGTAGTGCTGACTGATCTGTCTGATCACCTGAAGGAAATAGCTGTGGCTCTTAAACAAATCAACCGGGGCCCGGTGGATTACACAGCTCTTTACAATGAGGTCATGGCTATGATGGCGGATGGGTATAGCGAAGAAATGCTCGCAACTGCGTTTGACCATCTGTGTGAAAATGAGAAGGTAGTACGGGGATTTCTAGCCAAGAATGCTAGGCTGCGAAAGATGTGGTTGGATAGTTTTTTTTTCTCACAACTTTGACTTGTCTGTTTCATGTAGACTGTGATGGTAGCTTTAGGAATTCACTTTTGTTGTAGAACTAGTATTGACCTACCCTTGTATTATATATGTAGTATTTTGTATTATTGGGACAATACAATTGCCCAAATTATGTATTTGAACTGTTCAGATACCACGAGTAGGTATCATTTTTGTACACCATGGAGGTGTAATGACAATGGTGAATGATTAATGTGACTGTTTTTATATTAATATTATGGGTATATTTATGGAAATCGATTTTTGTTGTTGAAGTGGATGATTATTTTTGTACTGTTACAGATATGTATAGGCAATGCAAGTACTTGAATTTGGATGATTAATGTTGATGTTGAAGTGGATGATTAGTTTTGTATTGTTACAGGTTTGTCTAGGTAATGCAGGAGCAGAAATTTGTAAGGAATTTCATATTTTTCGTAAAATGATCCACAAACCAAACATGGGAATTGATTTTCCGTAAAAAATGAATTTCATTTTCCGTAAAATTTTTGACCGAACCAAACATGAGAATTGATTTTCCGTAAAATAAAAAGCATTTTTCGAAAAATATTTGCCCGAACCAAACACCGAAATTGATTTTCCGTAAAACGATTTCCGAGACAGCCAAACAACCTGAATACATTTTCCTTTTCCAGAAAATCTATCTGCTTGAAACGCTAATTGAATGAAAAAAAAAATGCCTACCTTCTACTAAACCCATATATCTCTTTCCCCATTTCCTCGTCGCCTCTCTCTCTCTTTCATCGCCTCTCTATTTCTATTTCCGTGTATTCTTTAATGTTAACCGTTTTTTTTTTTTTTTTTGTTATTTATAATGAGAAGCTTTTAAACGGTGCTATGGCATTGCCAAACAACATAATTTATCATATTTATCACTTTTTATCTATTTGCTTGAAACGCTAATTGAATGGGAAAAAAAAAATGTCTACCTTCTACTAAACCCATATATCTTTGAAAACCCTAGAAACTGTAATTGAATAAAAAACCAAAAAAGGGAGAAAAATGCCTACCTTCTTAATTGTCTGTTGTTGAAGAGCAGAGACAAAATTGCAAAGCACGAACAAAGGTTTTCACTGTTGCAGATTTTTTTTTTTTTTTTTTCGTCTGTTTGATGGGTTGGAACATGCTAGTCCGATCTGTGTGTATATGGAGGTGCAGCGAAGAATCGCAAGTTTGAGTGAGTCCGAATTTTGATCGGGAAATATGGTTTGGGTTTTAAAGAATTAACTCTACACGTGTCAGTATTTAAAGGGGCCTTTTTTTCCTAACGTGTCAGCACCTCCTTAAAGGCTTCTGCTATTATATATAGTATTAGATTAGATTAGATTAGATTAGATTAGGTTAGATTAGATTAGATTAGATATGATATATGATATGATATGATATATATATATATATATATATATTGATATATTGATTAATTGTTGGTCAGTTCGCAAGAGTTTTTATTTTATTTCTAAATTTGTAATTATTAGTAATTAGATAATTAATTACTATATTATTTACGTAATTTTTAAAATGAATATTATTATTTATTTATTTATAACAATTATATAAATAAATCTATTATGTCTATTTCATGAATTTCATTGTTTAATAGAAGTCTATATTTATATTTCATTTGAATTTTCACATATATATGAACCAAGATAAAATAAAAACTAAAAAGAAGATTCAACTTCTTGACCAAGTCCACCTTCTTATAGTTATTTTCCCAAAAAGTTAGTGGACATCTTAAAACATTTAGGTAATATCTTATTAGTATATGCCCACTCTCTTCCATTTAGCAAATTAAGGGGATTTGGGAAGACATTTTTGCATTTAAATATATGGGATATATAGTTATATTTTATGCTACATTTTTTTATGTTGATTTTGATTTTTTTTTCTTTAACTTGGACTACCAAAATTGTCTAAGAAAAAATTGACATAAGAAAATATTTCATTTTATGAAAGAACATATATTTCTATATCCATTTGTTACTTTCTTTTATTTTCCTACTTAGACTATCAAAAATAAATTTGACATGAGAAAATAATTTCCTTTAGCATTGGAATATATAGTTATATTTTATATTTCCATAATAATTGTTTTTTTAAGAAACATATTCATTGTATTTTTTTTTTAATATTTCCATACACACACATATACTTGCACTACCAATAACGTATATTGTAATAAATTAATTATCTTCATTGTTGTCTAATTATGAGATATAATTATATAAAAATTAAATCAAAATAATACTTATTAAAGGATTTGACTTAACTCTAGTACTTTTTTAACTGGAATCTTTTTTTTTTTTAATGAAAAACTACCACATCACCTACTAATTAAATAAAATGTGGAGATTAAAACCAACTACCACTTGCTATTGTATATTTAAAACAACAGGAATTTCCAGTTAAAAAAATATTGGAAGTAAACCAAACCCTTTATTAAAAGTAAGGTTTTGGATTCTCAACTTAAATTTAAGTTATATGGTACTTACCATTTGTAAAGTTTACTATCTTGGATAGATTTAATGGAGAACAATAATGATAATAACCTATCACAAACAAATTCTAAAAGGAAAAGTTTGGGACAAAAAATGATTTCCAAATATTGTTTAAGGAAAGAGATTAAATTTTGTAATTAAGGATGTGGTGTAAAACTCATGTTTTACCCCTCCAATCCTAACATGCCACGTCATCTTATTACATATTTAAGAATAAGTACAACCACACCCAATCAATTCTAACACCCCTATATAAATCCAACCAAATTAGGATTTTATTGAGATGTTATTAGATGTGGTAGATGTATTGAATTTTAAGTAAAATATTGATGTGGCAATCTTTTATTGGATGGTGTAAAACGTATATTAATAATTCAATCATGAAAGACTTTTCTTTTCCTCTCATTTTCTAGTACCTCCATGATAATAGCAGCACCTTAATTAAAAAAAATTTATATCAACATAAGATTAGAATCATTGAGGAAAAGAAGGAGCTAGGCCAAAGACATAGTATTCCTCAAATCAATTAGTGCACCTACAAGTACCAAAACCTCCCACATTATCATCGCACACAATATATAAATCCAATTGCAAATTGATGAATCTTAAAACAAATAAATTTAAAGAGGAAAAAGAAAAGTTTCTCAGTTTCAAAATCCTTTCTTATTTCTCTCGTGTGAACTTCGAGCCATTATCATTATGCTTAGTCGTTGGTCAATCATTAAGCATGAAGATCAAGAAAATTATGGTTCTTGGTCCCTGTAACATGCAGATCAAGGTGGTTGCACACTTGCACCTTCCCCAAAAAGATTAATCTAAAGTATAATAATCAAAACACCAAAGTTTAAAAACATTGACATTAAACTTGAAATAGTAGCAAATCAATCACTTGTGCATAGTAAAAAACCTCAGTCTCCGTATACAAAGAAAGCAATCTATGAAACACAAAGTATTAAAACAAGTTGAAGAACAAGATTATAAAGAAGTAGAAATGAGAGAGAGAGAGGTATACCTTTGATAGTAGAGATTAAAAACAAACATGCAATGAAAAAAAAATTTCCCATCATAAATACTAAACTTGTTCATTATGAGAGAGATAAAAAGAGAACATATATAAATATGAAAATATATAGAGGAAGAAAAAAATGTATTTATGATATAGAGGTGTTGAGGGAGGGGAAAGGACGGGGAAGAGAAATAGGTCTTGTATGCTTTGGTAACTGAAAAATGTATTTGTAACCAGCAAGTTGCATAGTTAATGTGATGAGATTATTATTATTATTATTATTATTTTTTGAAAAAAAAAATCATTGAATCCAATGTGGTAGCATAATAGTAGAGTCTTAGCCCTCGTTTGGGAGGTGGGAAATGAATGGAATGGAATGGAAAGGAACGGAAAGAATAGTTTAGAATATTCTTTCATTCCCTTGTTTGAGAGTTTTAATGGAAGGAATAGAAAGTCCATTATCTTGTTTAGGAATTTAAGTGGGAAGGAATGAAATGGGTAGGAGAGACTACTTATTCCTCTCTATTCCCTTAAAATCTAAAATTTTCATTCTCCCAAAAATTGGAAGGAATTTGAGGAAATGAAATTCTATTTAATGATTTTTTTTATAAAAGTTCCCAAAATATCCCTATATATTTAGCCATTTATTTTAAAATAGGGGTCTAATAGTAATATTGTCATAAAATAATTTCATTCTTTTCCGTCTATGTTACTCCCAAATAAAGTCACTTGTTCCATTTCATTTCATTTCTTTCATTTCCATTCTTTTCCTTTACTTAAATACATTTCATTCTTTTCCATTAATTTATGATCATTCCATTCCCTTTATGAACTCCCAAACGAAGCCTTAATAGAGGAGTTTTGGGCTACCATATAGGTTTATGGAAATTTTGAGACTTTCCATATTCATTATTAATTTTTTTTACCAAAAATGTTTATGGAGAGAAAATAATCTCTTTTATAAATGAGAATTAGATTTTCTATTCCATATTTTCATATTCATTATATATATATATATATATATATATATATATATATATATATACTAAAACTCAATTGGTCTTCAAATTCAAATTATATCTTATCAAAACTCTAAAATTGTGTAATTAACTCAAAAAATAAAATACTAATATCAACTAAGGGGGAAAGAAGAACATAAACAAATAATAAACCACAAATCATTAAATTAAATTATTAAAAAATAATAATATTGCTTTTTGTCATCTATATTTTTTAATAAATTCGGATTATAATAGGTATTTTCAACTCAAACCTGTATTTTCCCATTTTTAAGTAAGTTCACCAAAATAGATCTAATTGGATAGAAGTGGACTGAATTGATTGAAATTGACTAATTGGACCAAAGTGAATGAAATAGACTGAAGTGGACCGAAAAAGACCAAAGTAGACCTAGCTGGACCAAAATCTTTTTAAAAAAAATGGTGACATGATCGATGATATGGATCAACAAGAGCGTAACTACATTAAATGCTACACTTCAACTTATATATACATATATATATATAGTTGCACGGTTTTATGTTAAAACTTATAGAATATATATAATTATTATAACCAAATAAGTAATTATTATAATGAAATGAATAAATTGCATTGGTATAACAACCATCAAATATAAAATGATAGCACCTTAATACAAAATTATCTTCTAACATACCAATTGTGCTATAATATCATTTGTAGTTACATGTATCAAACTATTCGCATATGAATTTTATATCTAATGAATCTACAATATAAGTGATTTGCGGTATTGTTAACTGTAGGGACTGGGTTTGAACACTTCTTCTATTGGATGAGTGGACTCAGACGCAACTAGCCCAATACAATAAATTTATAGAGAGTGGATTTAATAACTAGGCCTTAGTAAGGGTTACAATAACTAGACATGGTTACGAATGGTTTGAACAGCAAGAATGTGGACTAGAGTGTGAGATCCTGTCCTCGGCCCTCCTTTGAGGAGCTAGTAGTTCTTATTATTTCTCCAGTACTTGGTTACAAAGGTTTCAAAGAAGATACAAGTTGCTACGGTGTTCTCTATCTCTCATTTTTCGGTCCCTTTCTCTGGAGGACCTCTTACATTATATACCCCCTTTCAGTTGATCTTGGCCCTCCATTTGTTGATCATGCAGGTCACTACTCGAGTGCCTGTCCCATCAGCCGCCTTCCCAAACTTTCTATGGGTTGCAGCAATCAAGGCAGCACTGTTCAAGGGTCATTTCCTCATTAATGTGGCCAGAACGTTAGTTGTGGGCATTTAATGCGGAGGTGACAGTTCCTCCCTAAATTGCTCCTCCACCATGCTCCCATAGTTGACCCATTGTACTTGTCCTTTTTCTTGGGATGCTCTGGGAGGTTGCCTTTGATGACGTGCTGTTCTTCCCTTCTATGATCTCGGTTGGCCAAGGATAGGGTTGTCCTCGGAGATGCTTCTTGGCGAGGTGGACCCTCTTCGTTCGTCTTCGGACATTCCTTCCTCCTCGGCGTGGGCCTTGGGCCTAGTATAAAATGGGCCGGGGTTGCCAAATTCTTTGACCCCACATTAACAATAATATTAATGATTAAAATCTTTAGACAAAGTAACATAAAATTGGCCACTTTTTAAAGATATAACTATTCGAGGAATAAAACCTTTGTTCTAATTAAAAAAATTTGCAAAGTTCTACATCTAGATTACAAACCTTTCTTAGGGTGCTTGAAATCTTTTTTGACAAACCTGGAAAAAAAATCAAGAAGAAAATTAAACAGAGTTAAATAAAACAAAGTACTATATAGATCGCAAAATTGTATGTAAATTTAATAGTCTATGATTGGAATTTACTATGACAACTTACATATATATTTGAACAGTTTTAGATCCCTTAAAAACAACCAGATTGGTTAGCCTAGATTAATTAGCCAAGTTGTTACTTAGTCAAATTATGCAATTCTAGGTTAAAGCAATCAAACAATCATATCAAAAGTATAAAGCAGCGGAATAATAAAAGACACAATGATATGATCACCCAGGAAACCACACGGTAAAAACCTGGGAAGGATTTGACCCACCGATCCTCAAGGCAAACCTGAATCCACTATGAAAGAATCGAAGTTCATACAAAAGGACTACAAGCTCCCCGCTCGACTTCCTAATGCTACCCACCAGTAGAACTTACTGACACGACCACGTGCAAGCTCCGAATCCACGGACTCCTTCTTTCTTGGACTCTTCAATCAGCTACAAGCACCCACGCTTGATATTCTTTAAGCTTCAATGATAGCAACCGAGTTGATCATCAAGATGTTGAAGTAATCTCTACTTTGAAAACCCTAAGCTTTGTGTAAAGGAAAGCTCCTCTAGATCTCACAAGAGATTTACACAAAACAGCAATGTATGAGCAACAACTCAACTGGAGCAACCCTAAAAACGTGGCTAGGGTTTTTCTTTATATACCTAGGGTAAAAACAGAAAACCCAAAACGTTTAATGAGCTAGGGCTGAGTTGGAAAAACTGCAGAAAACGCATATGGGCCGTGATTCGATCGATCGAAGGAAAGGCTCGATTAATCGAGCCAGACCGAAATGCCCCAATGCATCTACAGTCACTCGATTCCAACTTTACAATATTTTATCAACTTTGAGCAAGCCTAAACAAGACTAAACACATTGTTTTGATCATGGTTTGCCAACATTACACATTAGAGTTCTAAATACATAAAATCCTAAATCTTTAGAACCTAACAATATTGGACAACAAAATAATTAAATTGGATCAAACCATTAACATATGAATTAGATCAAACATAAGGAAATTACCCCCTCAAAAAAAGAAAAACATAAGGAAATTAGCTTAAACAAAAGGCAACAAATACATAAAATGTATTTAATTGATTATAATAAAAAATTAGAGTAAAAATACATACCTACATGATTGTAGGTAGAAAAATGGAAGCCTAAATAAAATAAATAAATAAATAAAAAACTGTACGATAAGTTGGAGAATGAAAAACTACACAAACTAACGGTGTATATATATATACGTACTCCACCTAGAAAAGGAGTCCAAGTAAAAATCAAATACTCTAAACTCCTTGAAGTTACCTAATCAAGAAGTTTAGGTTAACTACATATTAGTTTTTTTTTTTAAATACTTTATCCCAAAAAAATAGTTAACGTTATTAGCTAGATTGTTATTAGATATATATATTTTTTTTTTCGTTAAAGTTAATACAAAAAAAAAAAAAAAAGCCAACTTACAAGAAGCAATATGTTTTTTTTTTTAGAGATACACTTACTTTATGATAACAATGAATTAGAGATAAAAATGAATTAGAGTCCTGATTTTTTAAATTTGAGATATGAATGAATTAGAGTCCTGACTAATCTAATATTAATCTGCAGTTTTTTATTTCATTTTTTTTTAGAGATACACTTACTTTATGATAACAATGAATTAGAGATAAGAATGAATTAGAGTCCTTATTAATCTAATATTAATTTACCTACAATCTTACATAAAGCAGTTTTTATTTTACGCTTACTATATAATATTTTTTTGATTAATCTAATATTAATCTATACCTACAATCTTACATGAAGCAAACGTGAAGCAGTTTTTTATTTCTTTATTTTATTTTTAAAGAGATAAACTACTTAATGATAAAAATGAATTAGAGTCCTAGTAGTATAATATTCTTTTTTAGTTCTTTAAAAATCTAAAATTTTAATAACTTTTTTGCAATTTGGTGAAGCCACGTGGCGTAACCACGGCGTCTAAGCCCAACTTTTATTATATATAATATAATAATATGATATATATATATATAATATTATTATTTGACTAACGTTATTGATTTTGGAAGGTCGTGGCCATGATGTTTTATAAGATTTTGATCCTAATTATTGAATCCTTGGACCATGTCATTTGAATGGAATCCTATCTAATAAATTAAATCATATAGTTATAGATCAGAAGTATGCCAACTCAAGTGGTTGTCACTTCTTAGTATGTATAACATTCATGGTTCAAATTCTCCTCTCACCGTAACTTTATTTTGATATTTCTTTTTATAATTTCATAATTTATTATTATTATTATTATTATTAGGGTCTTGTTAAAAGAACATGTTAAATATTAATAAATACTTAGTTATAAATCCTTTGTGGTTTGCAATTTATTTATATGAAGTGAGCCAGATAAAAAAAAAGAAAAAAAAAGAAAAAAAAAGAAAAAAAAAAGTCCATAACCTATTGTACAAGAAATGACAGCACTCACGTCAGTGCTTGTATAATATAAAAAATACCACATTTTAGCCAATTAAGCCCAAAATTTACTCACATTAGGCCATGCAAAGTTGTGTACAAATGCATGGTTGTTAAAGTAACCATGTAAATTTACATTGACACTATTCATTTTGCATTAGTTTTTTATTCTTTGTTTACGTATTTAGATGAAGAAGGAAGAGAGTAGATGATGGTTATTGTGTGTGAAGAAAGAAAAATAATTAAAAAATAAAGAAAAATTGATATTCTAATGAAATGTAGTGTAAAATAGATAATTTGATGTAGGATGTTTTGAAAAATGAGTATGTAAAATAGAAAAAGTAAGTTTTTATACTAAAATAGTCGAAAATTTTTGCACGAGCGGATGGAAATTCTTTTAAGTAAGAGTCTGATTAATGAGTGCCCTTAGGACATTCGTAAATAGACTATTTTTAAAAAGTTTTGATATCAATTTTATGGGAAATATAAAAAGTTATAAAAAATTAGTTACTTTTTTTTATTTTCCTATATAAATTTTTTAAATTTATTGACTAAACCAATACCCTTAAAATATCCGTTAACTTTTTCTATTAAGTAATAGATATGACCTATGTTACATACATACTTGGTGTCATTTCTTGTGGTGGCCGGGATGGTAAATTTTAGTTAGTTCAATAGCTAAAATCTTTGTTTACGGAAAAAAAAAAATGATATTTCTTGTGAACTGTGATCAAATCAAATGAAAAATATGAGATTGAATTGTGTTACTTAAAAAAATAGTTGGGGTCACCAAATCTTAAGCTTTTTTTTTTTTTTGAGAAACTACCAAATCTTAAGCTTACGGTATAATAAAATATACTATTAAATAAGAGAATATTTTATATCAATGGTTAAAATTAAATAAATATCTTACATTATATATATATATATGTGTGTGTGTGTGTGTGTGGAGAGAGAGAGAGAATTTTTTCATTTCTAGGAGTAGTACTAGATTACTAGCGTCTTTGTGGGTTCACGTGGAAGGGAAGAACTACCTTAGGTATTGATGGGATGGTAAATCTATCTCTGGTTCATCTAGCCGAGTCGTCCATGAGGATGGGATAGCTGAAAAACCACAAACCGTCTGGACAGAAAAGTCGTCCATGTGCAAAGCGCATGGACGACCACACAACAATCTAACGAAGAGTCGTCCATGGGCATTGCACATGGACGACCACACAACACTTGGCAAATTCTGGAGTGGTTAATCAACTTGTGTTCATCGCCACCAATTTCTCCTAAGTACTTATCTTCCACTAGCAGTTGCAACTTCTGTAGCCGTTGAGGAAGTTATTTCCGAAATTCCTGATTTCCACGAATCTTGGGGAAGTTACTAAACCAATAATCGCTCCAAGGTTCTCTATATAAGGACCAGTCTGAATCAAACAAGGGCAGGTACATTCTGAGATATTACTCCTAAAAAGTTGGAACTCCATCCTTGTGAGAAACTAACTTAGCCATCGGAGGAGATTTGACCGGTCCACCCCGGTCTCCTTTGATATCGTGTTTATTTTTACAGGCCTTCACTACAACTATTAGCCCTTCGAAGCAGGAGTGTTCAGCCTACTGATTCTATGAAGCATCAGGTATAATGTATTATTCAAATTCAAAATTGAATAAGGTCACATAATCTAGTGCTCTTGTTGCCTAAGAGTATCTCCAGCAGGTTTGGCAAATTTTTGTACTGTTTGGATAATTAATAGTAACATTTACCTTTTGCCTACTCACTTTTTCAAATACGTCTTCCAACAGATTCTCTATCTTTTCTCCATCTTATTTAAATATTATTTCTTCATTCATTATTTATTTATTCTTTATTCTTTTTTAATCTTTATTTTTTCTTCCTTTATTCATTCTTAACAATTATATTTTTCAACAAAAAGTGTTACATTCACAATATTTTTTGTAATACTTTCACAAGAATCATAACAAAATCTTATATGGAAAGTTGTTACTAGTTCTAATTTGAACCCACTACTGAAATTATATTTTTACTCACCAATATTAGCTAATTACTTAAAATTTATTGTGAAAATATTGTGGTAGTATTTTTAAATTGTGATTTCTTATTTTTTGCCTTTCTTTCATCCATGCATTTCCCTTTTTTTTTTCTCTAGCATTTTGTCCACCACACATGTATACCCATAAGATTCCATCCTCTTTTTTTTTTTTTTTCTTTACTTTCCACTTGCTTCCAGAACCTCCCTCTCTCTTTCTTTCTCCAGCTCTCTCATTTTCTACTCTTTTTTTTTTTTTCTTTTTCTATTTGATTCCATAAATTCTCTAGCTCTTTCTATGATATGTCTCATATAATCTTGCTTGCCTTTTGGTGTCATTATCTTCAAACACACACAGGCACGCATGGAGAGAAAGGAGAAATCGCCTTTGCTCCACCACACCGCCACCGCTGCTCCTCCTCCTCACTGCGGAGTGCATGCAACCAGGGGTCATATCGGCTTCAATTTTTTTTTCCTTGTTCTTGATTAGTTGTTGTTTTTGATTTTAGATTTGTCAGATCGGCTTTTATTTTTTTTCTTGATCTTTTATTGTTGTTCTAATTTTTATTTTTTATTTTTTATTTTTTATTTTTTATTTTTTTATTTTTATTTTTATTTTTTTCTGTTCTTGATCTGCTGTTGTTGTTGTTTTGATTTTAGATTTGTTGTTTAAATTATATCAGTTTTATGAGAGCAAGAATTTTTTTGCTTTTATTGTTGTGGTTTGATTAATTTTAAGATTATGTTTTTGAGTTTGTATTTTGATTATGCTTGAGTTTAGAGATGTTTGAGAGAAAGATGGTTGTGTTTGTAGCTGTGAGAGGAGAGAGAAAGGGAGGAAAGAGAAAAAAAATTCTTTTTTTAATTCAACCGGTATTATTTTAAGGGGAAATATTCTTTAGATATGCTATAGTGATTGCTACCGTGCTCTCCAGGCCTGAGAGCTACTGTAGCAAATCTAAAAAAAAATTTAGAGTTGGAGAGGCTGTTGGAGGGGTTTTATTGTGTGAACAGTGACTTTTTTGGAGAAAAAATAGAGAATCAGAGATACCTAACCTGTTGGAGATGCCCTACTACAATTCCAAAATTACCTATGGATATATAACGCTGATTGGATTGGATTGGATTCTGATGAGTTGGTTTGGAATGTCTTATCAAATATGCATGGGAAATGCCCAAGTACAGAGGAGGCTAGGCGCATTTCTGACAGGATGGTGGACCAGGATGTTGTTTCTTCTTTCTTGGACAACAGTGATTTTCTGGGGTGTTTGGTAGAGTAGTTTGAGATGAAATTTTTGTAGTTTTTTGAAATTTGTGTGGATGAAAAAGTGTGTGGAAATGTATGTAAAGTTGTTTAAAATGTAAAAATGTGAGTTTGAGATGGGTTTTTTTTTTTTTTTTTTTTGTAGAGGCCCTGGGCAAGCAAGTTCATGGCTACATAACACATATAAGGCTTGATCCCTTATCATTTACAGCAAGTAATATTGTTCATATGGATTCAAAGTATGGGATTATTGAGAATGCAACAAAGGATTTAAACGGATTCTTCGATCAGATTTAGTTTCATGGACTTCCCGGTTGTTAGAAATGCTTAAAATGGTCAACCGGATGAGGCTCTTAAGTTCTCTGAGTTGCTTCTCAAGCCAAGTATGCAGCCTAACCAGTGACCACGTTACTTTTTGGGGTTCTTTCTACTTGTATTCATGTTGGATTAGTTGATAAAGGACTTGCATATTTCTACTTGATAAGGAAAAGATGGCTTAACGCATATAACAAATTATTATGTTTGTATCATATGGGGATTAACAAAACGCCTATGAAGCTTAAGGAGCATAAACAGAAAAATCTTTCCTACACAATGAGAAGTTTGCAATTGCATTTGGAATCATTTAAACTCCACCAAGAATGACAACAGGATTTTTAACAATTTAAGAAATTGTATAGATTGCCACATTGCCATTAAATTTATTTCAAAGACTGTTAAAAAAGAGTAATAGAAGGGGATTTTATTCAGTTCCATTCTTTTGAGCATGGGAATTGTTCATGCAGAGACTATTAGCACCTCAAGCTAGATTGAGATCCTTTGCTCATTACTACATGATGTTAGACAAATAGTGGAATAGTGTTCCTATGATCTATGCGTTTTCCACGTATTTGTGGATTCATTTCTTTGGGTTGCTTTGGTATACGCTTTAATTCCCTATTTTTGGATTTCTTAAGAAAAAACAGAGAGTGAAAATGATGTTTTATGAGTTTCTTGGAGGAGATCAACCTCCAAAGTCCAAACTCTATTCATATAAAACTAACGAAATAACATAAATTTCTAATCAAAGGGCTTCCCTTAATTAAGTTATGCTTACAACAGTCAATTATTCTTTTCTTTTTTTGTGAAAAAAGACAATATTGTTTATTAATCAAGAGTCGGTAAATCAAACAATACAAATGAATCTAAATCTGGAGGAACATACCCTATCCAGACTGCAAGAGGGAAAGAAAGTCATGCTCTCTAAGCTAAGGCATGTGCAACAACATTACCTTGTCAAACAACATGAAAAGTATAACTTTGCAAAGATCTAACATAAGACAACGTGCCTTTTAAAATATGACCAATAGAAGAGTGAAACACATCTCCACGCCTAAGTGAGTTGATAACAATCTCTGAATCACCTTCGAAAGAGGACTGGTGAAAGCCCGTTTCAATGGTAAACTGCACTGCTCTTCTTATTGCTAAAGCCTCCACAGCCACAACAGATGGTTCTCAAAATGCTACTTGAGAAGCCAATTCAAGTTGATATCTTTCTTAGCCACCTCAATCTTAAGCTTGGTGAGGACGTCCTTGATAGGCTCCCATAACTTGGCCCTCTCTTCGTCACATACCACAATCATTAATTGCTTAAGATCTATTGTTGATTCCGGCAATGGATTACATAATCTCAAGCACCCTTTCATGTTAAGCACTTTTAAATTACACAACTCACCAATGTATTTTGGCAACTTGCTAATGCTTAGGCAATCAGATATGTCAAGAATGCTTAACTTATGGAGGCTTCTAATTGACTCTGGCAACTCTGACAAATCAGTACAAGACCTAATCCTTAGCACTTCTAAATTCACCAGCTTTCCAGTACCTTTAGGCAGTATAGACAACTTATGACAGTTGGTGATGCAGAGTTTTTTTAGGTGGATAATGTCACACAACCCAACAGGTAGTTCTACCAGATCATTGCAATAGTCAATGTTTATCTCTTTTAGATTTGGCAATGCATATGAACCCATGATAGTACAATTCTCAAAAGCAGTACCAATATTGCACATAAATAATGATATTTTTCTTAAACTCTTCAATGGTACAAGGGTCTTGCAAAGGGAAGAAATTGAAATCTTCTCCAGCCTAATTCTCTTTAAATTGGGTAGAGACCAGAGCAGTTGAAAGTTTTTTATTTCAGCATGAAAGAAACCACAATTACTGACTATCAAAACCTTGAGTTCATTTGCTTTCTCCACAAATTCAGGTAAGGTGTAATTCTTTGTTTGAAAATTTAGAACTAAAACCTCAACTTTAGGTGCTTGAATGTTGCACCAAGTCCCCAAGAATGATTCATCTGCAAAAAATATATTGTATACACCAAAAAATTCTTTAAGGAGGCCAAGCTAAATATAAAATAAACATATAAATAAATCCAAAGAAAAACCTACACACACAAAATATGTTTGTAATATTATTTAACAAATGCTATTTTCTTACATATAACAAAGTATATCTAACATTAATAAAAACTAAAAGATTTTTAACTCCTAACCATGAAATCAACATTTATTGTTTCTTCTAAAAGGGGAAAAAAAAAATTCCATATCTCTAATTTTCTAAATGAAAAATTATAAAAATAAAGAATGTTTTTATTAAAAAGATTTACTTATGTATTTCTAGATATACTATTATGGTATAAGAGTAATTAGAGAAGAAATAGAGCGTTAATAATATATAAACTTTTTCTATTTTTATGAAATACATTAAATACACTTTAAATTAATGAGTTATTCATGGTATAAGAGTAATTAGAGGAAACAAAAATGATGTATTAGTCATCTAAATAAATGTGTTACATGTTTTTAGTAAAAATCTGGGGGCATTATTTAATTTAGAATAAGACTTAGGTACAGTACTTAAGTGCTGTTTCTTAGGTTCCCCTTTTAAAATTCTGCCATATGGATTTTTTTTCATGAGATGGAAGTGTATTTTTTAATAAAGTAGACACATTTGCTGAATCTTAAAAAGAAAACTTAAAGAACAGCACCTAAGGTACTGTACTTCAGTTTTGTCCTTTTTACCAAAAATATAAGAGGGAGGATGGATTTTTCAAAAGTCAAGGGGCTTATGGCCCCCCCAACCCCCCCCTCCCTTTGCCCCTGATTGTATATGCTGTGATCAGCACTCAATATTATGTAGGTTACATAATGTGTATGTGTGTGTATTTGGGAGAGAGAAAATGCACCGACCAGTTGAGATGGATAATAAGCATGCATTGATGGGTTGTTGTCTCTGTTCCATCCACCACTTTGGTAGATTGGTTCCACTTATGTTCATAATCAGTCTTTTCCTTTGTCCTATAGGCTCCTGGCTACTTTGATGCAAAGCAAGCTCTCTAAGAATATGATGTTGTGTGACAAAGTCTTCATTGTAATAGCTCTTGACCTCACTTGCATCTTTCCTGGTGAATGGGCAAATTAGAAGCTTAGAAAAATATTTTAAAAAAATTCATTTCACACACACACACACATATATATCCAACAAAATTAAGAATATAATTACAGGAAGTTATAGACTAATAAAAGTTAAAATCCCTCTCTTTTCCTGGGCAGAGTAATTGACATCTCTTATTGTTTCTAGTTTGGTATAAGTTTCTTTCTTTCTAGCTCTTTGTTGCAATCACATTCCACGTCAATGAAATAAAAAGTCCAAATTTAGCGCCGACAGGTCAAATCAATTATAATAACAAATTATCAATTGCCATCGAAAGTTAATTAAGCCGTAAAGGGTCATAAATAGCTAGCGTACCTTGTCATCTCAAGGTTAACCAGATTTCGAATGGAGAGTTCTTGCAAATTGGCAATTGCGTGGATGCCATCTTCATCTAGTTCATATAATTCTACCCACATATCAATAAGGATAACAGCAGAGATCCTTTGTTCTGCATAAAATGAACCTAGGTCCATGAAGCACTCTTTGATAATGATCTTGTCATCTGGAAATTCTAGGCTTTTTAGAAGATGAGGAAGCAACTCAGTATCAGAATTGAAAAAAAAATGACCATCAGACCATTTCAAAAGTCTACTGTGCCATACCACTGCATGTTGCCCACACAGTGAACCACCAATCATTTTAAGGACCAATGGAAACCCCCCACAACCTCTTACTATCTGCAATGCAAGGAGCCAAATAAACTCAATTACTGTTCAAAATTCAACAAGGGAAATTTTTTCCAAGATTTAAATTATCTAAACGACATTAATTATTCAGAAATATGAAAACAGAGTGTGTGACAAAATTTCCCCCCTTTTTGCAGTCTCGTTTTGGAAAGTTGGGTTATTGGAAACAAAACAAGCAAGCTTAAAAGTATGTTTAAGTAGGAATAATGATTTTGGCAAAGTACATTTGGTATTATGTATGTACCCATAAAAAAAATGTATATCTTCTGATATATATATTACAGATTCACCAAGTACCTTTTTGATATCTTCTTCTGGAATATAAGAGCTCTCATCTTGTAGGAATGCTGAGTGACAAAAAAGAGTCATTGCATCCACATCATTTAGTTGTTTCAAGTTATATGTATGTTTAAATCTTGGAAATGCAGTTCTTGAAGTAACCAAAATCTTGTAGTTTGGAATATTAAACTTAAACTTTTCAAGAAGGAATTCTGATCCAAGCCAGACATCATCCAGGATCAACAATATAGGACTAGGTCCAATATGACTCAACATTTGTGGTAGCTGGCAGATTGCATCTTCATCACTTTGAATTTGATACGTAGGCTTAATACCCTTATAACTAAATAGGTTTTGTACAATGACCTTCACATTGGGAGTTTTAGAAACGTTGACAAAGAGAATATTGTTCGCAAACATGCCTGTATATCCAAAAACAATGTAGTTAGAAAACAGCCTTGGAGGCACATTTCATGTCTCATAAAATTACATAAAAAAAAAAAAACTCACATAATGGCTAGGTCATGAAAAAATTTCCCAAGCCCAATCAAGGGAAAGGGTAAGAAGTGAGCCAACAAAAAAAAAGATGTGAGAAACGCCACAATTAGAGTCATGAGAATTGCTTTTCTTTTTTTCAATCATCTCCTAAAATGACATGTTAATTAAGGAGGTGATAGAGAATATGACTTTGGACACAATAGAATGATGGAAAAGATTACAAGTGGTCAATCATAGATGGTTTGTTAACAATTCATAGCCGAACCACCAAAATTTGGGAATAAGGCTTGATTATTGTTGTTGTACCTCTTTTCTTTTACTACTTTTCTAAGGAAATAATTCCAAAATATGAAATATGCCGAAAACACTGCTTCAAGTGTTGAAAGGGCCAAAATAAATGAATGAACATGATTTGCCATGGCCACATATTGTTAGGAAAAACTAACCACTTCTTGATGGGACCAAAGTCTCCCTCAATGGTGTCAACCAAGTGTGTATTTACCAACATAAAGGTAATAGCTGTTAGCCACAGCAAATAACAACGCTAAACTAGAAAGATATGCAATATTGATTCTAAGAGACAAATTATCAAACACATAAAAGGCATACATGGTTTGAAATGAAGCCTACATCCAGACGAGCTCCAACAATCCACTATAGGGTTTTTGGGGTTTGATTTTGGTTTCTAGGTTGTTCAACCGTAGGAAACGTTACAGCACCACTGTTATCGTCTTAGCCCAACCCCACCTCCCATTTAGGAACCAAGGTATAGACAATGGACTAAGACATCTAGTGATCAACTATAAAATATTATTACATTTATTTTAGATTTACATCATTTACAGTTTTTCGACTTATTATATCACCCCTCTCTCAATTTATTAAATATTACCAAATTTGTTTGTTTTTTATTTATTTATTTATTTTTATAAATTTACTTGTGATTTAATAATACAATTCTTTTTCATGCTTATTTATGTTGTCCTATTTTCTATTAACCTTACAATATTATGAAAATTTATTTGAAAGTTTGTTTCATTTTTTTTTTATAGATATTTTTAGTCAATTTTGCTAATATATACAAATTTAATATACCTTTATTTGTATTTTAATTAATTACTAAATTAATTATGACAACTTCAAGTTTAGACCTCGGTTAAATCTTAATCCGAGCTTAAAAACCTTGAATTTCCCCCTTTTTCGGTTCTTTGAATGGTTCAAGTTTGAAACCATGCCATAAATTGTCTTAGCATCCCTTATGCCATGTCCTAAACAACAACCTTTGAATGCTTTTGATGTGTACTCTCACCCGTTAGTACAGAGACACTTCAATTGCTTCTCTGCCTCTCTAATTAACCATAGTATGAAATTGTTGAAATGGTTGAAACACTTGATCTTTTGTGTTCAACGGATTCCCCACATCTTCTTTGATGCATTATCAATAAATGTGACAAAATATCTATTGCCACCCAAAGACTCCACCTCAAAAGGACCACAAACATCAGAGTGACTAATCCAAAAGGATTAGATTTCTTTTGTGAGGATATGGCAAAAGAAATATTATGTTGTTTATTGAAAAAACAATGATTACAAGGGTTTAGCATTCTACCTTTGGAAAAGGGAATAAGAGACTTCTTTGCTAAAATTTGAAACCCCTTATCGTTGATGTGAGTCAACCTTTTGTACCTCAATTTTGATTTGTTCTTTCACAACATAAAATACATCTCTACACACCTTCACTTCACATGTGTCTTGTAGAAAGTGCAACAAAGCTTGCCTTTAGCCACCATAAGTGACCCCTAGTTCAGTTTACATCTTCCATTACCAAAGTAATTGTCATAATCCCAATGTGGTTATGGAAATAGATGAAGACACAATTCAAGAACATGTCGCACATCCTTCAAAGTCAATGTATACCTGACACTAGTTTAGATGCAAACATCACCACTTCTCACAATCTTCGAATAAGTTTTGTTGCCCATCTTCACAAAACCAAAGTCTCTATCCACGTACGAAGTGAAGAACTCCTTGTCAGGAGTACAATGAACAGAAGCAGAACAAACCACTCAATTTCTTCCCCAACATGCAAGCACTCATCCTTCCCCCAAGAGAGAACCATTACTTGTTCACCTGAGCAAGTAGCCATTATATTATTGTCATAATCTTTCTTTTGATTATTTACCTCCTTTTGTTATCTTTTCCATGCTCAATAATTCATTTTCAAATGGCATTCTTTACCACAATGAAATCATTTGCATTTCTCAGATTTCCCTTTAGTTTGAGATCTTCCCATAGAAGATCTCAGAGAAAATTCAATTAGATTTTAATTGAATTCTCAATTTTATGCCACGTGTCCATTTAAGTTTTTAATTTTTGTAACAAGTGAATTATTGGGTATAAAAACCGAACAGTTTAAAACCAATTAAATTCTAAATCATATATATATATATATATATAATAATAGGTAAAGCTGAAAGAAAACCCAATTATTAGAATTCAATTATAATCTAATTTTGCGCCACGTGTCTCATCTAATCTAAGTTTTTAAATTTTTGTGCCAAGTGAGTTAATTCAATGTAAATATTGGATTTCAATTAGAGTTTAATTTTGCCATATGTGTCCCATCTAATCTAAATTTTTTAATTTTTGTACCAAATGAATTAATTTAGTGTAAAAAACGAGGAGTCCAATATAAACCATAAGAAACATAATTTTTGAATGATTTTATATTTATGAGTCTTTTATTTTTGTAGAACTAAAAACAATTCAAGTTTATAAGTCATCTATATATATATATATATATATATATATATTAATAAGTAAAGGTGAGAAAAAATCTAATTAGATTTTAAATTGGAATTCTATTAGAGTCTAATTTTGTGCCACGTGTCCCATCTAATAAAAAATTTTAAATTTTTGAACCAAGTTAGTTAGTTTAGTGTAAAAATTTGATTTCAATTAGAGTTTAATTTTACAGCACGTGTTCCATCTAATCGAGGTTTATAAATTTTTATGCCAAATGAGTTAATTTAAAGTAGAAAACAACGAGTCCAATATAAATAAATCATAAAAAATATAATCATATATCTAACACTATATATAAAATTAGAGGAAGAGAGAATTTGAATGATTTTATATTTATGAGCCTTTTTTTTAATAACTAAAAACAACTCATTTGGCACAAAAATTTTATAATAATAATAATAATAATAATAATAATAATAATAATAAGTGAAACTGAGAGAAATTCAAATTAGAATTCCAAATTAGAATCCCAATTTTGCGCCATGTGTCCTAAATTATTTATTCTTAAAGAGTTTTATTTCTTAATTTTAAAATCAAATGTGGGGGATCACATCATAAATATTCATCTAAGTGAGTTATTAAGTACAAAAACCAAAGAGTTTAGAATAAATGAATCGTAAGAAAAAAAAAAGTGCTTTACAATAATTAAAAAAAAATATGGACAATTTACATTTTATACCTAATAATATCCTTACAAATTTTTTTTAAGAGATAATAAAATTTAAAAATGACTATCAATAGTATTTAAATTATATATATAGAAATTATATTATGCATCTTATTGTATATCTTTAAGTGTATCCATGCATATGCATGGGGTTACAAGCTAGTATATATAATGAGAAATCATTACATACTTTAGAAATGTGTGGTTTAAAAAAAGTATAATCTAATACCATGTATAATTTGAACTTCTTATAAAAAAGTATAATTTGAACCGTATGATTATAATTGTTTTTAATTGTATCTGTGCATATGCTCGGGACTACACACTAGCCTTCCATAATGTCACACACCAAATAATCTCTCTTTCTCCTCTAAAATCCAAATTGAATTTTAGATTATGCATCGCCTTATCTCAAGGGAGACAATATTGGGTGATCTTATTAATAAGTGAAGTCGCAATAGTAACATTAAAAAATTAGACTCTATTTTTTAATGATTTAAAATTTATTTTATTCTTGATATATTATAAATTTTTTTTTATCATAGGTAATTTTTTTTTATTTGTAGATAAGTTAAAAATTGAAATATATATATATATATATATATATATAAAGCTTAACAAAAAAGGACAATAGAATAGAAAAAAAAAATACTTAAATCTCAAATAGGATATATTAATAAAGAAATTCATAAAAAATTCTTAGAAGATAATGAAATAATATATCGAAAAGATAACAATGAAAACAATCGTAATGATGTTATAATATGTAATACTATAACTATTCTAATTAGGGTTATTCCTTAGGTTTCCCCCTCTTAAAATTTAGTCATACTACTGTAATTAACTAAAAATACACTTTCATCCCAAAAGAAAAAAGCCACATGATTGAATCTTTAGAGGGGAATCTAAGCAACAATACCTAAATACTGTCCTTAAGTTTTGTCCTTCTAATTATATAAAAAGCTAAATAATTTCTAAATACGTTTATCTATTATAAAATTTTATTAACAAAACATGTCACAATTGTTTCCACAAAAAAGAAAATGTTTAAAATTAAATTGATAATATCCTACTTAAAATACATTATATTAGAAGAAAATCTTGAATTAGTGATATTATCAATCAAAAAGTAAATGCTAGCAAGACCTAAATATAGAAACTTTACTAATAATAATGCTACATCTAGACATGGCAAAATGGGTCAGAATTTTTTGACCTGACCCAAAAAATACCTGACCTGAACCCGATTTATTTTTACTTAAAGCAAAAACGGGTTGACCCGTGACCCGACCCGTGTTTTTTGCGGGGTCAACCCGACCCGAACCAGAACCATTTTTTTAAAACTTTTTTTTTTGAATAAAAAAATAGTAAAATTAAGACAATATTAGTTTAATTGTTTATTGTGTTTGTTTATTATGAGTTTTAAGGAAACAATTGATACATTTACATAACTACATGCAAATTAATTGAAAGATAAATGGTTGAGCATTCTGTAATGAGTAAAGATTTTTAGATATCAAATAGTAAAGTACATGCCAAGGTAATCTGGTTACATTAGAGTTAAAAATATAGATTTAAAATTGTAGACATGTGTGAAAAACATTCACAATTGTGAAAATAGTGAAGCCAAAGAATCAAATTAACATAAATTATGAATGCTTAGACCTATTTTTTAACAGTTTATATCCAAAATAAACGACTTTTCAAAATAAATTATGATATTTCTTAGAGTGTGTGTTGCTTAACAATGATATGATATTCATAAAAGAGACTATGTATAAATAAGTAAGTAATCAAACTTTAATGTATATCTCAATTGAAATAGAGTGCCAACCACAATTGATAATAGATTATAAAATTAATTTTCAAGATTGTAAATTTCTTATATATTTTTATTCTTTATCAAATGAGTTATCTAATAAGTCATTTGTAATTTTGTTTTATATTTTGGAATGTTGATATTGTGTAGAAATAAAATTTGTGTATTTGTTTTACTTATCTTTGTGTTATTTTGTTTTAGATAGTAATGTTAGGATTTGTATAGTTTTAAAATTATTGAATAAATATTAATAAGTTTAACTGAGTTCATTCTTAATATAAGTGGTGAACTCAAAATAATGCATTTTACATCAAGTAATTTGTTGCATAACTTTTCAAATGGCAAATACATGTTGTTTTCTTTATAAAAAAAAATTCATGTGAAAAATAAGGGTTAACCCAACCCAACCCGCAACCTGATTGACCCGAACCCGTTTTTAACCCGCTTAAAATGACCCATTTTTAATATGTGACCCGTTTAACCCGCAATCCAATTGACCCGACCCGCCTGTTTTGCCATGTCTACCTACATCCTATGTATCAAATAGCAGGAAGAACATATTTTATATTTATAATTGATTTAAATAAATAAACAAATAACTAATTTATGGTCTTGGACCCCAAACAAATTAAAGAGATGGAAGTAGTACCTTTAATTTTCTCATCCTGACAGAGCATTTGGACCAATGTGGTCTTCCCACATCCAGCAGGAGCAGTCAATAGAAGCTGATGCACCTCCTCCTTCAACAGCAGTGCCTTCAACTCCTTCATTGGCACATCAAACCCCACTGTAAAAATCGGGGGTCTACGAACCGCACAAAATGCCCTTGGTCTATCCCAGTTCGAATCCTTTTCTTCTTGAATAATATTCAAGTTTACCGAAATCTCGGTCCCATGATTCCTTATGCTATTTGCTTCCGTATCATCCTCACAGGACCTTGCGATGTCCTCGTCCGACTCGCAAAGTTCGGTGGGGCAACAGACTCTAAAACAGCAGCTCCACCACCGGCTTTTCGAGCACTTGCGAACTTGCTTCTCGCCCTTTTTCACGTCTTCTATCGAGCGCTTTGTATTCTTTTTTGGGACATCTAATCGCTTTGTATCATCGTTGAACAAAAGCAATAAACGATTTTGTCCGGATCCGAGGCGTTTAAGATTGACCTCTTTCTTAACTGCGCCTCCAAATGCCTCAACTTCAATAACTAATTTTACCGCCATAAATCTTAAACTTTGCTTCGATCGCCAAATAAACCAAATAAATCCAATATAGGATTTCGAAACCCAATTTAGAAACAAATTAAAAAAGACTTCCCTCTACCCAACAACGCCCAAAAAATCGAAACTTTATTATAAATTTGTTTAAGGATATGTTGTAGATCTGCTTTCAAATGAATGACTGCAACACAATACGACTTAAATTAGCAGCGATACCTGAAAATTACGAAGCTGAATTAACACTTATATACAACTGCGAAACTTGCAAACACGGCAACCCTTCAATTTCTGCTTAATTTCTGATAAAGATAAGAGCGTAAACAGAGTAGAATTTTCTGGGGAGGGAAAATTATTGAATTGTCGAAGAGATGGTAAAACACGCTAATACAGGAATCATCAATATACCTTTTTCTCCGCAATTGCGCATCTTGTGACTTGAAGTTTCGGACAAGTTTTTAGACCTTTTACTTTTTAGAGCACGGCACAGACTTTTATTATTATTATTATAATTACACACAGCATGAACTTGAAAAGAAACAGGATTCATGGCATGGCTTTCACATCCGGTTTTCAAATTTTTTATAGCCCAAAACGCAAGTTGGATTAAGAAAAAGACTTACAAACCTTAGCCAATTACAAATAAAAAATTATTATTGTTGAGTTATAGATCAACTCTAGTTTTTTTTTAGAAGAAAAACATTAAATCTCATTAAGGGAGGCCGTTAAAATCAGCCTGTGAAAACAGTAGTGATGTCTAATGGTACGTTTTCCATCTAAACTTGGAATTGGGGTGGAAATTGCTCATTTTGCAAGCGAGTGAGCTATAGTGTTACAATGCTTATGTACATGGGAATAATTTAACATTGAAAAATAAGAGGCAAGGTACTGTATATCTTTTGCAATGGTCGAAGTGTGATAATGAGTAAGAGTCACCCTTGAGTGCCAGTTCAAGAGCCCATTGTGCCACCACAGTTTCGACTTCGATAGCTGTAAAAGGTAGGGGGATGCGTTGGGATAGAGAGACCATAACCTGACCAAACTCATTCCTAATTATCACCCCAATACCAACACAATTTTCTGACTGAAAAAAGTGTTTTCTAAGGTAATTCTGTACTAAGAGTTTTCTAGAGGTTGCTAGCTTATAGGTTGTCACCCAACTAGTGCAATTGTGGAGGTGTTATGGAGAGCAAACTCATGCAATCTGTCTCTTGCCTAACTTAATAATTGATCCAACATACTAGTAAATTTTCTAAGCCTAAGATTATTCCGATAGTTCCATAGCGCCTAAATCACCATTGAGAACAAAGTCAGGTCTCTATTTTCTGCAAAAATACACCCCAACAGATCGACGAAGGTTGAAACTTACTTTAAACTGCTATGATTCCATATGGGGATTTTATTCCAAAGCTCATCTAGTTTCGGATAGAGGTATAGTGCATGCCTCACGCCTTCTTGATGATCATGGCAAAGTTCACAACTGTCTCTAGTGATAATCTGTTGCTTAATTAGATTCTTCTTCGTAGGTAAAGAATTTTTCGCTACTCTCCAAACCAGATTTTTTACCTTACACAGAATGGTTAAACTCCAAATTGCTTGTCACAAAGGTTTTAGACTTTTAGTTGTGCATAATCGGATTGACCTGGTTGGCTATTCTGAAACTCTAGTTGCAAAAACTGGTTCCCCAACTTGACTGTGTACTCTCTAATGGGGTTGTAAGGCCATGTGAGAATTACGTGCAAATTGATTAATTAGTCCGAATTACATGCAAATTTAATTATGACACAGTCAAATTACCAAACTAAATAGAGTGCAATGGAAAATAAGTTTGACACGACGATTTGATCACAATGAGGAAAACCTCACAGGCAAAACCTCACCAAGTAAATTTTAGGTCACCAATTCCGAATAATCCATTAACAAGAAATAGAGGTTACAAATACAATGGATTTTACCGAATTCCAAAGTACCTACCTATAGTAGAATCTATTGATCTATTAGAAAGCTTAGCTCCAATCCCTAATTAGACTAGATCTTGTAGAAGACTTCTCATTTGCATGAATCTCCTATCCGTGACTAATTCCACAGCAAATATTTTGATTGTTGTAACTTTGCAGAGTTCTTCAATCCACGCTTGGATGAACCAATAGCAACTTGATACAAAACCCTAGACACTCAATGTTGCAAAAACTCTCTATTATGTGCGTATCTCTCTATCTCTATGATGATGACTATAAATTATGTATTTTATATGCTTTGAAACCCTAGTGCAATAATTCCTAGAAAGGCAAGTCATCATAGGCTAAAAAAAAATTTGTAGTTCAGTTTTCCCGTATCTCGATATGTCAAGCAAGTATCGAGATTCATTTATTATCAATAAGTCAATAGGTATCAAGACCTACACAACATCTTTTTTTGAGCAGTCTTGTATTTTCAATAATACCACTTGTTAAATAACAATATGTTCTTCTTAAAAACACTTGAAACTAAGACTCAATTACGTATAAAGTGTATTTTGATCTCGTATATGCCAATACATAAAAATATGACCCTTATAATTATACTTTAGGAAATAACTATTATACACTCACTTAATGCACACAATGTACACACAAATCAACTTTTGTACTGAAATCATGACTTTAAATCACAACTTGAAATCAAAAAATTTTGAACTGAAATTATTTGAAATCACGATTGTAGTGCAAAAGATAATTTGTGTGTACTTCGTATGCATTAAGTGGGGTGCAATAAATACCACTCACTTTATACTCATCAATCAATCAACGTATCAGTTACGTCTGATTTTGTTTTTTTTTTTCTAATTTTGGTTACTTTTTTTTTGAGAAAGTAATTTTGGTTGCTTGAAAAAAATGTATGGAATATTGTTATTGGTAAAACACGAAATGGAACAATTAAAGTGGAACATAAAATTTTTATGCTAATTTTATCTTCTTCTTTTTAAAATCTTTTAAATACACTAAAAAGAGAAAAAAATTATTTAAAAAAAAAAACTTTATATAAAAAAAATAAATAATATTAAAAGCACACATGAAACTATCTTTTTCTTGATTACTGTACTCTTCCATTTGAGAAAAATATATATTTTGAAGAGTCCGCTGCCATTGCGAATTCATTCTACAGTTAAAAAGTGTATTTAACTATTTATGAGATAGACAGAACGGGTTATAGGATGGGGAGTTAACGTAAATGGTGGTGTTAAACTTGGTCTATTTGAGTTTTAAGTAATCTTAAATGATGTGTCAATTTATAATGTTGTCACCTAACTAGGGGTGTTCGCGGTACGGTGCGGTGCGGTTTTGGGCCATTTTTAACACCACACTTTGCGGTGCGGTTTAGCTAAAACCATAATTGCACAGCACCTTGTTTTTGCAGTCACATGTGCGGTGCAATGCAGTGTGGTGCGGTTTAGAATTTAACCAAAACCATAACCGCACCGCACCTCATTTTTATGGTCACATGTGCGATACTATGTATAAGATGCGGTTTGAAGTCGATTTCTTACTCAGCCTAAAACTAATATTTCCCTTTTTTTGGGCCAAGTTTTAAATTATTGAGCTAGTTTTTCTTTATTTTGAGTTGGCTTTTTTAGTCAACACTTGCTAGGGTTATTAAACTTTTTTTTTTTTTTTTGAAAACTAGGGTTATTAAACTATTAATAATATATTTAATATTAAAAATAAATAAATTAATTAATATATATAGAAGGTGCGGTTTGTGCGGTTTTCTTATTATAAAACTGCAAACCGCACTGCACCATGCGGTGCGGTGCACTATTACTTGCGATGCGGTGCGGTTTTGCCATTTTGCGGGTGGTTTTGATGCGGTTTTTGCGGTTTGTGCAGTTTATGCCGTTTGGTGAACACCCCTACACCTAACTATTCGGTTGTATGAAACTAGACACTCACAACATGGAAAATTATATAGTCCTTATGGTGGACCATTGTTAGTTTAACCTTTTTTTTTCTTTTTTTTGCAATTTTAAATAGA
The DNA here is from genome assembly GCA_019022515.1 of Quercus aquifolioides. NCBI lineage: Eukaryota > Viridiplantae > Streptophyta > Magnoliopsida > Fagales > Fagaceae > Quercus > Quercus aquifolioides. The sequence goes on along the minus strand of CM032334.1, from coordinate 46,874,137 downwards.
TAAGAGTCTTTTAATAAAATGGCAGACCACATCACCATTAGAATTGTATAATTTCTTCGCGCAACTTGCCAATAATATTAGTATACCATCTTGCAATTTGGAGGAGTTATTGCTAAACTTTTTCCATGAAAAAGTATGTACATTGGTAATAGTCAGAGTATTCTTACCTGTTGCATCTGAACATTTGTACTCCACTACACCCAATTCAAAACTATGACTGAATTAATAAATAGGAGTCTTTTAATGAAATGGTGGACCACATCACCATGAGAATTATATAATTTCTCTGCAACTTGCTAGAAACATCGATATACCTTCTCGCGGTTTGGAGGAGTTGTTGCTAAACTTTTTCCATGGAAAAGTATGTATATTGGTCATACTCAGAGTATTCTTACCTACTGCATCTGAACGTTTGTACTCCACTACACCCAATTCAAAACTGTGACTGAATTAATAGATAGGAGTCTTTTAATGAAATGTGGACCACATCACCATGAGAATTATATAATTTCTCCGCAACTTGCCAGAAACATGGATATACCTTCTTGTGGTTTGGAGGAGTTGTTGCTAAACCTTTTCCATGGAAAAGTATGTATATTGGTAATAGTCAGAGTATTCTTACCTGTTGCATCTGAACATTTGTACTCCACTACACCCAATTCAAAACTATGACTGAATTAATAGATAGAAGTCTTTTAATGAAATAGTAGATCACGTCACCATGAGAATTGTATAATTTCTTTGCAACTTGCCAGAAACATCGTTATACCTTCTTGCAATTTAGAGTTGTTGCTAAACTTTTTCCATGGAAAAGTATGAATATTGGTAATAGACAAAGTATTCTTACTTGCTGCATCTAAACATTTGTACTCCATTACACACAATTCAAAACTGTGATTGAATTAATAAATAGGAGTATTTTATTGAAATGGTGCATCACGTCACCATGAGAATTGTATAATTTCTCCGCAACTTATCAAAAACATCGGTATATCTTCTCGTGATTTGAAGGAGTTGTTGCTAAACTTTTTCCATGGAAAAGTATTGGTAATAGACATAATATTCTTACCTGTTGCATCTGAACATTTGTACTCCACTACACCCAATTCAAAACTATGACTAAATTAATATAGGGATTACCCAATCAAATTAAAAAATCAAAAACTTTATAGTAGATACATCGAACAAGCACCTACTTTGAAATTCCATTGCTAGATTAAGGAAGCAACTAAACAAACTAAGATAACTAGTCACAATTATATTGAAACATCAAATTCAGTTGAGAAGAATCAACCACAAGAAAGGAAAGATACAAATTGCAAAAACTTAATGCCTTGTTTGAATTGAGGGGGGAGAGAGGAGGAGTAGAGTAGAGTTGGCCAAAAATTAGGCATAATTAGTAATTCATCCCATCTGCTATGCAAAATATATACCTATAATTTTTGTTACATACACATACATGGTTCAGGAGATTATATTATACATGTTATCACATCCTTCTATAAACTAGGGCATATAGAGCCACTAACAAACTTGAACAGCTATTGCCACTGCTCCAATATTTCTGCAAAAAGACCAGGGTATACAGAACATATTTTAGCCTAGACCTCCTATAAAAACTATAGGCCATAGCAACTGTTTGCCATCGCTCCAACCACAGCAATAGTTGGGAGAACATCACTTTGTTCCCATCATCCTATCCAGCTTGACAGTTTGTCCAGCCCTTTCTTTTCATGTGCTTTGGTTTCTTTCTCACTCTATTTTGATCCATCTCTGCAACAAAAAACTCATTTTTAAAGTATGGAATATTTTTATTGGTAAAGCATGAAATGGAACAATTAAAGTAGAACATAAAATTTTTATTCTAATTTTATCTTCTTCTTTTTTAAATCTTTCAAATACACTAAAAGAGAAAATATGAATTAAAAACAAAACTTTTATATAAAAAATAAATAATATTAAAAGCGCATATGAAACTGTCATTTTCTTGATTACTGTACTCTTCCATTTGAGAAGAAAAAAAAGTATTTTGAAGAGTCCTCTACCATTGTGTATTCATTCTACTGTTAAGGGCCAAAATGGCCCATTACCATCAATTTTGGAAATATTTGGCCCAAAAACACTGTTTCGGAAATAATTGGGGATCTACCACCTTTTTAAGTACTCGAGTTTGATAAACTCGAGTACTATGTTTTTTACTTCCACCGTGGCACGCTGACATGGCAGCGGGATTTGAAAATTCTAAGCAGTACTCGAGCTCCTGAATCTCGAGTACTTTATTTCTGTGGTACCCGAGTTTCCCAAACTCGGGTACCATTCTGCCTTAACAAATTTTTTTAAAAAAACACTGGGCCAACTCAGTTTACTTACTCAATCTATCACTCTCTCATCTATCACTTTCTCAATCTCAAATCTCCCTCTCAATCTCGCTATCTCCCTCTCAATCTTGCTATCACTTTCTCAATCTCCCTCTCAATCTCGCTGTCAATCTCCCTCTCAGTCTCGCTCTCGCTCTCGCGCTCTCGGTCTCGCCCTCTTCTTCGGCACCACAAGCTTGCTCTTCTTTCTCTATTTCTCACGGCAACACAGGTACATCACTCTAACTTTTGTCTTCTTCGTTGACCTGTCTATTTCTCTATTTCTACTCAATCTTAATGCATATAGGCTCTGGGATGTGGGTTTCGTTTGAATATATATATATTTTTTTCTGTGGGTTTGCTTGGGTTTCATTTGATTTATTGTGGGTTTTGTTGGGGTTTTGTTCATTTGTTTGTGCGTTTTGTTTCATAGTATTTTCAATAATTTGTTTTGGGTTTGTTTTTATTTTCTATTCCTGTTATCTTTTTGTGGGTTTGTAATGCAAATTATGTGTTTGATGAAATGCTTCTATGAACTATCTATGAAATGCTTCTATGAAATGCTTCGTGGACTCGTTGAATTTGGGTTAGGATAACATTTGCCGTTCTCATTTGGCACATTTAGCTTGTTTTATCAGTTTAGGATCTTAAGGGTTGGGAGTTTAGGGGTAGAAAATGATCATCTTATAAATTTATTGTAGTTGATGCAATTAGGAAGGAGAAAGGGTTTGTAATCACATTTAGTTACAAAATCCTCATATGCCTTAGAAAGTCATTAGATTCACAATTAGGAATTGGAATTTCTTAGTGTTTTTAATGTAAATGTTCAAGGTTGAAATCCGTTTTTTTCTAACTATTGAATTATCAAAAAATAGAAAAGTAGAACAACTCTCTAAATATTTCAAAAAATCTACTTTAAGATTGAAAGATTTGAGGGCGTCTTGAAGGTGCTATATATATTGTTTTTTATGACCCTTTAAAGTGCTATATATGATGACGCTTTGTACAATACTTATGAAACCTTAATTCTGCTAACATGGTAGTTGAATAAAATCTTACAGTACTATTACCTATAAACCTCTTATACTGTCTCTTAACAATTCGTACTATCATCCAATAATAGAGAGACCACATACAAAGTTCATAAAATAAATTTCAGTACCCTACATGTACTACAAGTCATAGTACTAGTTATAATGTATGTATGTATATCTGTTTGTTTATGATGTTGTCAAATTTAAAGTATCTACCAACATCTTTTACGTTTGAACACAAGACATAGTAAATGATCTTTTAAGGGATCACTATTTTATTGCTTCAACAATTGTATCCTTTCAAATGAAAACATAAAAGATAAGGCAAACATAGATGACTTTTGTTTGGGCTAATGCATATGCAATGCGGGACGGACTCACTAGCTATGCTTTATAGAATGTGTCCAGATGAGGATGTATCCTCTTAACTCAGTAGAACTGTAGAAAAGATTGAAGCCAACTCTATAAACCAAACCCGTGTTTGGTGGAATTTACTCCAAAGATCTTTATGATCTGTTTATTGTATCTGAAAATATTAATTTATTTTGCAGCTAAATTATATATGTACAAATTTTTAAAGATTCACAATAATAATTTTACACAATTAATTTTTAAAACAAAATAAGCTAAATAAAAAAATAAAAAAAATCATCCAAAGACAACCTTAAATATTGAAGGAGTGAAATTAAGTGATGTACAAATTGTTATTGGTACTAGGAGTAGGAATACTCTTAGAGGTCTTTGTTAATTTTGTGATATGGCCATATGGGTATGTAAGAGCAAGGTGAAAGGTGAGGTCATGGGTTTAAGAACCACTAGGTGGGTATGTAACTTATGGATGAGAAAATGTCATACATACTTTATTCACCCATAAAAGATAATTTTCCTTGAATCTACTATGGATTACGGTTTTATTCTCTGGAATATGGTATTTGCTCTACTGATAAAAAAAAAAAAAAAAAAAAAAAAAAGGTATTTGCTCTGATGGTTCACATGAAAAGTGGGTCTAGTTTCTTATTTTCAAGTGACTGGAAAACGTATGGGCCTCCTTTCTCTGATTATGTGTACTCTTTTTTATATTGAGCTTGTTAACTGACTTTGAAAGTTTGAATGAATCACAGGTTAGTTGAAACACACATTTTCTCTTTTGTTGTGGGAAGAGCATTTGTAACAGATATTGAAAAGTTAAAAATCATCAGCAAAACAAGATCTTTGGATGTGGCTAAGGTGTTAAAGTTTTTTTCAGAAGTCACAAAGGTTTGTCTGTCACATGTCTGTTTCAGAATGCTGATTATTTTCCCAGTGATTGGTTTCTTTATTTCATGTTATCTATACTTTTATGCAGGATGGAATCAGTCCTGGTTCAAATTTATTAACTGCAATTGAGATCCTTGTATCTGGGGTATATTTCCTTAATCTTTGGTGGATTAAAATAATCATTATTGTTGAGGTTTTACTTCATATTTTTTTTCCATATCATGAATATTTGTATTCTGTTTTGTTAGATGGTGTGGTCTCTAATGATATTCTCTAAGTTTTGAAACTGATTACCATGCATTGAATGGTAAAAAATGATTGTTTGGATAATACATAGATGTGCATGCTTTAGGCATTCTTATCTTATGTCCATTTGATCCCTTTGTTAAGCTTTTTGAACAATTTTAATGGATGCAGCCTGTCGATAAGCAATCTCTCCTTGATTCGGGCATATTATGCTGTCTCATTCATATACTCAATGCCCTTCTGGATCCTTCAGAGACCAGTCAAACGCAAAAGCCTGCTGATCATGAAGGACTACTGCCAGCAGTAAAAGATTATGATAGTGGTGTTGGGCAAGTCCGCCGCCTTGAGGTATCTCTCTCTCTCTCTCACACACACACATGCACATTTCTATGGATGTAAGGTTCAAGTTACACTTGCTCTTTTGATTTCTTTTAATGACTCCATCAGGTTGATTTCATCCTGATAAGGAACGGGTCTATAATGCTGGTGCTGTTAGAGTTCTTATCCGTTCATTGTTGCGCTTTACTCCCAAGGTGCAGCTAGAAGTGCTAAGTCTTATTGATAAGCTTGCTCGTGCTGGCTCCTTCAATCAGGAAACCCTTACCTCAATAGGTGCGAAATAGATCATTCAGTGTATTTGTTTTGCTTTGCTTGAATGGTAACTAGTTTCTTATTATTTGCTTTGTATATTTATGTTGTGTTGAACTTTTACTAGAGACAATTCATCCCTTTCTTTTGGGATCATCTCCATTGCTCTCTTATGCTTTGAAGATTGTGGAAGTTCTTGGGGCATATAGGTAAGAATTATGGTCATGTCATGAAATAAATTTATCTGTTCATCCCTGTTTGCATTATGTGTCGTTATGTTCAAATAACAAGATTTGTACTTTTGGTAATAGATTACATGTCTACATATTACTTGGATTTGTTAGTTAGTCCTTTCCAATGTCATGTTAATGTTACTTTTGTCCTTTATTACTTGGATTTGATGGACTTAATCCTCCCCTGGGCCCTACGGAAGGTTATTAACTTACAATATATTGATGTTATTGTTGTTATTTGCACAATGGTTGTTTGGATTTTCTACATATATCTCTAGTGTGAACTCTTTTTCCACTGCTGCATGTTAAAATTCAGCCTATATTGAATTTGATGACTGAGATAAGTATTTGCTATTGCACTTCTAGATTAACTTTGTCTTGTACCTTTTCTGCTGGTAACTAGGTGGACACTTGGATAATAGTATGAAGCTAATATCATCTGATGCTGCAAAAACCTTAGAAACAGCCCACGGGCACTGTGCTCCAGTTACTTGTCTTGGTCTTTCACCTGATAGCAACTACCTGGGCATAACAACCAGCAAATGCTTTCAGTCTTTTCTGGGGACTGAGGGTGGTTGTCCCACTTAAGCAAAGAACAAATTGACTCTGTTTGAGACTTTCAATTACCTGAGCGCCTTCATCTTTATAATGGAATACAATAGATATTCAAAAGAAAAAGAAATTTCCTCAGCCTTTTAGTTTTTATTTACTGTTCTAATTGTTGTTATTGTACATTGATTTATTTTGTTACTTTGATGTAAGCAAAATTGTTTAATTAAAATGAACTTTCTGTTTTATAAAACAGTATTTGAAGAACAGAATAGATTTTCTTTACCCTGCAAAAAGAAAAAGGAAATAAGTAGCAATCACTGTAAATGCATATTCTAAATTGAAATGTTGTCACACTGTTGCTGCCTTTTGCTTGCAGTTGAGTTTGAAAGTGGTGGATCAAATGCTCAAGTGACGGAAAATGCAACCGAAGACCTAACTTATTGCTGTCACTATAAATTTACAAATGCAGTATTTTCATTTTTCATGTTGTCCCTTTTCAGTGCTTATATTGGATTTATGTGAGTTACAATTACTACTTGGTTATTGTTCTATTGTTCTCTAATATAATTAATTAACTAATCCCTAGCCATCCTTGGGTTGTTGTGCCTCTACTATAGTGATAATTGTGATAGAAAGTCGTACCTAATGTACAGGATTTTTATTTTTTTGGAGTTTGAGAGAGATAATTGGTAAACAGTTTTACCTCCTTTTTTTTTTTTTTTTTTTTTTGGTTTTAGAATCATCTTATCCTCTATTATAGTGGTATTGATTTCTTAACAAAATCTGGGGAATTAAGGTTGCATGGATAGGGTAGCTTTTGATTCTGATTTTGATGTTACATAGACAAGGCTGCACGAGATATATATATATATATATATATATATTACAAACTGAAGCTTAAAACTGATGTGAACTTCATGTACACAAAGCAAGCAATGTTTGCAATACGAATGAGCATGATGGGGGTGTCAAAGCAATTTCTCAATGTTAGGCCCTTGATCTGATTGATCGAAGCACCTTAAACTGTGCATGCAGGTTTATAAAAAAGGGACATTTTATACAAAATTAAAAAAAAGGGACATTTTATAAAACATGAAAAGAAAGGACATTTTATAAAAACACTCGAGAACCAAGTAAAATATTTGCGTGTGAGTTTCTCTTATTTTCTGAAGGCCTTATTTTCTGAAGGCAGATTGGTACCCGAGTATGTGAAACTCGGGTACCAATCTGCGTTACATATTTTTTTAAAAACACGGAGCCAAAAAACACTGAGCGAGCTGCAAACTTGGGGTAGTTTTAACAAGGTACTCGAGTATGTGAAACTCGGGTACCAATCTGCCTGACATATTTTAAAAAAAACACGGAGCCAAAAAACACTGAGCGAGCTGCGAACCTGGGGTAGTTTTAACAAGGTACTCGAGTATATGAAACTCGGGTACCAATCTGCCTGACATATTTTTTAAAAAACACGGAGCCAAAAAACACTGAGCGAGCTGCGAACTTTGGGCAGTTTTAACAAGGTACTCGAGTCCCTTAAACTCGAGTACCTACTCCCACGGTTATTGCCCACCTACTCACATACGAACGAACTGGCTCCAACGGTGCGAGTAAATGCTACTTAATGGTACTCGAGTTCTTTGAGCTCGAGTACGATTTAACCATATACCAACCCATCAGCATTAAGACATTTTCAGTAGAAAGCTCTTCAGAGACACTAATCTGTGCGAGTCAGCCATTATCAGCATAAACTTGACTGTTTGGTCACCATCTGCAAGTCCTTGAGCTGTGTTGGTGTCTCCATCAATCAACGTGCTATCCATTCCACCGGTGAGTCAATTCTTTTGTGACCAGTACATAGATGTATTTGTTAAATGCTTAGTTTTTAAATTTTTTTGCATGAGTTAAATGACCTCAATGAGTTTTTAGATTGTGTTTGTATGAGATTTTTATGCATGACTTTCATGTAACGAGTTTTGCAATATTAACTGTGTACAACTGCTGATACATACATGGTTCTATATATATAGTGGAAATTTAACTGTGTAATGGAAAGGAACTATTATTTTACACTAAGTAATGCCACAAACACAAAGTTTGTAAGGCAGATTGGTACCCGAGTTTCAGAAACTCGAGTACCAATCTGCCTGATTCCCTTTGGCACAAAGTTTTTTCGCCCAAGGAATTTTAAAAAAAATTTGGTCAGTGAGTAGGTGGGTAATAACTAATAATTGTGGGAGAAGGTACTCGAGTTTCAAGGACTCGAGTACCTTGTTAAAACTGCCCAAAGTTCGCAGCTCGCTCAGTGTTTTTTGGCTCAATGTTTTTAAAAAAATATGTAAGGCAGATTGGTACCCGAGTTTCACATACTCGGGTACCAATCTGCCTTAAGGAAATAAGAAAAACTCACACGCAAATATTTTACTTGGTTCGCAAGTGTTTTTATAAAATGTCCTTTTTTTCATGTTTTATAAAATGTCCCTTTTTTTTATTTTTTTATAAAATGTCCCTTTTTTATAAACCTGCATGCACAATTTAAGGTGCTTCGATCAATCAGATCAAGGGCCTAACATTGAGAAATTGCTTTGACACCCCCATCATGCTCATTCGGATTGCAAACATTGCTTGCTTTGTGTACATGAGTTTGACATCAGTTTTAAGCTTCAGTTTGTAACTTTTCTATACAACTTTTTAAAACTTCATTTTTGTTGGTTCTTTTTTCTCATTATTTTCAATTTTTTTATAAGTATATTGTACCCCACCATCATAAAAACAAATTTAGCAAAAGACCTACATAAATGGTTCCCAAATATAGGTCAAATAACGGTTTGCATGTGTGTATAAGCGAGTAATTTAGAACAAGTTCTTTCGTGAGCTATATTCAGTTACCAAGCTTGCAAAAAGTTGGTTAGCATTTCTACTTTGAAAGAGAAAAGGGGGAAAGGACTAAGGAGACACATCAATCTACACTATCATACAGCATAATCTACATATATAAACACCATTGTTGTATTTTACATTGAGAATGGTTAATATACAATCACTGCCGAAGCTTAGTTCTTGCCATCTCTAAGGCTGCCTTGGCTGCATTACGTTTTTGCTCCCTTTGATGACAAAGTTTTGTTGCCTCTTCTGCTTCCTGAGATGCAGTCTGCAAACTCTTTTCAGACTCCAACATATCCCTAGAAACCTCACCTACGCGAGTCTCTAGCTCCTTAGTCTCAGCCTCACAACTGGACAACTGATTCTCAATTTGGAGAAGCAACTCTTTGACACAGGAAGCCTCTTCACGAAGTGAGTGAAGACGCTGATTGGAGTCTATAAATGCAGTCATTATTTCGTCGTGGATGCGAGAAATATCATCATACCTTACTTTCTCACTATGTAACTGCTCCATCAAAACTCAGTTCACACAATAACCCTCTAGATTTATCAAAGTAGTTCCACATTTAAATCTACCTAGAATCCAACTGAAAGCTAAAACATAGAACCATGGCATTAACAGAATGCATATAAATTATAACTAACAAATGGATTGAATGTCCCAGCAATCTGCCTTGCAAATAAGATTCAGAAGTAAATAAACTGACATAGACACAACCAATATTGTAAGTGTATGAGTTGTTGGAGACAACTTTATATTATTTCACATGTACAGGCAAGACAAAATACAAAATTTGGAAGCAAATAATAATTGAGGAGATTCATGAGCAAAAAAATTGACAGTCACAGAATCTATGGTTCCATAGTTGTAAAGTAGGTGAAACTAAACACAAGGAACTTTGACAGACCTTGTAATGCAGAGCCTCACGTGATAATTTCCCCTGCTTACTGCTGCCAACTGAACATGAAATGCAATCAACTTTTAATTAGAGATATTAATGGGAAAGAAAACCATTTCATAAACACAGGAAACTGTATATACTTATGGAATTTGAAAATAAACTTACGGCTAAGCACAGAAAGTTCAGAGCTCTTCAACACACGCAGCCTCTTAACCGTAGATACAAACATTCTGTAAATTATAAATTGAGAAATTAAATTCATAAAACAGGAACTTTAGTGCTTATTAAAGGAATAACCCAAATTCAGCATGGGATTTGAACTTTAGTAGTTAAGATACTAAGCAATGGCGTAAAAACAACGCGGTTGAAGTACCTAACTGTACCCCCACACTTCTCCCCCTTTTCCTCACCCACTAGTGATTATTCAAGGAACAAACTGTCGTCCAGCAGATGCTACAAGATAATCACAGGGAGGGCTAAATGTCACATAAAATGTCATATTCATTAGGACAAACGAATTCATTGTAACTAGAGACTTCATGTTCATTATATGTATAAAAGAATAACATTCAATTACTTCAAAAAAAAAAAAAAACACTAGACTCTTCGTAAACTAAGTTAAAATCACATCAACAAACCTGGATACTGAGGCACAACAGCTCTGCAAGTCTCTTCAAGGTGATCCTTGCGTAATAGTTAGCATCAGTTTTATAACAATTGACATAACATTCAATAACTTAAGTAATTAAACATATTTGTTGTTTTAAGACAACAAATGTCCAATAAATTTTCATCTTACTAATTTATTGTTCAAATGAATCCACAATTTTTTATTTTTTATTTTTTATTTTTGGTAATTTCCTAACAGCAGCATGAAGTTGATTATTGTATATATACAGATGTGGGTTTCATTTGAATATATATATTTTTTTTCAATAGCTGCCTCTAAGCTATAATTACCTGATTATTAACACAAACATTTAGTCATGTTCATTCCCAATTAGCAAAATAACTATAGACAGACCAGAAAAATGAAGAGCCATTTCTTGTTGACTTGTCGAACAGCCATTTCTACAAAAGCTGTTGGATGCATTGAAAAACTTCACACAGTCAATTCAACAAACAGATAGCAATCAATCAAAATTGCTTGAGGATGAAACAGAAAAACAATACCTTGTTGGAGCTGGAGTGGGTTTGATTGATTTTGGTGAAAACCCAGGTAGGGGAAAGGTATAAATTGTGGTTGGAAGTAGTTCTAGGGGCTTCAAAGAAGCCCTACAATCAAAGCAATACAGAAAATAGAGCGCCATTGAACAGGAAGATGATTCTTTACTGTTTGTGGAGCAAAGCAAGAAGCATTTCATCAAACACATAATTTGCATTACAAACCCACAAAAACATAACAGAAATAGAAAATAAAGACAAACCCAAAACAAATCAGTGAAAATACAACGAAACAAAACGCACAAACAAACGAACAAAACCCCAACAAAACCCACAATAAATCAAATGAAACCCAAGCAAACCCACAGAAAAAAAAATATATATATTCAAACGAAACCCACATCCCAGAGCCTATATGCATTAAGATTGAGTAGAAATAGAGAAATAGACAGGTCAACGAAGAAGACAAAAGTTAGAGTGATGTACCTGTGTTGCCGTGAGAAATAGAGAAAGAAGATGAGCTTGTGGTGCCGAAGAAGAGGGCGAGACCGAGAGCGCGAGAGCGAGACCGAGACTGAGGGGGAGATTGACAGCATGTGGGAGATTGAGAGGGAGATAGCGAGATTTGAGAGGGAGAGAGCGAGATTTGAGATTGAGAAAGTGATAGATGAGGGAGTAATGGTTTAAGTGTGGGTAATAGGGGTTTTGCTGTTCTGGGTGAGAAGTGAGTGACAAAGAAATAAAAATGAGTTTAAGCGGACCTGGGAAATTTTTTTAAACAGTACTCGAGCTTCCCAAGCTCGAGTACTATTTTGAATTTTTTCGCAATTGGAGCCAATACAGATTAATACCCGAGTTTAGGGAACTCGGGTATCTCATTGAACAGTACTCGAGCTCAGGAAGCTCGAGTACTGCTTAGAATTTTCAAATCCAGCTGCCATGTCAGCGTGCCACGGTGGAAGTAAAAAACATAGTACTCGAGTTCAGCAAACTCGAGTACTTAAAAAGATGGTAGATCCCCACTTATTTCCGAAACAGTGTTTTTGGGCCAAATATTTCCAAAATTGATGGTAATGGGCCATTTTGGCCGTTAAAAAGTGTATTTAATTATTTATGAGAGAGACAACACGGGCTATAGGATGGGGGTTAGTAGGTGACAGTGAGAGGAAACTGGAAAGAGGAGGGAGATAACGTAAATGGAGTTGTTAAACTTAGTCAATTTGAGTTTTAAGTAATCTTAAATGAGGTTTCAATTTATAATGTTGTCAACTAACTATTAAGCAAGCTAGACACTCATAACATGGAAGACACTCATAACATTGAAAATTATAAGGTAATTATGTTAGACACGTTAGTTTAACTAATTTTTTTATATCATAAGTTGACTTAACAATTTTAAAGAGGTAGAAGTCTTTTAATGAAATGATGAACAAGTGACATAGTCCATAATGAGAATTGTAAAATTTCTCCATATGCCAGAAACATCCATGTACCTTCTAGTGATTTGGAGGAGTTGTTGCTAAACTTTTTCCATGGAAAAAGCACGTATACTGGTAATACTTAATAGGGAGTTGTTGCTAAACTTTTTCCATGGAAAAGTATGTATACTAGTAATAGATATTCATACTTGCTGCATCTGAACATTTGTACTCCACTACACCCAATTCAAAACTGTGACTGAATTAATATAGGGATTATCTAATCAAATTAAAGATTCAATAAGTTTATAGTAGGTACATCTAACAAGCACCTACTTCGAAATTCCATTGCTACATTAAGGAAGCAACTAAACAAATTAAGATAACCAGTCACAATTGTATCGAAACATCAAATTCAGTTGAGAAGAATCAACCATAAGAAAGGAAAGGTACAAATTGCAAAAACATAGTAATTCATCCCATCTGCAGAACATATACCTATAATTTTTGTTATAAAGACATACGCGGTTCAGAAGATTATATTATACATGTTATCACATCCTTATATAAACTAGGGTATATAGACCCACTAACAAACTTGAATAGCTATTGACACTGCTCCAATATTTCTACAAAAAGACCAGGGTATACTGAGCATATTTCAGCCTAGACCTCCTATAAAAACTAAAGTCTAGAGCAACTCTTTGCCATTGCTCCAACCACAGCAACAGTTGTGAGAACATCACTTTGTAACCATCATCCTACCAGCTTGACAGTTTGTCCAGCCCTTTCTTTTCATGTGCTATGGTTTCTTGCTCACTCTGTTTTGATCCATCTCTGCAACAAAAAAGTCATTATTAACACCCTGGCAACAGCTAGACACATTTTCCTTACTGTTCTAAGTGATATTTTCTTGGTGCTTCTTCTTGCTTTTCTTCACATCCCCATTACGAAGCTTCTATTCATCCATTTTGCCACCTTCCTCAGTGGCAGCCCTATTTTTCCTCTGCAGATAAGCAATATTACCTTATGCTCATCTATCGGTTGGAATAATGCCAATGATTGAAAGCGCAATCATCAATTAGAAACCAAAATGACAAATGGGATGATCCTCATTCAGAGCAAATGTGAGAAAAGCTTTCCCTTTTTTTTTAACACATAAAAATGTATGAAGAACCACCAAAAGACTTTCTTTTTTCTATGTCTTTCAACAATTAAAAGACTCACGTGCCAATTATAAAGCTGATAATAGAACTCAAATCGAAACACATGGAAGCAAGGAACCAAATGTAGGCTAAGTTTAGACAATCACAATGAAATTCAAAGTAAGAAATTTAAACAGATTTAACAGACTACTGAATACATTGGATGTTAAAGGTTTTCTGGTTATAGGCAGAATTGGGATAGTTATGGTAACTGGCTACTTCAAGGGAGCCATCCTCCTTAGAGACAGAGATGGAGATAGAGACAGAAAGAGATGAGGGAAAAGAAAGAGCTAAGAACATTTTATTACTTCCATAATTCTGTACATGTTACAATTTCTCTTTAATAGTTTGCTCAAGTACTCAACTGGTAATTACAGTTAATCAGTACCCTAACAACTTCTTAACCAGCTTAACTACTCTAGTAACTGAGACACAGTAACTAACTTGAAACAAACACAACCCCATTGGTGACTAAGCTGAATTGGGGTCTTAACATTGGATTGTAATTGTGAAGTCTAGATAACATTATAATAGAAATCATGCAAGAGATTGTCTTAGTAGTTGATCACTTGGTCTCTTATGATAGCGTGACTATTGGATCTTTGGCATATATAGTGGAAATCTAATCATTGTTCATGAAGCATAATCGTCAACCAACCGCCAGTATATTATTTCCAATGAATTGAATCCAATCTCTTATGGTGCATGACTATTGGATCTTTAGCGTATATGGTGGAAATTTAATCAATGTTCATGAAGCATAATCATTGATCAACTGCTTGTATATTATTTTCGATGAGTTGAATCCAGTGCTATAAGAGGCTATCATTTTTTTTTCTTTGAATTTATATATATATATATACACACACATAAAACCCAATAAGAGTGACTTTGCCATTTTAGGGAATGAGATTCAACTGGTGCTCAGAAATTAAAACATAATTGAAACTCGAGCTCCGTAGTAAGTGATAGAATGCTTGTGAAGTTTACCACATAATGTCTTAACTCTCAAGGATCTTCTCAATTAATCTGCTTCTATTCTTTTATGCCATTAAATTATCCTAGTACATGATATTTATAATGCAAATCCCCAACTTTGCTTTTTTTTTTTTCTTTTCTTTTTTCTTTTTCTTTTTTTTTTTTTTTTTTTTTTTTTTTTTTTTTTTTTTTTTATGATTGGGGTCTTGCCACTTTTACACTCTTTATAGGGTAAAAAAAGAAAAACCAAAGACAATAACTTACACACACACATATACAGGTAAAGGCAGAGTTCATGAGAGACATATAATACAATAATAAAAATTGAAATGACCCAAGGAATATGCCAAAACAATGATCAAGTATAAGCTAAGGCATAAAACAAAGGCCAATGGCAACATACTCCAGTATCCTTTCAATGCCATTGAGAATAATTATTCAGTGGTGACTCGTATACTCCAACACCATGATAATCTGTGCACACTTAGTTCTTTGTTGAAAAATAATCATTGCTTCTACTAAGAACTATCTTGACTAGCAGCTACTGTTGGCAATGGCATTGACGATGATTTTCCATATTTCCATTTGACATAACATACTCAAACCTACTAAATTTTCCAAAAGGAAACAATTCACATAATTCATCATTTGGGAAGCCAATTCAAGTTGATATCTTTTTCAGCCACCAATACTTCAAGATCAGAGAGGAATTCCTTGATAGGATCCCATAACCTGGCCCTCTCCTCATCACATACCACAAGCTTTAATTGCTTAAGATCCATTATTGATTCTGGAAACTGAGTACGCAATCTCAAGCACCCTTTCATGTTAAGCTCTTTTAAATTACACATCTCACCAATGTGTTTTGGCAATTTCATAATGCTTAGGCAGTCAGATATGTCTAGAATGCTTAACTTATGGAGGCTTCTGATTGAATCTGGTAGCTCTGAAAAATCAGTACATGACCTAAGCCTTAACACTTCTAAATTCACCAACTTTCCAATTTCTTTTGGCAATGCAAACAATTTATGACAATTGGTGATGCTGAGTTTTTTGAGGGGGACAATATCACATAGCCCAACAGGCAATACCTCCAGATCATTGCAATAATCAATATTTATCTCCGTCAAATTTGGCAATGCATCTGAAACTTGGATGGTACAATTCTCAAAAGCCATGCCAATATTACACATAAACAAGGATATTTTTTTCACAGTCTTCAATGGTACATAGGTCTTGCAAAGGGAAGAAATTGAAACCTTCTCTAATCTAATTCTCTTTAAATTTGGTAAAGACCCAAGCAGTGGAAAATTGCTTATTTCAGAATGAAAGAAACCATAATTATTGATTATCAAAACCTTGAGTTCATCCATTTTCTCCATAAACTCAGGTAAGGTATAATTCTGTGTCTGAAAATTTAGAACTAGAACCTCAACTTTGGGTGCTTGAATGTTGCACCAATTTGACAAGAAGAATTCATCTGCAAAAAGAATGGTATACGGTGTGACAAGCTATCAATATTATGTAGGTTACGTATTATGTATGTGTGTGCCTTTGATAGAGAGAAAATGTGCCTACCAGTTGAGATAGATAATAAGCGAGCATTAAAGAGTTGCTGTTTTTGTTCCGTCCACCACTTTGGTAGATTGTTTTTACTTATGTTGATAATCAATCTTTGCCTTTGTTCTCTAAGACCCTGGCTGCTCTCATACATAGCAAGCTCTCTAAGAATATCATGTTGTGTGACAAAGTCTTCATTGTAATAGTTATTGATCTCACTTGCATCTTTCCTGATTAATGGGCAAAATTAAAAGCTTAGAACATATTAAAATTCTTCAATCTTCACATATAAATAATATATATTCCATTATCATCCAACAAAACCAAGAATATATTGACACAACCAAGGGAAATCTACACTATCAGTTTCAATCTACGATAAATGAATTCAAATGTCTGCCTGACAAGCAGCAAAAGGGTATAGACTAATAAAAGTTGAAACCCCCTTCTTTTCCTGGGTAGAGTAGTTGGAATCTCTAGTTTGGCATCACTTTCCTTCTTTCTAGCTCTTTGTAGCAATCCAGTTTCAATGGTAAAAAAAAAAATTCCTAAATTGGCCAGACATGTAAAATAAACTAAAACCATAATAACATAATATTAATTGCCATCATTAGTTAATTAAACCATAAGACATGATAAAATATTTGGGCCTGTGGTTGGGTATAGAGTTATAACTTATTACTACTAGCAGCAATCATATGAAGAGATCACGCTACAAGAAAATCATATTTTCGAAATAATAAGCTAGCATACCTTGACATCACAAGGCTAGCCAAATTCCGATTGGTGAGTTCTTGCAAATTGGCAATGGCTTGGATGCCATCTTCATCTAGTTCATATAATTCTGCCCACATATCAATGAAGGCAGCAGCAGGGATCCTTTGGTCTTCAGGAAATGAACCAAGGTCCATGAAACAGTTTTTGAAGATGACCTTGTCATCTGGAAATTCTAAACTATTTTGAAGCTTATCAAGCAGCTCAGTATCAGAATTGAAAAAAAATTGACCATCAGACCAATTCATTAGTCTACTGTGCCATACTTCTGCCTTCTGCCTACACAGTGAGCCACCAATCACTTTAAGGACAAGTGGGAACCCCGCACAACCTCTTACTATCTGCAATTAAAGGAACTAAACAAATTTAGTTATGGTTTGGAGGTTACAGGGTAATTTTTGCAAAGATTTTAATAATCTAAACCACCCTAATTGTTTGGAAATTTGAAAACATTGTTTGGTGACAAATTTTTTCCCCTTCTTATTAGTCTAGTTTTGGAGACAGTTGGGTTATTGGAAAACAAACAAGCAAGGCTTAAATGTATGTGTAGCCGTGTAGGTATGACAACATAATTTTGGCTGATACATAAGGTATTATGTAAGACAAAGTACCTTTTTGATATCTTCTTCTGGTGGAATATAAGAGCTCCCCTCTTTCAGGGATGCTGAGTGACGAAAAAGAGTCATCGCATCTCCATCATTTAGCGGTTTTAAGTGATAGCTAAATTCAAATCTTGGAAATGCAGTTCTTGATGTAACCAAAATCTTGTAATCTGGAATATCAAACTTAAACTTCTCAAGAAGGGATTCTGATCCAAGCCAGATATCATCCAGAATCAATAATATAGGATCAGGTCCAATATGATTCAGCAATTGTGGCAGACTGTCAATTGCATCTTCATCACTTTGAAATTGAAACCCAAGCCACAAACTCTTATTAAATAGGCTTTGTACAATGAGCTTCACGTTGGGAGTTTTTGAAACAGTGGCGAAGAGAATATTTTCCTTAAATGTGCCTAGCCAACCAAACACAATGTAGTTAGAAACCTGCCATGGAGGCACATTTCAAGGCTCACAACATTACACACAGAAATATTATTAGATCTACAAGGAGAATTGCTGAAATGATCATCCTGGTTCTTTTAACTAATAAAACGCTGTAATTTATGCAAATGTGACATCATCTAGTGGGTTATTATTTTTAATTCTTGTGCTAATTAGGAATTTGACTCACACATATGCATAAATAACATTATTTCATTGGTTGAGAGATTGGTTGGAAGGACCACTTTAGTAATCCTCCTAGTAAACCTAATAATTTCTCCAAATACACGTACTAGCACCATAAATAACTTCAACAACATGCAAATTAGCAACACTTTTTATAACACTTGCCAAGTAAAATTACACACACACATACACACAAAAGAAAAGAAAATAAAAGAAATGGAAGTACCCTTAATTTCTTCATCCTGACCAAGCATTTTCACCAATGTGGTTTTCCCACATCCTCCAGGAGCAGTCAATAGAAGCAGCTGCACCTCCTTCTTCAACAGCAGCGCCTTCAACTCCTTTATTGGCAAATCCAACCCGACTATTAAATCTCGGGGTCCAGCAACCCCGTGGCTCGACCCTGTTGGTGTCTCCACGACCCTGAACGAACCCATTCTCTTGCTAATACTGATCACCGTTTCTAAAGTCCTCAACCCATTCCTTGTGTTATGTACTTGCAAATCAACCTGACAGAACCTGACGATTTCGTCTTCCAACTCTTTAAGCTTTGGGGAGTAATATACTTTGAAAAGGTAGTTCCACCAAGGGATTTTCGAGCACTTGCGAACCAGGTTCTCTCCCTTTTTCATATGTTCAATCAAGCTCTTTGTTTCCACTTCTGGTAGTGTAAGTTGTTCGCTTAATTGTCCTATTTCGATGACCGTTGGCGCCAGACGATCTAATGTGGATTCGAGGCGTTTAAGAATGGGTTTGAACATACGGGCTCTGTCTACCACATTCTTAACTACGACACGGAAATCCGCAAAGCCCTCTCCAAATGCTGCTCCAAGAGCAGCCCCTGCATAGTCCAAAGGCATAGCTTTGCTTTGTTTGTTTGTTTGTTTGTTTTTTTTTTTTTTTTTTGTTTCAGGATGAATGAGAATCTTATTCAAACAAAGGAAAGAATTCAACAAAGTACAAGTAAACTAAACTAGCAGTGCAACCTGAAAATTACAAAGCTAAAACCAACACTTATATACTACAAAAATTATAGACATGGTACTGATAAGGAAAAGGAACAGAAAATACAAAGCGAAAGTAAACCCTTAAATTTCTTCTCAGTTTCTTTGTACTCGATCGTAAAGAAACGAAATAGAAAATACAAAGTGAATTTAAACGAACCCCTTCAATTTCCTCTCAGTTTCTTTGCGCTCATAAGGAAATCCGACAGAATATACAAAGTGAATCTCAGTTTCTCTGAGCTGATAAGGAAACGAAACAGAAAATACAAAGTTAAAGTAAACCCTGCAATTTCTTCTCAGTACTTTCTTTATGCTTTTTTTTTTTGTTGTTGATAATCAGTACTTTTCATATGTTTCTTTGCACTAAAAGGCAGCAACAGACAAAAATAAATTAAAATAAAGCAATCAATGTCTCTCGCGAACCAGGAAGGAAGTTTCCAAGTCTTATCGCAGATTGACTGACACCGTTGACTCTGGAAACTCCTTTGCATTGCATACAAAGGAAACATACTCACAGACCGTGTTCATTTTTCTTCGTCATGAAATAGGAATAGTGTGTTACAACTTCCAAAAGCTAAAATTCCCCTCTAATTTTTACTATTTTTCATTTCAATTTTCTAAGTTTTAATCTTCTAATTTTCATTATTTTTTATTTCAATCCTCTAAGTTTCATTCCTTCCTAATCAAGTTTGTTAGTTTCTGCTGTAAATTTTTTTTTAAATATTTAAAATTTTATTTATTTTTAAATTTTAGAAAAAACGTTAATTAAAAAAAATTAATCCACCCTTGTCATCAGATGTTAGGATTTGATTTAGACCAGCGTTTTGTTTAGCTCAAGTTTCACGTTTGGAAGAGTTGTATCAGTTGGATAATCAAAGTTTTGCCATGGTACCAAATTTGTTGCTGTTTCATTATAGATAAATATTAGATTTATTTTTATTTTTTATTTTATAATTTTAGAAAAAACATTAATTAAATAAACTATCCCCTCTTTGACAAGAAAGCGGGTTAGTGTTTTTGGTTAGGCCACTCTTTTCTCAAAACCCATTTTCAATTTTTGACTGCCAATTCGCTCAGTTAACCAAATTCACCGACCCTCTCCTCTGCTTCAATATTACTTTACTTCCCCAGCTAGCATGGAGGTCTTTAATGGAAGGAATGGAAAGTCTATTCCCTTATTTAGGAGTTTTAATGGCTTTCCATTCCCTTATTTGGAAGTTTACGCTCACGTAAAAGCGTTTGGGGTTTTCATTTATAATCGTTTCCTGAATGTCTATGTCAATTGTGAGGGTATTGTTGGAATTTTTTTTTATATAAAATAATTTTTTTTTAAAATATTGATTAATTGCTGGTTTAATTTTTATACGTTTTTTATATAATTTCATAACCTGCCTATGATGAGTTGGCTGATATAAGTACTAACTAAATGAATCTTAATGGTTTAATGTATATAGCAATAATCCTTGTCAAATACATTTCCTTATAAAACGTTTTCTTTTCATATGCTCTAATGGCGTTTTAATATGGGAGTTGTTGGTATAAATATTTATTAGAAAATGCTAACGGATGCTTTTAGAGTAATGGTTAATAATTCATTTAAAAAAAGTTTTTATGGGGGAAAAAAAAAAAACCAATTAATGTTTTGACAACTTTTTTCATTTCTCATAAAAGTGGCGTAAAAGGTTTCCTACAATAAATTATTAATCATAGCTTTAAAGGCACTCATTAGCATGACTCATAACTATTTACTATTTGATTTTGCAAGGAAGTCAAACCGACGTTAAAATGTCATTAAAGACAATTTCAATGGGTATGACTTATTTAGTATATATATATATATATATATATATATATATTTTTTTTGTAGCCAACATTTCCGAATTTGATATAAGAAAATCAATTTTCTAACGGGCACCATTTTCATGTAAAAAGAAAACTCCCTTTGTATATACTATATTTCTGGGTAAAAGAAAAGCATTATTGAGAGTTTTCTATCCTATAAGCGGTGTAGGCTTGTAAGGATTATCAGTGAAGGTGGCTGGGTTGTTGTATTCCAGGGGCGGCACGCACAATGTTTTAGTCTACTACACTGGAAACCTCGTAGACATGTGTATCGTCTCAAAACAGTGACATGGTCCACGTCTCAACCCCACCATCTAAAAACATATATGAATTGACGGTAAATTGCTTCTTGTTATGAGTTTACTTTAAAGTACCATCAAGGTAACATCTCTCCACTATTCTCTAATTTTATGGTAAATCAAATTTATGTGAATTTTAATCATTTATATGATATGTTAAATGTAATGAAATTCAATATTTATCAATTATTGTTCTTAGGAACAACAGGTATTGCGGATGCCTAGAGCATGTTTGATAAAAGGGTTGAACTTTAACCATGATTTGCTCTTCGAACACAATGATATTTGGCTATGCAAATGTGGGAAAGCTTAAAGAGGCTAAAAAGTGTAGGAAAATAAGGCTAAATAAACAAGTTTTGATTCAACAATACAAACCCTAAAAATTAGCAATGCCAAAAAGTAAATAGATAGAGTTAGAAAGATCTCACAAACTATAGAATCACGCAAAATTCGTTGTCTTTAAAGGTTGGTTCGTGCCACCCAGAGTAGAACTCAGTGTGAATGGCTCTCTTGGTCGAACAACCCCCAAGATTAGACTATAGTGATTTCTTCAAGTTGATCACACACTCAAGCAAGAAGAACTAAGAACAACCTTAATTTGCCTTTCCTTAAAACTAAAAATTGATGCTGAAATTTTCAGTGGAGATGAGCAAAAAAACAGAGCAAAACAGAGGGGGAGAGGTGGCTGTGTAGTTGAAAAAAACTGAAGAGAATAAAGAGGGGAATAGAGGGTTTTATAAGCCAACTAATGAGAGGACTTATGGGCTGCAACGGTCACTGTGCATGTCCAACGGACAGCACATTAAATGCCCTCAATAGGTTGCCTGGTTAATGCCCAACAAGTTGAACTGAATTGGGCTAAAAGGGAAAAGAAAGGTGTTTGTTTTTAGACCCCTTACAACACAACCAAATTAACCTAGTTAATTAGCCAAGTGATTACTTAATTTAGATTAAACAAATCTAGGTTAACACAATCATATAATCATATCAATATAAAGTGCGGAATATAAAGAACACAAAGATATGATCACCTAGGAAAACCAAACCAGTAAAAAACCTGAGGAGGATTTAACTTAGCTATCCATAAGGTAAAACCGAATCCACTATGAAAGAATCAAAGTTTTACAATAGCGACTTAGACCACTAACATCCTATTATTACCTCATGTAGAAAACTTACTGACACGACCACGTGCAAGCTCCTAGACCACGGACTCCTTCTTTCTTGGATTCTCCAGCAAGTACAAGCACTCCCGCTTGCATATCTTTAAGCTCTTTAATGCAGCAACTGAATGATCATCAAGCTCTCAATGAAATCTCCTTCTTGATAATCCTAAGCATGTGTGAAGGCAACCACCTCTCAGATCTCACAAGAGATTCACACACACAGCAAATAAAGCAACCTCTAAAACGTGGCTAGAGTTTCCCTTTTATACCTAGGGCAAAACATAAAACCCTACAAGTCATATGGGCTTAGGGCTAAGTTGGAAAATTCTGCAAAAAAACATTCTGCCCGACTTTCGATCGATTGAGTCTAATTCTCGATCGATCGAGCCAGTCAGAATTGCACACTCAATTCTACATTTAACTCGATTCCAACTTTACATAAAAGACCTATACTTTGAGCAAGTCTAAACAAGGCTAACAACCTGTTTTGATCATGGTTTACCAACAATACAAATTAGAGTTCTAATACATTAGTTCCTAAGTACTTAGAACCTAACAAAAGGAAAAAGGGTACAGCCCAAGAGAGATAGAGACAAGCCTAAATCCAACCCAAGCCTAACTCTAACCCTTAGCCCATTATCTTCCAAGTTATCACTTAAGTTGTGCTATGGTTTATAAACACACATGAAAACTCATCTCTAACCAATGTGGAACACAGGCACAGTTTAAGTGTTTGAAACACACATACTCCAACAATCTCCCACATGTTACAAACACTAGACTAGGAAAGGCAATAAACTCAAGAAGGCATGCCTCAATATGGTACCATAAGGTTTTAACCATACTTAGGATAAATAAGTAGGAACTACTAGACAATGGTAGAGTTAGACTCTTTTAACCAAACTATTAGATAACCAAACTTACCACCCACATACCTTTATTTACCAAGGTTGTTCCATAAGCGGGTTGGCGCCTTATATAGGCCATGCACCACTAGGTTTCATGAGAGCTCTAGAGACCTACCCAAGTCTCATAGGAAGCAGCACAACTTCCACTCCCACATAGGTGGCATCCATCAAGAGTGTGTGCAGTACACCCCATCCCAACAGGTAAGGACTACGGATCCATTAAGAGCTAGAGTTCAACCTCCAACAATTTGCAACTTAGCACTATCTCACACCATAGGGATGGACTCATCACTAATCTCCCCAATGAGATAGCAGAATACATAATAACTGACAGTGCCCATATGGACCACAAATGACCTCTACCCATTTAACCCCTGTGTGGAATCAACCATCATAGAAGTTGGGCATTGGCCATAGTGTCACAATTTGGGTATCAGTCCTATCCCCCTCGATGTCTCACTCACCAACCTTCTTGCAAGTGGCTTGGTCAAAGGATCGACCAAATTCCTTTCTGGCCTCACAAATTCCAACGACATTACACCATTATCAATGAGCTTCCTCACAATATTATGCCTCAATCGAATATGTCGACTTTTTCCATTATAGATTTTGCTCTTAGCACGTGCTATGGCAGCCTGGCAATCACAATGTATGCAAATAGAGGTAATAGAGTTAGTATACAATGCTATATCAATTAACAAACTCCTAAGCCACTCGGCTTCGAACCCAGCCTTCTCTAAGGCTACTAACTCTGATTACATGGTGGATCTCGCTATGCAAGTCTGCTTAGATGATTTCCAAGAGACAGCCCCTCCAGCTAGTGTGAACACATATCCACTAGTGGGCATCACAATATCCTTCTAATATAGCAGGATAACCACAATATGACAAACCATAATCAAAAGTACCCTTTAAATATCTTAACAATCTTGATATTGCATCCCAATGTTCAATACTAGGATTATAAGTATATCTACTCAATCTAACAACAGCGTATGCAATATCAGGGCGAGTACAGTTTGTCAAAAACATGAAACTACTAATGATTTGTGCAAATTTATCTTGTGAAACACTATCACCACAATTTTTAAACAAGTACACGTTTGAGTCAAAAGGAGTAGACATAGGTGACATATCAAAGTGTTCAAACTTTTTAAGAATTTTTTCTACATCGTGAGATTGTGATAGTGTAATGCAATCATTATCCCTAAGGATCTTGATGCCCAAGATTATATTTGCCTCACCCAAATCTTTCATATCAAAATTAGAGGCAAGAAAGCATTTAGTATCATGCACAACATCAAGGCTAGTTCCAAATATAAGCAAGTCATCAAAATATAAACATATAATAACAACTTTATTATTAATAAACTTGCTATATATGCATTTATTGGCACCATTGATCACATACCCATGTGTAAGCATAACATTGTCAAATTTTTCATGCCATTGTTTAGGTGCTTGTTTTAAACCATATAAAGATTTAACCAACTTACAAACTTTATGTTCTTATCCAAGAACTACATAACCCTCAGGTTGCTCCATATAAATCTCTTTTTCTAAATCACCATTTAGAGAAGCAGTTTTAACATCTATTTGATGTACTACAAGTTTGTGAATAGAAGCAATGACAAATAAAATTCCAATAAATGCAATTCTAGCAACTGGAGAATAAGTGTCAAAATAATCCACATTATGTTTTTGGGTATAACCCTTGACTACTAAGTGAGCTTTAAACTTATCAATTGTACCATCCGGTTTTAATTTCCTTTTAAACACCCATTTGCAACCAATAGGTTTAACCTTGGGTGGAAGCTCAACTAATTCCCAAGTATGATTAGACATAATAGATTCTAATTCATTATTAATTGCTTCCAACCAAAAAGGTGCATCTACGGATTTAATTGCATCATAGTAACTTTTAGGTTCATCTTCAACGACATAGGCAAGAAAATCGTTACTGTAATCCTTTTCCTTCCTAGCTCGCTTGCTCATTCTTATTTCTTGCACATCATCAACAAAGTCATTAGAAATTTCAATAGATTCATGCAATTCTTTTTCCTTATTTTTCAAAGGAAACACATGCTCAAAGAATATGGCATTTTCGGATTCAATAATAGTGTATGATTCTAATATATCACTTTTGATGACAAGAAATCTATAGCATGAACTATTACAAGTATAGCCAATACACACATAATCACATGTTCTAGAATCAAGGTTTCTCCTTTTAGGCTCGGGTAGCATGACCTTAGCCAAGCACCCCCACACTTTGAGATATTCCAAGTTAGGTTTACGCCCTTCCCAAAGTTCATAAGGAGTTTTGCCGGTTTTCTTATGAGGTACCTTACTTTGAATATGGCAAGCCGAAAGAATGGCCTCCCCCCACATGTTGGAAGATAGCCCAGAACTAACAAGCATAGCATTCATCATCTCTTTAAGAGTTCTATTTTTCCTTTCGGCTATTCCATTAGATTCCAATGAATAAAGTGGAGTTACCTAATGTATTATGCCATTTTGTTCACAAAATTCCTTAAAAGGATTAGACTCATGTTCACCACCTCTATCAGTTCTAAGTCTTTTAATCCTTTATTCTTTTGGTTCTCAACTTCACTTTTATACTTTATAAACATCTCCAAAGCTTCATCCTTGGTTCTTAGTAAATAAAGTTTAGTGAATCTATAGTGGTCATCAACAAAGATCACATAAAATCTTTTACCCCCTCTAGTCATGGTGTGTTTTAAATCACCCAAGTCACTATGTACCAATCCAAGAAGCTCGGTTTCTTGTTATGGATTTACAAGGTTTCTTGGTGATTTTAGTTTCGGCACAAATTTCACATTTGTCCATATTAGCTTCACTTAGTGAGTTAATAATTCCACATTCTTTCATTTTCTTTATATAACCAAGATTAACATGTCCAAGTCTACCATGCCAAGCATCAATGGAATCAACTAAGTAAGCACAAGAAGATGAACCTTTTTCATTAATAACTTGATCAACATTAAGTACAAAGAGACCTTCATCATCATAGCCCTTACCAACAAAAACTTCATTCTTAGTTAAAGTAACTATGCTACCATCAAATAAAACTTTAATACCAGCCTTACCAAGCAAATGTACCGAAATGAGATTGTGTCGAAAGTGAGGTACATGAAGGACATTATTAAGTGAAAGAGTTTTACCGAAAGTTAGCTTCAAGAGTACCTTCCCTTTACCACTCATCGGCACAGACCTATTGTCCCCAACATAGACACATTCGGTGCCTTCCGCCATAGGAGTGTAGGAACTAAACTCCTCTTTGAATGCACCAATGTGTCTTGTGCAAGCCGAGTCAACTACCCATCCCTTCACTTTTGTCACCAAGTGTGCCTCACACACCACCGCCGCAATGATCTCTTCAGTTTGCACCACATTTGCCTTATTTGATGTAGAGCCTTTGTTGTTCTTCTTATTGTTGTTGAAGTTTCCTCCTACATGTTGCCACATAATGACCTACTTTGACACAAATAAAACAATTATCCTTTTTCATTTGGATTTGAGGATTTTGGCCATTTTTATTATGAAAATTTCCTTTTCCCTTGAAATCATGTTTC
The DNA here is from genome assembly GCA_019022515.1 of Quercus aquifolioides. Classification (NCBI taxonomy): domain Eukaryota; kingdom Viridiplantae; phylum Streptophyta; class Magnoliopsida; order Fagales; family Fagaceae; genus Quercus; species Quercus aquifolioides. Next base: position 46,846,945 of record CM032334.1, on the reverse strand, counting down.
TTATTATGTTGTGGAGGTCTAAAGGGTCCTCCCTCTACAACATTAGCCTTGGAAGTAAATTCCTTAGCTCTAGAAACCTTTCCTGACATCCTATTTGTTTCTTCAATTTGAATATCAACGATAGTTTGTTGAAGATTCAAATAGGTTCTATGGTGGCTATATCGGTGTTTATACTCTTTCCAAGAGTCCGGCAACTTAAATACAAGGTCATGAGCCACAAACCTCTCGGGTAAAACATCACCCTCTTTAGCTAGGTTGGATAATAATTTTTGAAAATCTTCAATTTGGCTAGAAACATTTTTTTTCCTCAACCATTTGAAAAGACATAAATTTAGCTGTAGCAAACTTTTTAGCACCCTCATCCTCAAACCCATAACGACCATTAAGTTCATCTCATAAATCTTTAGCACAAGTAAAATGACAATAATTATCAAACAACTTGTTAGATAAACCACACTTAATAGTATGAACACATAATTTTTTGTTTTTCCCACTTTGCTATATTTTTAGGATCATCTTCGGGTTTAGGCTCATAAAGAACCTGGTCAATTTCGGTAAATTCCAAGATGGGCAAAACCCTTTCTTTCCAACGTTTAAAATTATTTCCATCAAAAGCCTCAAGCTTTGTAATTTCCAAAATGACCTTAAGAGAATCAACAACTTGTTTCTTCATTTTAAAAACACACTAATCAACCTTTAAAATTGTAGGAAAACAAGGCTAAATAAACAAGTTTTGATTCAACAATACAAACCCTAAAAATTAGCAATGTCAAAAAGTAAATAGATAGAGTTAGAAAAATCTCACAAACTATAGAATCACGCAAAATGTTTTGTCTTTAAAGGTTGATTCGTGTCACCCGTAGTAGAACTCGGTGTGAATGACTCTCTTGGCCAAACAACCTCCCAAGATTAGACTATAGTGATTTCTTCAAGTTGATCACACACTCAAGCAAGAAGAACTAAGAACAACCTTAATTTGCCTTTCCTTAAAACTAAAAATTGATGCTGAAATTTTTAGTGGAGATGAGCAGAAAAACAGAGCAAAACAGAGGGGGAGAGGTGGCTGTGTAGCTGAAAAAAACTGAAGAGAATAAAGAGGGGAATAATGGGTTTTATAAGCCAACTAATGAGAGGACTTATGGGCTGTAACGGTCACTATGCATGCCCAACGGGCAGCACATTAAATGCTCTCAACAGGCTGCCTGGTTAATGCCCAACGGGCTGAACTGAATTGGGCTAAAAGGGAAAAGAAAGGAAAAAGGGTACAGTCCAAGAGAGATAGAGACAAGCCTAAATCCAACCCAAGCCCAACTCTAACCCTTAGCCCTTTATCTTCCAAGCTATCCGTTAAGTTGTGCTATGGTTTATAAACACACATGAAAACTCATCTCTAACTAATGTGGGACAAGCAAATTTAAATTTTTGAAACACACATACTCCAACAGAAAGTTGGTTGATGAAATGCTGCAAAGAGATAATTTTTATTTTATCATGGTGCGTTCTCGGCCTACAAAGGCTTTGAAATTTTATAGAATGAGATTAAGACATTGGAATTCAAAATTGAGTCCTACTTCAAATTCATGGATATATAATGTGTAATGGATTGGATTTAGATGTGGCGGTTTTGGAGTGTTGATCAGCCATGTATGGGAATTGTGGGGAGTGTAGAGGAGACTAGGCAAAATTTTGACAAGATGGTGGATAGGGATGATGTATCTTGGACAGCAGTGATAGATAGATACTTGGAGGATGGGACTATGGAAGAGGGTTTTTCTTTGTTCTCGATGTTGATGAGATCAGTGATTAGGCCTAATGATTTCAGGTTTGCTGGGTTTTTAAATGCTTGCTGATCATGTTGTAGAGGACCTGGGGCAAGCAAGTTTATGGGTACATGACACATAGGGTTTGATCCCCGTTCATTTGCAGCAAGTGATCTTGTTCATATGTATTCAAAGTGTGAGACTATTCAGAATGCAAAAAGGATATTTAAAGGGATGCCTTGACTGGATTTAGTTTCGTGGACTTCCTAATTGTTGGAAATGCTCAAAATGGTCAACCAAATGAGGCTCTTAAGTTCTTTGAGTTACCTCTCAGATCAGGGTCTCAGCACGACCACATTACTTTTGTTGAGGTTCTTTCTGCTTGTATCCATGCTTGATTAGTTTGATAAAGTAATTGAAGATTTCCACTTTATAAAGGAAAAGGGTGGATTAAAACATATAACAGATCGTCATGCTTGTACTACTGAGAATATTCTTAACCAAATGCCAATGAAACCTGATAAGATCTTATGGGCTTCTACTTGGTGGTTGTAGAATTCTTGGAAGCTTTGAGTTAGTAACGCATGCAGCAGAAGCATTATTTGAGATAGAACCTGAAAATGTAGCTTCTTATATGCCTTGGCTACTGCTTGTATGTAGGGTCATGTGGCAAAGGTTAGAAAGGCTATTGATGACATAGGGATGGTAAAGAAACCAGGTTTAAGTTGGATTGAGATTTAGAGAGAGGTGACCTGTGGTTGAAAATTATGCTAATGGTCATATGTGCAGGCTTCTCTCTCCTAGGCTACCTCAGTGAGAAGCTTGCAGTTGCATTTGGAATCATTTCAACTCCACCATAAACAACAATCAAGCTTTTAACAATTTAAGAAATTGTGTAGATTGCCACAGTGACTTTAAATTTATTTCATACACTGTTCAAAGAAAAATAATTGAAAAGGAGTTGTTTATATGACTATTCCTTTTTTCCCTTATAAGACTTGGTGCTGCTTCCTTGAGACTGTTGGGAGTTGTCTAATGGTGGATCCACAAGTATGAAATTTTATTATATTTCAGCTAAATTCTTTAGTTTTGAGTTAAAAAATACTGAAATAGACATTAGAAATTAGAAATATGAGCCCTAAAATGCAATAAAAATGATAAATATTCAAAAGTCTTATTCAGTCAAGATTGGTTCTATTCGGTCCACTAAAGTTTTATTCGGTCCAATTTGGTCCACTCGATCCTATTCAGTCCACATTGGACCTATTCGGTGCACATTGGTCCTATTCGGTGCACTCTGTTCACTTTGATTTACTTCAGTCCTATTTGAGCCATTCGGTCCACATTGGTCCTATTCAGTCCATTTTGTTCACTTTAGTTCTATTCGGTCCATTACGTCCACTTCAGTCCTATTCAGTCCATATTGCTCCTAATTGGTCCAGTATGTCCACTTCCGTCTTATTCGGTCCATTTGTTCTTATTCAGCCCAGAATGGTTCTATTCGGTCCATTTATCCTCTTCGGTCCAATTTGGTCCTATTTAGTATATTCGGTCCACTAAAGTTTTATACGATCCAATTTGGTCCCCACTCGGTCTTATTCAGTCCACATTGGACCTATTCGGTCCATATTGGTCCTATTCGGTGCATTCTGTCCACTTTGATTTACTTCAGTCCTATTTGAGCCATCTGGTCCACATTGGTCCTATTTGGTCCATTTTGTTCACTTTTGTTCTATTCAGTCCATTTTGTCTACTTCGGTCTCATTCAATCCACATTGCTCCTAATTGGTCTAGTCTGTCGACTTCAGTTCTATTCGGTCTACTTCGGTCCAATATGTCTACATCGGTCTTATTCGGTCCATTCAGTCCTATTCGGTCCACCTTATTCCTGTTACTATGATATATAAACCTTCTCTACATGGATTTTCATTCATCATTTCCGATTATTGGTTCACTTTCTATTTGGGTAAAAGCGACCTTCAAGTTGTAGCTTTGTTTGTGCTCCTATCATTTTTATGGTTTTCACGTCCGGTTGTCAAACTATAAGCCAAATATACAAGTTGGATAGACAAAAAAAAAAATTTACATACTTTAGCCAATTTACAAATAAAAATCCACTGCACACCCTTGGTGCGATGGTCACTCTACAAGTATAAGTGTTTGTGAGGTGTGGTGGGTAAGGACCGGAGTTTAAGTTTTTAGGAAAGAGCTTCACACACATGTACACTTAAATTAAGCTAGAGTAGAATTTCTATCTTGTATATAATAATAATAATAAAAAAATCATTACATTTTATTATACTCATCAATTAACGTATGTTATGTTTGATTTTTTATTTTAAATTTTGGTTACTTGGAAAAAAAAAGTATGAAATGTTGTTATTGGTGAAACATAAAATGGAATTTAAAGGGACACAAAAGATTTTTATTCTAATTTTATCTTTCCTTTTTTTTTTTTTTTTTTTTTCTTTCAATCTTTCAAATAAACCAAAAGAAAAAAATTGAAAAAAAAAAAAAGCTTTTGAAAAAAATTAAGTAATATTAAAAAACTGATGAAACTTTCTTTTATTTGATTACTGTACCCTTGGCAAAATTTGCTCAACAGTACATTTTTTGGAAAAAATTTGGTGGCTAGCACGCATTTGAGCTTTGAGTCATCTCAAATGACCAGTAGATTGTGTCAATTTATAATGTTGCCACCTAGCGGTTTGGAGGAGTTGTAGTTAAAAACTTTTTCCATGGAAAAGTATGTACATTGGTAAAAAGTTTGCCTACAAACTCCCACCAAAATTGTGATGGAACAGAGTATTCTTACTTGCAGCATCTGAACATTTGTACTCCACTTACACCCAATCAAATTAAAGATTCAACACAAGTTTATAGTAGATACATCTAACAAGCACCAACTTCGAAATTCCATTGCTACATTAAGTAAGCAACTAAACAAATTAAGATAACCAGTCACTAGTGTATTGAAACATCAAATTCGTTGAGAAGAATCAACCACAAGAAAGGAAAGAAACAAATTGCAAAAACTTATAGTAATTCATCCCGTCTGCTATGCAGAACATATACCTTTAATTTTGTTCCATACACATATGCGGTTCAGAAGATTATATTATACATGTTATCACATCCTTCAATAAACCAGGTTATATAGACCCACTAACAAACTTGGACTGCTATTGCCATTGCTACAATATTTATACAAAAATACCAGGGTATACAGAGCATATTTAAGCCTAGTCCTCCTATAAAAACTATAGGCCATGGCAACTGTTTGCCATTGCTCCAACCACAGCAATAGTTGTGAGAACATCACTCTATTCCCCATCCTATCCAGCTTGACAGTTTGTCCAGCCCTTTCTTTTCATGTGCTATGGTTTCTTTCTCACTCTGTTTTGATCCGAGTGCCAAAAAAAAAAATCATTATTAACACCTTGGCAACAACCAGCCACATTCTCCTTGCTGTTTTAAGTGATATTTTCTCCATGAAGAACAATCATTGCTTCTGCTGAGACTATCTTGACTAGCAGTTACTATTTTTAACAATTCTCAGAAACCATTATTTGGGAAGCCAGTTCAAGTTGATATCTATTTTAGCCACCTCCACTTTAAGCTCAGAGAGGAATTCCTTGATCGGCTCCCATAACTTGGCCCTCTCTTTGTCACATACCACAAGCATTAACTGCTCAAGATCTATTGTTGATTCTGGCAATGAATTACGCAAACTCAAGCAACCTTTCATATTGAGAACTTTTAAATTACACAGCTCACCAATGTGTTTTGGCAACTTGCTAATGCTTAGGCAGTTTGATATGTCAAGAATGCGTAATTTAATGAGGCCTCTGATCGACTCTGGCAAGTCTGACAATTTAGTACAAGACCTAAACCTTAGCACTTCTAAATTCACTAGCTTTCCAGTTCCTTCAGGTAGTGCTGCCAACTTATGACAATTGGTGATGCTGAGTTTTCTTAGGTGGAAAATATCACACAGCCCAACAGGCAATTCCACCAAATCATTGCAATAGTCAATGCTTATCTATGTTAGATTTGGCAATGCATTTGAAACCTGGATAGTACAGTTCTCAAAAGCCTTATCAATGTTACACATAAACAAGGATGTTTTCTTCAAACTCTTCAATGGTACATGGGTCTTGCAAAGGGAAGAAATTGAAACCTTCTCTAATCTTATTCTCTTTAAATAGAGAAGAGACCCGAGCAGTTGAAAATTGCTTATTTAGGCGTGAAAGAAACCATAATTAGTGACTATCAAAACCTTGAGTTCATCCATTTTCTCCACAAATTCAGGTAAGGTGTAATTCTTTGTTTGAAAATTCAGAACTAGAACCTCGACTTTGGGTGCTTGAATGTTGCGCCAACTCGACAAGAACAATTCATCTGCAAAAAAAATGGTATACGGTGTGACAGACCATTAATATTATGTAGGTTACATATTTTATATGTTTGTATCTTTGATAGAGAGAAAATGTGCCAACCAGTTGATATAGATAATAAGCGAGCATTAATGAGTTGTAGTTTCTGTTCCATCCACCACTTTGGTAGTTTGTTTTCACTTATGTTCATAATCAGCCTTGCCCTTTGTTCTATAGGTTCCTAACTGCTCTCATGCATAGCAAGCTCTCTAAGAATATCATGCTGCGTGACGAAGTCTTCATTGTAATAGCTTTTGACCTCACTTGCATCTTTTCTGGTGAACGGACAAAATTTAAAGTTTAGAATATAGTCAAGTTTTTCAGTCTTCACATATGAAAAATATATGCTCCATTATTTTCCAAGAAAATTAAGAATATAATGACACAACCAAGGGAAACAACACCATTAGTTTTTATCTACCATAATTGAATTCAAATTTTTGCTAGCCAAGCAGCAAAAAGGTATAGACTAATAAAAGTTGAAATCCCCCTCTTGTCCTAGGTAGAGTAGTTGGAACGCCTGATTGTTTCTAGATTTGTATAAGTTTCCTTCTTTATAGCTTCTTTAGTAATTACCTGTCATATCTATAGTATGAAGAATCATAAATATGCCATGACATGTCAAATAACCTATTATAACATATTATCAGTTGCCATCAAAAGTTAATTAAGTCATAAGACATGATAAAATATTTTGTGCCTTAGGCCAGGTATAGAGTTGTGGCATTATACAACCAGCAACTAGCAGTAATTATCTGAAGTAATCACACAACAATTAAATCATATTATTGAAATAAAAAGCCAGCAAACCTTGCCATGACAAGATTAGCCAAATTCCGAGTAGTGAGTTCTTGCAAATTGGCAATGGCATGGATGCCATCTTCGTCAAGTTCATATAATTTTGCCCACATATCTATGAGGGCAGCAGCATAAATCCTTTGGTCTTCAGGAAATGAACCTAGGTCCATGAAACAGTCTTTGATGACCTTGTCATCTTGAAATTCTAGGCTTTTTTGAAGTTGACCAAGCAGCTCAGTAGCAGAACTGAAAAAAAATTGACCACCAGACCGTTTAGTTAGTCTACAGTGCCATTCCTCTTCAGACCGCCAACACAGTGAGCTTCCAATCACTTTAAGAGCCAGTGGGAGCCCCCCACAGCCTTTTACTATCTGAAATTCAAGGAACCAAATAAACTCAGTTATTATTTGGAGGTTATAGGGGTAATATTGGCCAAGGCTTTAATTATCTAAACCACACTAATTTTCCAGAAATTTGAAAGCATGTTTTGTGTAATATTGACAAAGTGCCTTTTTGATATCTTCTTCAGGAATGTTAGACCACCCATCTTGCAGGGATGCTGAGTGACGAAAAGGAGTCATTGCATCTTTGTCATTTAGTGGGTTTAAGTTATATGTAAATTTATATCTTGGAAATGCAGTTCTTGAAGTAACCATAATCTTGTGATTTGGAATCTTAAACCCAAACTTTTCAGGAAGGGATTCTGATCCAAGCCAGACATCATCCAGGATTAACAATATAGGATCAGATCCAATATGTTCCAGCAGTTGTTGCAGTTGTTCGATTGCGTCTTCATCACTTCGAATTTCAAACATTGGCTGCAAACCCTTATGACTAAATAGGATTTGTACAATGACCTTCACGTTGGGAGTCTTTGAAACGTTGACAAAGAGAATATTTCCTTAAATGTGCCTATACAAACACAATGACGTTAGAAAACTGCTATGGAGACACATTTCATATCTCATAACATTACACACAGAAGCACAGATAATGGTCAAGTCATACGAACAGAATTTCCAATCCCAATCCCAATCCCAATCCCTGCAAAGGGTAAGAAGTGGACAAAAGCAATTAGTGAGAAAAGCCACCAATTATGAAGATATGAGAATTGTTTTTTTTTTTTTTTTTTTTTTTTTTGGTATTTTAAGCATCTTTTAACATGACATGTCAATTACTTCATATATATTAGAATAGTGAAAAAGAATATATGCGCCTGACCCTAGTTACTTTATTGTCATCCATTATTAACTCTTAAGATTTTGGGACTAAGGTTTGGTTTTTTTTGTAAAATTTCTTTTCTTATACTATTTTTCTCAGAAGTATGAAATATGTCAAAAATACTGCCACGGCAATTGAAAGGGTCAAAAGTCAAAACAAAAGAATGAACATAATTAGCCACGGCGTACCACATCTTATCTAATGACACAGATTTTTTTTTTTTTTTTTCCAAACAGAAGTTCAATTTCCCATTACTCCAATTCCAATTATAGCCAAACATATGATATTCAACCAGTAGATTCATATCAGAATTCAAAAATGAAATTCTCTATGTATTTTGTTGTTGGTACTCCCTAACGGTTTACCATGAAAAGGACTTACATACTAGCACCATAATAACTTCAACAAAATGTGAAAAATACTTCTTCCGTAAACACTTGACAATTATAAAGTAAAATTACACAAACACAAAAATAGAGTGAGAGTCAGAGAGATGGGAGTACCCTTAATTTCTTTATCCTGACAAAGCATTTTCACCAATGTGGTTTTCCCACATCCTCCAGGAGCAGTCAATAGAAGCAGCTGCACCTCCTCCTTCAACAGTAACGTCTTCAACTCCTTCATTGGCATATCAAACCCAACTGTAAAAACCGGGGGTTCACGAACCGCACATGATACCCTTAGTGTCTCCATGGACCTGGTCGAATCCATACTCTCCCGAATACCACTCACAATCTCTCTAGTCTCCAACACAGTCCTTGCACCATGTAATTGCAAATCAACCTGACAGAACCTCAAAATATCTTCTTCCAACTTAGAAAGTTTGCTAGAGTACTTGACTATTAGAACCAAGTTCCACCATAAGATTTGCAAGCACTTGCGATCCAGCTCCCTACCCTTCGTCATTTCCTCGATCAAGCTCAGTGTTTTTTCTACTGCGCGACCATGTTGTTGGTTTGATCGTTCTATATCTTCGACCGCTTGCGCCAAAAGATCTAACGTGGAACCGAGGCGTTTAAGAAAGCGTTTGAACTGACGGGCGTTTCTTACCTCATCCTTAACTGTTTCACGTAACGACGTTAAGACCTGTCCAAATCCTGCCCCAAGAAGAGGCCCTGCAACAATCAGAGCCATAACTTTGCTGCTGCTTCTTCTTTTTTCTTTAGGATGATGAATGAGAATTTTATCCAAACAAATGAAACAGTGCAAAACAGTACAAGTAAACAAAACTAGCAGCGAATCTGATACAAGAATAACTACAAAGATGGAAACCAGTTGAGATCTCAAACCCTTCAATTTCTTCTCAGTTTCTTTTTGCTGATAATAAGTAAACGGAACAGAAAATGCAGAATATATAAAGTAAACTACTTATCGCAGACTAACTGACACCGTTGAGTTGACTGTACATGGAAGCTCCTTATTTGCATTGCATACAAAACATACCCACAGACCACATTGTTTTTTTTTTTCTTCGTCAGTGAATAGCGAATTGCCAAAAATGGGCTATGCCCACAATAAAGAAGAAAAAAAAGAAAAGATCTGCCTATCCCCGTGGACGTGAAAGTGGGTTTAGTGTTTGGTTAATGCTTTTGCATTTGTTTTCTAGTTCTAGTACTTAATAGAAGAAGAATGAGAATAGGAGGAGTTAGGCATTGTAAGAGTCACATGTGAGGATGGAGACGAAAAGCCTAAATCTGATACGTACCAAGGCGGGGTAAATGAAAAGAATTGTATTTCCTTTTAAGATAAGGATATTCACCCTTTTAAATGAGAGAGAAGAAATGACCACATGACACTTACTAAAATTTTAGGTGAGGTAGAAGGTCAAATGGAAAGGAAAACTACTCTAAGGAAGCTGTTCAGTTATGCTAAAAGACATTAAAATAAGAGAGATGTAGAGGAAGTAAACTCTTTAAAGGGACCGTCATATAGCGGAACCTCATGCTCTCCCACGTGAGCTCTCTACTTTTATATATATGCTGATTATTCTTAGTGGGGACTTGTATGCATCCTCAAACACCTTAACAATTGTGCATACTTACTTCTCTCATGAAGAGCACTCTCATGAAGAGTAATCATTAATGCTTCTTTTGAGACAATCTTGACTAGCACCTACTATTGGCAATGTCATTGACCTTGATTTTTTTGTACTTCCATTTGACTTAACATACTCAAACCTACAATAGTTTCCAAGAAGAAACAATTCTCGGATATCATTATTTGGGAAGTGATATCAGATATGGTGCGTAAACCACAAGAAGCAAACATGTTTGCTTCAAGAAAATAATTTTGAATTCGCAATGTGATAGAGTTTAGAATCCACTAGAAAAGAGAGGACAAAACATCTATATTTTTATTAATCTAAACAATGAATGCCTTAGAGCATTCCATCAGTGTAACTATTTTGATATTTCTCGCCAAAAGCCAAAAATATATTTTTTTGTTTTCAACTCTCTCTCTCTCATCTATCCCTTGTCTTCTCTCTCTCTCTCTCTCTAAATCAAACCTCCACGGCTGAGCTCCTCCTTTATGGGTTTGGATTTTTTGGCTAGGCTTGGCATATGGGTCAAGTGGTTGCGTTGTGTTCGCTGCTATTACTCTGCCATCGTCCACTACCTGTGAAGGTACCGTTGGTGGTGATTAACAAAAACAGCTCTAGTTGGGAGACTTTGAAGTCCAAGTTTATACTTTGGGAGATTTTTAAATTTGGGATGTGGGAGTGATGGTGAAGGTTGTGGCTGTTCTTGGAGGTAGTCATTGACAAGCAAATTCCCCTTTTCTAGACCAAATTCCATGATCCAGATGATCTTGGCAAGGGGGATATGAACTTAGAAAGTGCACTGGAAATGTAGGTGGCTGTTTAGGTTAGGGTTCCCCTCCCCCCCTTTTCTTTCTTTAAGTTCTGGAAAAGAAGGATAGTGATTTGAGGGAGAAAATAGATTTTTTTTGGATAAATTTGGATAATAGATTAAGGAGATTGATGTAAATGCTCTTAGAGGCTATAATATGTTAAAAATATATATATAAAAATAAATAAATAAAACCTAAGGTTGCTAGTAAAACACCCACAGAACCCTAATTTACACTAATCATGAAATTAGGTAGCAAAATAGTAAATTTGACCAAAAATGACAAAATTAAGATAATTGCAAAATTTAAAACTACCATCTCTAAGAGACATCCCAGAACAAACAAAATCTTATTCTGTCTTTTAAATTAAAAATTATAAAGGAAAAAAAGAAACTATAAATGGCAAAAACATAGATTTCAAGGGCTAAACGAAAGAAATTGCTTGAAAAGCATCTTTGCACCTAGTGTCGTTTCCCTTAATGTCACCAATTTTCATGCAATTCTGTCACTGTTACTGATGATTTATACTCATGCTTTCTACTTCTTGGATTTTTTGTGTGTTGACTTACAGCAGTCTCTCTATTAAAGGGAAGGCTATGCTGTCTCATCTACATGAAGAAGTCAATTTAAGTTGATATCTTTTTTAGCCACCTTTACTTCAAGCTTGGTGAGGAATTCCTTAATAGGCTCCCATAACTTGGCCCTCTCATCATCACATACCACAAGCTTTAACTGCTTAAGATTCATTATTGATTCTGGAAATGATTACGCAACCTCAAGCACCCTTTCATGTTGAGCACTTCTAAATTACACAACTCATCAATGTGTTTTGGCAACTTGCTAATGCTTAGGCAGTCAGATATATCAAGAATGGTTAACTTATCAAGGCTTTTGATTGATTCTGGCAACTCTAACAAATCAGTACAAGACCTAAACCTTAGCACTTCTAAATTTACCAACTTTCCAATTTCTTTTGGCATTGCAAACAACTTATGACAATTAGTGATGCTGAGTTTTTTGAGGTGGACAATATCACATAGCCCAATAGACAATTCCTTCAGATCATTGCAATAATCAATGTTTATCTCTGTCAAATTTGGCAACGCATTTGAAACCTGGATAGTACAATTCTCAAAAGCCTTACCAATATTACACATAAACAAGGATATTTTCTTCAAACTCTTCAACAGCACAAGGGTCTTGCTAAGGGAAGAAATTGAAACTTTCGCTAATCTGATTCTCTTTAATTGCGTAGAGACCTCAAAAGTTGAAAATTGCTTAGCTCAGCATGAAAGAAACCGTAATTAGTGACTATCAAAACCTTGAGTTCATCCATTTTATCCACAAACTTAGGTAAGGTGTAATTCTTTGTCTGAAAATTCAAAACTAAAACCTCAACTTTGGGAGCTTGAATGTTGCACCAACTCCAAGAGAACGATTCATCTGCAAAAAGAATTGTACTCAGTGTGATAAGCAATCAATATTTTGTTGTTTACATAGTGTATGTGTATGTGTCTTTGTTAGAGAGAAAATGTGCATACCAGTTGAAATAGATAATAAGCGAGCATTAATGAGTTGATGTTTCTGTTCTCTCCACCCCCTTGGTAGATCATTTTCACTTATGTTCATAATCGGTCTTTGTCTCTGTCCTATAAGCTCCTGGCTGCTCTGATGCAAAGCAAGTGATCTAAGAACATCATGTTGTGTGACAAAGTCATCATTGTAATATATGTGCACCTCATTTGCATCTTTTCTAGTGAATGGGAAAAATTAGACGCTTAGGACGTATTCAAAATTTTCAGAGTATAACTTTGTAAAGAGCTAACATAAGACAACGTGTCTTTTAAAATATGACCAACAGAAGAGTGAAACACATCTCCACGCCTAAGAGAGTTGATAACAATCTCTGAATTACCTTTGAAAGAGGACAAGTGAAAGCTTGTTTCAATGGTAAACTGCACTGCTCTTCTTGCTGCTAAAGACTCCACAGCCACGACAGAAGGTTCTCAAAGTGCTACTTGAGAAGCCAATTCAAGTTGATATCTTTCTTAGCCACCTCAATGTTAAGCTTGGTGAGGACGTCCTTGATAGGCTCCCATAACTTGGCCCTCTCTTCGTCGCATACCACAATCATTAATTGCTTAAGATCTATTGTTGATTCCGGCAATGGATTACATAATCTCAAGCACCCTTTCATGTTAAGCACTTTTAAATTACACAGCTCACCAATGTATTTTGGCAACTTGCTAATGTTTAGGCAATCAGATATGTCAAGAATGTTTAACTTATGGAGGCCTCTAATTGACTCTGGCAACTCTGACAAATTAGTACAAGACCTAATCCTTAGCATTTCTAAATTCACCAGCTTTCCAATACCTTTAGGCAGTGTAGACAACTTATGACAGTTGGTGATGTGGAGTTTTTTTAGGTGGACAATGTCACACAACCCAACAGGTAGTTCTACTAGATCATTGCAATAGTCAATGTTTATCTCTTTTAGATTTGGCAATGCATATGAACCCGGGATGGTACAATTCTCAAAAGCAGTACCAATATTGCACATAAATAATGATATTTTTCTTAAACTCTTCAATGGTACAAGGGTCTTGCAAAGGGAAGAAATTGAAATCTTCTCCAACCTAATTCTCTTTAAATTGGGTAGAGACCAGAGCAGTTGAAAATTTTTTATTTCAGCATGAAAGAAACCACAATTACTGACTATCAAAACCTTGAGTTCATTTGCTTTCTCCACAAATTCAGGTAAGGTGTAATTCTTTGTTTGAAAATTTAGAACTAAAACCTCAACTTTAGGTGCTTGAATGTTGCACCAACTCCCCAAGAATGATTCATCTGCAAAAAATACATTGTATACACCAAAAAATTCTTCAAGGAGGCCAAGCGAAATATAAAATTAATCCAAAGAAAAATCTACACACACAAAATATGTTTGTAATATTATTTAACAAATGCTATTTTCTTACATATAACAAAGTATATCTAACATTAATAAAAACTAAAAGATTTTTAACTCCTAACCATGAAATCAACATTTATTGTTTCTTCTAAAAGGAAAAAAAAAATTCATATCTCTAATTTTCTAAATGAAAAATTATAAAAATAAAGAATGTTTTTATTAAAAAGATTTACTTATATATTTCTAGGATATACTATTATGGTATAAGAGTATAGAGCGTTAATAATATATAAACTTTTTCTATTTTTATAAAATACATTAAATACACTTTAAATTAATGAGTTATTCATGGTATAAGAGTAATTAGAGGAAACAAAAATGATGTATTTGTCATCTAAATAAATGTGTTACATGTCATTAGTAAAAATCCGCATCGCGCGCGCGCGGGGGGGGAGGGGGGTGGATTATTTAATTTATATCTAAAGATGGATTTTTTAACCAAAAGTATAAGAGGGAGGATGGATTTTTCAAAAGTCAAGGGGCTTATGGCCCCCCCTTAATCAACCACCCCCCCCTCCCTCTACCCCTGATTGAATATGATGTGATCAGCACTCAATATTATGTAGGTTACATAATGTGTATGTGTGTGTAATTGGGAGAGAGAAAATGTGCTGACCAGTTGAGATGGATAATAAGCGTGCATTGATGGGTTGTTGTTTCTGTTCCATCCACCACTTTGGTAGATTGGTTCCACTTATGTTCATAATCAGTCTTTTCCTTTGTCCTATAGGCTCCTGGCTACTTTGATGCAGAGCAAGCTCTCTAAGAATATTATGTTGTGCGACAAAGTCTTCATTGTAATAGCTCTTGACCTCACTTGCATCTTTCCTGGTGAATGGGCAAATTAGAAGCTTAGAAAAATATTTAAAAAAAAAAAAATTCATTTTTCACACACACACGCGCACATATATCCAACAAAATTAAGAATATAATTACAGGAAGTTATAGACTAACAAAAGTTAAAATCCCTCTCTTTTCCTGGGCAGAGTAATTGACATCTCTTATTGTTTCTAGTTTGGTATAAGTTTCTTTCTTTCTAGCTCTTTGTTGTAATCACATTTCACATCAATGAAATAAAAAGTCCAAATTTAGCGTGGACAGGTCAAATAAACTATAATAACAAATTATCAATTGCCATCAAAAGTTAATTAAGCCATAAAGGGTCATAAATAGCTAGCGTACCTTGTCATCTCAAGGTTAGCTAGATTTCGAATGGTGAGTTCTTGCAAATTGGCAATCGCGTGGATGCCATCTTCATCTAGTTCATATAATTCTGCCCACATATCAATAAGGATAGCAGCAGAGATCCTTTGTTCTGCATTAAATGAACCAAGGTCCATGAAGCACTCTTTGATAATGATCTTGTCATCTGGAAATTCTAGGCTTTTTTGAAGATGAGGAAGCAACTCAGTATCAGAATTGTAAAAAAAATGACCATCAGACCATTTCAAAAGTCTACTGTGCCATACAACTGCATGTTGCCCACACAGTGAGCCACCAATCATTTTAAGGACCAATGGAAACCCCCCACAACCTCTTACTATCTGCAATGCAAGGAACCAAATAAACTCAATTACTGTTCAAAATTCAACAAGGGTAATTTTTTCCAAGATTTAAATTATCTAAATGACATTAATTATTCAGAAATATGAAAACAGAGTGTGTGACAAAGTTTTCCCCCTTTTTTGCAGTCTCATTTTGGAAAGTAGGGTTATTGGAAACAAAACAAGCAAGCTTAAAAGTATGTATAAGGAATAATGATTTTGGCAAAGTACATTTGGTATTATGTATGTACCCATGAAAAAATGTATATCTTCTGATATATATATCACAGATTCACCAAGTACCTTTTTGATATCTTCTTCTGGAATATAAGAGCTCTCATCTTGTAGGAATGCTGAGTGACAAAAAAGAGTCATTGCATCCACATCATTTAGTTGTTTCAAGTTATATTTATGTTTAAATCTTGGAAATGCAGTTCTTGAAGTAACCAAAATCTTGTAGTTTGGAATATTAAACTTAAACTTTTCAAAAAGGAATTCTGATCCAAGCCAGACATCATCCAGGATCAACAATATAGGATTAGGTCCAATATGACTCAACATTTGTGGTAGCTGGCAGATTGCATCTTCTTCACTTTGAATTTGATACTTAGGCTGATAACCCTTATAACTAAATAGGTTTTGTACAATGACCTTCACATTGGGAGTTTTAGAAACATTGACAAAGAGAATATTGTTCGCAAACATGCCTGTATATCCAAAAACAATGTAGTTAGAAAACAGCCTTGGAGGCACATTTCATGTCTCGTAAAATTACATTAAAAAAAAACTCACATAATGGCTAAGTCATGAACAAAATTCCCAAGCCCAATCAAGGGAAAGGGTGAGAAGTGAGCCCAAAAAGTTTTGTGAGAATCAACACAATTATAAAGATATGAGATACTGAGAATTGCTTTTTTTTTTTAATCATCTCTTAAAATGACATGTTAATTAAGGAGGTGATAGAGAATATGACTTTGGACAAAATAGAAAGATGGAAAAGAGTACAAGTGGTCAATCATACTTAGTTTTTTGACAATTCATAGCCAACCACCAAAATTTGGGAATAAGGCTTAGTTAATGTTGTCGTACTTCTTTTCATTTACTCTTTATCTAAGGAAATAATCAAAGTTTTGAATTCGGTTTCGAAGACTATTCATGATTGACAATTGGAACGGAATATTCGGGTATCAGTGTGTTTCGGTGCACCATTTCGGGACTACGCACCGGATATACACACACACATATATACATAATTTATATATTTATAACTTTATATTTTATTATATTCAATTAGCCAAAACAAATTTTAAAATATGATATGGGAATAAAATAAGTCAAATGATGTCAATGTCTAAAAAAATCTAACACAATCCGGAATATCCCGGAATAGGCCGGAATTTAGAGACCGGAATAACCGGAATTTGTCTGGAACACCAAAATGAAATATTTCGGCCAGAATAGAATGGAATTTAAAAAATTGGAAATAATTCCAAAGATAAAATATGCCAAAAGCACTGCTTCAAGTGTTGAAAGGGCCAAAATAAAAGAATGAATATGATTTGCCGTGGCCACAACTTGTTGGGAAAAACTAACCACTTCTTGGGACCAAAGTCTCCCTCAGTAGTGTCAACCAGGTGTGTAGTTACCAACAAAACGGAACTAGATGTTAGCCACAGCAGATACTGACGTTAAACTAGAAAAATACGCAATTTGATTCTAAGAGACAAATTATCAAACACATAAAAGGCATAAACAATGCTCATAAGATTTACATGGTTCTAAATGAAGCCTACATCCAGTTGAGCTCCGACAATCCACTATACGGTTTTTGGGGTTTGATTTGGTGAGGGTGATTTTGGTTTCTTGGTTGTTCAACCATAGGAAACATTACAACGCCCTTGCCATTGTATTCACCCATCCTCACCTCCCGTTTAAAAACCAAGGCCGGTAATATAACCAACGGAACACTTAGATTTACATAATTTATACTATCATTACATTTATTTTAGATTTACATAATTTATAGTTTTTCAACTTATTATATTACCTCTATCTCAATTCCTTTTCAAAAAAAAAAAAAAAAACCCTCTATCTCTATTAATTAAATATTACCAATTTTGTTTTCTTTGCTAAATTTACTTGTGATTACTACAATAATTAAAAGTGATTTTTTTTTATTTAATCAAAATTATTTATACTTAAAAGGATTATTATACAATTTTTTTTCATGCTTATTCATGTTGTACTATTTTCTATTAACTTTATAATATCATGTAAATTTATTTGAAAGTATGTTTCAATTGTTTTAGATATTTCTACAAATTTACAAATTTGAAAGTATGTTTCAATTGAAAGGATTATTATACCATTTTTTTTTATATTTCTACTTGAAGGAATATTTACAAATTTAATATACAAATTAATTATGACTTCATCACAGTTCAATCTCGATTTGACCTTAAGAAGCTTGAATTTCTCTATTTTCCAATTCTTTAAATGATCTAGGTTTGAAAATCATGCCATGAACTGTCTTAGCATGCCTTATACTATTCCCTAAACAACAGCCTTGGAGTGCTTTTGATGTGTACTCTCACTCATTATTAGTACAGTGACACTTCAATGGTTTCTATGTCTCTCTAATTAACCAAAGCTTGAAATTGTTGAAATGGCTGAAATACTTGGGTCTTTTCTCTTCAACAAATTCCCCACATATTCCTTGATGCATCATCAGTAGATGAGACAAAATATCTATTGGCACCCAAATACTCCACCTCAATGGGACCACAAACATCAAAGTAGACTAATTCCAAATGATTAGATTTCTTTTGTGAGAACATAGCAAAAGGAACTTTATGTTGTTTACCGAAAAGACAATGATTACAAGGGTTTAGTGTTTTACCCTTAGAAAAGGAATAAGATACTTCTTTGCTAAAATTTGAAACCCTTTATCGCTTATGTGAGTCAACCATTTATACCTCAAGTTTGATGATTCATCTTTCACAACATATAATACATCTCTACACACCTTCACTAGTGTCTTGTAGAAAGTGTGACAAAGCTTGCCTTTAGCCACCATAAATGACCCCTGGTTAAGTTTACATTTTCCATTACTGAAGTAATTCTCATAGCCTTATCCAATTCCAATGTGGATATGGAAATAAGATGATGACACAATTCAGGAACATGTCGCACAACCTTCAAAGTCATTGTTCACCCAACATTACTTCAGATGCAAATATCACCAATTCTCACAATCTTTGAATAACTTTTGTTGCCCATCTTCACAAAACCAAAGTCTCCAACCATGTATGAAGTAAAGAACTACTTGTTAGGAGTACAATGGACGGAAGCAGAACAACCCACTCAATTTCCTCCCCAACATGCAAGCACTCATCCTTCCCCCAAGAGAGAACCATTACTTGTTTACCTGAGCAAGTAGCCATTATATTCTTGTCATAATCTTTCTTTTGATTATTTACCTCCTTTTGTTATCTTTTCCATGCACCAATAGTTCATTTTCGCATGGCATTCATTACCACAATGAAGTCATTTGCCTTTCTCATCAGATTTACCTTTAGTCTGAGATCTTCCCATGGATTTGTCATTACCCTCATGTTCACTACTCTTGCTTCAACCCATGTTCTATATACCAAGAGCTTGTGCATTTTTTGTACTAGTTAACTTCATTTTTTGAAAGGTTTAAGTAAACGTAAGAGTAAAAAACTAACATTTGAGAAGTTTGGCCCCACAAGCTTCAACATAGTTCCACCCCTGGATGTTATGATATGTACTATTAACATTTTTTATTATATAAAAAGCTAAATTATTTCTAAATAAGTTTATCTCTTATAAAATTTTACTAACAAAACATGTTACATTTGCTTTTACAAAAAATAAAATGTTCAAATTCAAATTAATAAAACCCTACTTAAAATAGATTAGGTTACAAGAAGATCTTGGATTAGCTATATTATCAAATGAGGAGAAGTAGATACAAGCAAAACCTAAATATAAAAACTCTATTAATAATGCTACATAACAAAAAGCAAGAGAAATAAATTTAAAATAAAATATTTAAAATTTTTACTTATCGCACACAAACTTACAGAAAATTGCGTGAGATTAGGTGTGTATAATAGTCAATTCCCTTAAAATTTTGGGCCCTAATACCTAGAGAGAGAGAGAGAGAGAGAGGAGTACCTTTAATTTGTTTATCCTGACAAAGCATTTGCACTAACGTGGTCTTCCCGCATCCAGCCGGAGCAGTCAATAGAAGCTGATGCACCTCCTCCTTCAACAGCAGTGTCTTCAACTCCATCATCGGCTTATCAAACCCAACTGTAAAATCCGGGGGTCTACGAACCCCACAAAATACCCTTTTTTTATCCAAGTTCGAATCCTCTTTTTCTAGAGTAATTTTCAAGTTTAAGGATATCTCGGTCCCATTATTCCTTGTGCTATTTGCTTCCGTATCATCCTCACAGGACCTTGCGATGTCCTCGTCCGACTCGGTGGGGCAACAGACTTTAAAACAGCACATCATGATCATCCGCCGCAGGCTTTTCGAGCACTTGCGAACTAGATTCTCATCCTTTTTCACGTCTTCGATCGAGCTCTTTGTATTCATTTTTGGGAGATTTAATCGCTTTATACCATCTCTGACCGAAGGCAATAAACGATCTAGCCTGCGCCTGGATCCGAGGCGTTTAAGAAGTAACGCCGATATGAACTCTGCAAATATTTCCTCACCTCCAATCTTCATTGCTACTGCCATAACTCTTAAAAACTTTGCTTCGATCGACAAACAAACCCAAATCTTCAAAAGATTGTAAATCCAATCTAGTATTTCGAAACCCAATTTAGAAACAAACTGACAGAGACTTCCCTCTGCCCAACAAATTTTGTTTAAGGATGTTTTAGATTTTCTTTCAAATGAATGAAAAAACTGCAACACAGTATAACTTAAATTAGCTGCGAAATCTTAAAATTACGAAGCTGAAGTAATACCTTATATACTGCTACAGAACTTTCTAAAGACGCAAACCCTCCAATTTCTTCTTAAGTTTCTCTGCGTAGAAAAGGAAACGGAGCACTGAAGAAATTAAATAAGACAGTCGAGAATTAAAAGAGAAGAGCATTAAAAATATATATATGATTCTTTCGAGGAAAAGCACGACAATAAAGCAACCAATACACGCTTTTGACTTTTCTCCGCAATTTCGCATATCTTTATCACGAACATGGAGCTGGAAGTTAAGGACAAAGTTACATAAATGTTTTTTTTTTTTTAGGAACCAACCAAGTTATAGACCCTAGCGACGCGTCACAGACTTTTATTATATCATTTATGGACTAGACCAGACCTTTCAGAACTGGAATAAAAACAGATCAGAAGCTTTCACGTTCGGTTTTCAAACTTTAGCCCAATAGACAAGTTAGACAGATCATAGCTTTTACATCAGGCTTTCAAACTTTAGCCCTATGCACAAGTTGGACAGATCATGCCTTTCACATCTGGTTTTCAAACTTTAGCCCAATAGACAAGTTGGACAGATCATAGCTTTCACATCTAGTTTTCAAACTTTAGCCCAATTTACAAGCTGGTTTCAAACTTTAGCCCAATACACAAGTTGGACAGATCATAGCTTTCACATCTGGTTTTCAAACTTTAGCCCAATACACAAGTTGGATGAAAAAAGTTTTTGTAAATGAGATGGGAACTGGGGCGGAGGAGACATTAAGGTGTGTTTGGATACCGTTTATTTTATTAAAATTAAAAATTTATTGTTGAAAGTACTGTAAATAAAAGTAAAAGTTAGTTGAAATAGTACAGTGGGGTTTATAAATAGTAGCAAAAATAAGCTAAATAGTAAAATAATTTTAATTTTTCATCCACATCCAAACGCACACTAAGCGAACTGAGAATCTCTCCTTTTCATATCTTGTTAAATTATCAATTCTCTCAAAAGATTAAGCCATTGAAAAATAATAAATTTAATCATTTAATAACATAATTCTAAAATTACAAACATTTAGCAAATCTATATAATATCTAAAAGTTAAAAGTGTAACATTTCAATTCACTTCAATTCATTTGGTCCACTTTGGTGATGCTTTGGGAAGAGAAGAGAGGATGTGTAGAAAGAGGCCTCATTGACAATTATGTCATCTTCTTAGCATAACATTAGTAGGTTCTTACTAAAATTACATTTTTCTTATATTATTAAAATCTTACATTTTTTTTTTCTAATATAAGTGATGGATTTACTTATTGTGGGGCCTGATAATCTGGCAACCCCGGCCCATCTTATATCCGGCCCAAGGCCCATGCCGAGGATCAAGAAACGTCCGAGAAGGAACACAGATGGCCCAAGCTGCCAGGAAACATCGCCGAGGATGATGTTGTCCTCGGCCAGCCAAGACCATTGAAAGGGGAGGTAATGAGCCACCAAGAGCAGCCTTCCTGAGCATCCAAAGAGAAAAAGCAAGTACAACGTGTCAGCCATGGAAGCATGGTGGAGGAGCAAGTCTAGGATGAACTGTCACCTCCACATTAAATGCCCACAACTAACGTCCTGGCCGCATTAATGAGGAGATGACCCCTAAACAGCGCTGCCTTGGTTGCCGCAACCCACAGGAAGAATGGAAAGGCGGCTGATGGGACAAGCACTCAAGTAGCAGTCTGGCTGATCAACAAATGTAGGGCTAAGATCAATTGAGAGGGGGATATATAATGTAAAAAATCCCTCTGGAAGAGGGGGGGAAAATCTGAAAGAAAGAATACTGTAGTGACCTGTATTTTCCTAGAAACTTTTGTAACCAATCAGGGAGGAAGTAATAAGAGTTGCAAGCTCCTGAGAGAAAGGCCGAAGGGCACCATTACGCATTTTAACCCACGTACCTGCTATTCAATCCACAGGCAACCATGCCTGGCCGCTACATCCCTCACTAGGGCCTAGTTCTTGAACCCACTCTCTACAAATTCATTGTACTGGGCTAACTAGGCTTGAGTCCACTCTCTTAACAGTAGAAGTGCTCAAACCCAGTCCCTACAATTGGCGCCGTCTGTGGGGAGAACTTGTGCGTTAGTAAAGGCAACGATCAAGCATGCTAGGATCCGACCCTCATCAAGCAGGCCCCCGTCAACCTGAACCGATCAAGCCTTAGCACCAGGGTAACTTCGCCAACCCTGAGCGCGATCGAAATGAAGAGAATGGGAGATTCCGAAAGGGAAGTGTACACACCACTCAAACCAGCAACAGCTACTCGCGTAGGGACAGTCATGTGCCACAGAGACAAAACAACAACCAGGTCATACAACCAAAGAAGGTTAGGAACCACGCGACCCAAGGGCAGAACAACGAGCAGGCCATGCAGCGAGAGATAGATGACTTGAAGAGGAGGCTGGGCCAGGCGCAGCGAAGGCGATCTCAGCCTAGCCCCGACCTGTCCTCTGACGATGAGAGCGACGATGACTATCGGCAAAGATCGAGAACTCCTCCAAGCGAGACCTTCTCTCATGAAGAGGAGCACTATCGGAAGCGCGAACGTAAAAGCCCATCTCCTAGGGGCTTAGGGTATGATGCCATGAGCAGGGGATTGGATCAACTGTCCAAATCACCCTTCACACGCCATATAGAAAGGGCTGCACTTCCTCGGTGATTCCAGCAGCCGATCTTCTCCATCTATAACCGCAAAACGGACCCCGTGGAGCATATGAGCCAGTTCAACAAGAGGATGGCCGTCCATTCTAAGATCGAGGCATTGATGTGTAAGGTTTTCCCCTCTAGCTTGGGTCCAGTGGCGATGAGGTGGTTCAATGGCTTGAGGACGGATTCCATAAGTTCGTACAGACAGCTGACCTGGGCCTTTGGCTCCCGCTTCGTTACAAACAGCATAGAGCCTCGGCCCTTGAGCGCACTGCTGTCTCTAATCATGCATGATGGAGAGACTCTAAAGGCCTACTCGGGCCGATACTGGGAGTTGTACAATGAACTGGAAGGCAATTTTGATGACGTCGCCATCAGCACCTTCAAAAACGGTCTCACAACCGGGCATGGCCTAAGGAAGTCCCTGATGGGCGAGCCTGCCACCAGTGTGCACCAACTGATGGATCAAATCGACAAGTACAAACAAGTGGAGGAAGACTAGCTGCAGGGCAGAGGAAAAGAGAAGGTCGTCCCTCAGGAGAGGAGAGACTCCAGGCCGGACCGATACAACAGCACCCGCCCGAGGAGGGACTTTGCGGGGCAATCTGGAGCGGCCGACACACAGGCTGTCCACACCGCATTCCGAGAGCCAGTACACAGGGTGTTGGAGAAAATCGAGAATGAGCCATACTTTAGGTGGCCGAACAAGATGGTGGCAGAATCCGCGAAGCATAACCAGAACCTTTATTGCCAATACTATAAGGACCACAGACATACCACGGAGAACTGCAGGAACCTCCGGAGCTATCTGGACCAGCTGGTCCGAGAAGGGAGGCTGAAACACCTTCTACATCACCCCGGTAACCATCAAGGACGGACCCATCAGGAGCCCTAGAGAGATAACACCCTAAGGGCGCCCGCAGGGACGATCAATGTGATCTTGGCTACACCAGGAAGAACAAGCACGCTCCCTTCACGAGTGTTGTCTGTAGCCCAGTTGCCGGCCAAAGAGTCCCAGCCAGAGCCGAAAAGGGCCAGGAGAAATCTTCACCCGACCCTGAGCTTCTCAGAGGAAGACAAGGTGGGGACCACCCAGCCCCATGATGACGCCCTGGTGATCACACTCAGAATTGGGGACTACAATGTGAGAAGAATGATGGTGGATGGTGGCAGCGCGGCCGAGGTCATATACCTAGACCTCTATAAGGGGCTGGGGCTAAAGCTGAAGGACTTGACGCCCTATGGCTCTCCCTTGATGAGCTTCGATAGGAAACTCGTCATCCCAAAGGGCATGATCAGGCTGCCCATCCAGACCGGCCCAGAAGTGGTGGAGGTGAACTTTATAGTAGTGGACACTTACTCCCCCTACACGACCATTGTAGGAAGGCCCTGGCTCCACACCTTGGGGGGCGTTGCCTCCTCCTTGCACCAGAATGTGAAATTCCCGTCAGGGGATCAGGTTCTCGAGATCCGTGGTTGTCAGCCCACAGCAAGGCAGTGCATGGTGGCTACCGTATCACATCGGCTCGACGCACAGCCCTCGGCTACTGTTGGGGAAGGCTTATAGCAATCAAAGACCTTGGCGGCGCCTTCGGATGTAGCCACCGAGGAAGCAAAATGCGAGGACCTGGAGAAAGTGGTAATTAGTGACAATTTGGAGAAATTCTTTCGGGTTGGAGCTCGGCTGCCTCTTAAGGAGCAGGAGGAGCTAGTTGAGTTCCTCAAAAGCAATATTGACGTGTTTGCATGGGATGCCTGTGACGCCCCAGGGATTGATCCGTCCTTCATCTGTCACCATTTCAACGTCAATTCGTCCATAGTGCCCAAGAAGCAGCCGCCCCGACGCCCATCGAGAGAGCATGCTGATACAATCAGGGAAGAGGTGAATAAGCTTAAGCGTGCAGGGGCTATAAAAGAGGTCTTTTACCCTGAATGGTTGGCCAACACTGTGGTGGTCAAGAAGAAAAGCGGAAAGTGGAGAGTCTATGTGGACTTCACCGACCTAAATAAGGCATGTCCAAAAGACCCGTTCCCCAAGCCTCGGATCGACTAGCTGGTGGATGCAACCACAGGACATCCTCGGATGAGCTTCCTAGACGCCTTCCAAGGCTATCATCAAATACCACTAGCCCTGGAGGATCAGGAAAAGACAGCCTTTGTGACGCCCGTCGAGAACTACCACTACAAAGTAATGTCATTCGGTCTAAAGAACGCAAGGTCCACCTATCAAAGGATGATGATGAGAATGTTCGAGCTGATGCTAGGCAAGAGCATCGAGGTCTATGTTGACGATATGGTGGTAAAAAGTAAAGTGGCATCCGAACATTTAGGGGACCTCGACCGCACCTTTGACGTCTTGAGAAAACACAAGCTGCGCCTAAATGCTTCCAAATGCTCGTTTGGCGTGGGCTCTGGCAAGTTTCTGGGGTACATGATCACCCACAAGGGAATCGAGGTCAATCCTGACCAAATCAAGGCTATTCATAATCTAAAGCCTCCGCAAAACCCCAAGGAGGTCCAGAAGCTTACCAGAATGATCGCGGCCCTAAATCGATTTATTTCCAGATCGGCTGACAAGTGCAGGCCCTTCTATCTCCTGATCAACAAGTGGAAGGGATTTGAGTGGTCTGAGGACTGTGTTACGGCCTTCTAGCAACTCAAGGAGTACCTATCCCGGCCGCCTATCATGTCCAATCTTGAGGCCGACGAGGTCCTATACGCATACATCGCTGTAGCGCTCCACGCTGTGAGCCTAGTGCTGATACGGGATGATGATGGCGTTCAAAAGCCAGTCTACTACATTAGCAAGTCGCTGCATGAAGCCGAGGTCAAGTACCTGCCCTTAGAGAAAGCCATACTGGCTGTGGTCCACGCTACACGAAAGCTCCCCCATTACTTCCAAGCTCACACAGTGGTTGTCCTAACCCAATTACCCTTAAAGTCTGTACTTCGGACCGCTGATTACACAGGAAGGATTGCCAAGTGAAACACAATTCTGGGGGCTTTTGACGTGAAATACATGCCTTGGACCTCCATAAAGGGCCAGGTTCTGGCCGATTTGATGGCCGAGTTCGCCGAACCAACGGTAGAGGTGGCAGCCGAGGAGAGAAGCCTTTACGAAAAATTAGTTAGGGCAGTCTCTATCCCGGGGTCACCATGTTGGAAGGTATACGTCGCTGGTGCGGCAAACCAGAAGGGGTCCGGAGTGGGGCTAGTCTTAGTATCCCCTGAAGAGCATGTCATAGAAAAATCCCTAAGGCTCGGGTTCTCGGCCATAAACAATGAAGCCGAGTATGAGGCACTACTGCAAGGGATGGTCATGGTACAGAAGTTGGGAGGAAAGTCGGTAGAGATGTTCTCGAATTCGAGATTGGTGGTAGGCCAGGTAGAGGGAGAGCTGGAGGCCAAAGATTCGAGAATGCAAGAGTACCTGAGCCAGGTTAGGCAGTTGCAGTCAGAATTTGATCTTTTCAACTTGTCTCATATCCCTAGAAATGGAAACACCCATGCCGATTCATTAGCCACACTCGCCACATCCTCGGCAGGGGAGCTGCCTTGAACCATACTTGTGGAGCATCTGAAAAAAGTGAGCGAGGTGGCAAGGGACACGATCCACATCCATCAAGTTGGGGTGGGTCCTAGCTGGATGGACCCCATAGTGAGGTTCCTCAAAGATGATGTTTTGCCCGAAGAGAGGTCAGAGGCTAAAAAGATAAGAAGGAATGCTTCTCGGTTCTGGTTGTCCGAGGACCACAAGTTGTATAGGCGCTCCTACTCTGGACCATACCTTCTATGTGTTCACCCTGCAGCAGCAGAGTTACTACTCGAGGAGCTACACGAGGGAATCTGTGGGAGCCACACAGGAGGAAGATCTCTGTCTCACCGAGTCGTCACACAAGGATATTGGTGGCCTGGGATGCAGAAGGAGGTCTTGGAGTATGTTAAGAAATGTGACCAGTGCCAAAGGTTCGCCCCAAATATTCATCAGCCTAAGGGGGTCCTTAACCCTTTGTCCAGCCTATGGCCGTTTGCCTAGTGGGGCTTGGACATTGTAGCCCCTTTCCCCAAAGCACCAGGGAATAAGAGGTATCTGTTGGTTGCCACAGACTACTTCACCAAGTGGGTCGAAGCCGAGCCATTGGCCAACATCAGAGATGTGGATGCAAAGAAATTCCTTTAAAGAAATATTGCCACACGATTCGGGATCCCTCATACCCTCATTTCAGATAATGGACTCCAATTCGACAGTAAGAACTTCGAAGATACTGTTATGAACTTAGAATCACAAACAGGTACTCAACCCCAGCCTACCCTCAAGGAAATGGACAGGCCGAGGCTGTCAACAAGGTCATCGTCAATGGGCTTAAGAAGAGGCTGGATACCGCCAAGGGAAGATGGGTAGAAGAGCTGCCACATGTTCTGTGGATGTGCCGGACCACACCACGGCAGTCAACGGGGGAGACACCTTTTGCCATGACTTACGGGGCCGAGGCTGTCATCCCCCTAGAGACGAACTTCCCAACGCTAAGAACGAGCTCTTTCACTCCAGGCAGCAATGATGAACTGCTAGGGAGGAGCCTAGATCTTATTGATGAACGAAGGGAACGAGCAATGATCCAGCTGGCCTATTACCACCAAAAGCTCAAACAGGGATATGATGCCAATGTGAAGCTCAGACCACTAGCACCGGGGGACCTGGTGCTAAGGAAAGTTATGGGGGCTGCCAAGAGCCCTTCCTGGGGAAAGCTGGGGCCCAACTGGGAGGGGCCATATCGAATTACCTCGGTAGCGGGGATAGGCGCATACTACTTAGAAGACCTAGATGAAAAACCTATACCTCGACCGTGGAATGTAAACAACCTGAGGAGGTATTATTATTAATGAAAGCATCCTTTTTCTTGTGATTCGAATTTCGAGTCTATTATGATTATATATCTTATGTTTTGGCGGCCGCCTAAAGTACTAGACCGAACCACTTTAAGCAAAACCTGGGTACTAGACTGAATCAAGGTCTTGCATGATCCTCGGACTCAAACCTATGGAGAAACTAACCACTTCAAGACGAACCTGAGTACTAGACTGAACCAAGGTCTTGCATGGTCCACGGACTCAAACCTATGGGGAAACTAGCTACTTACAGGGGAATCTAAGTGTTAGACAAAACCAAGGTTTTGTACGATCCTTGGACTCAAACCTATGGAGAAACTAGTTACTTACAGAGGAATCTAAGTGTTAGACGGAGCTGAGGTCTTGCCTGGTCCTCGGACTCAGACCCCTGACAAAACTGGTCGTCCTCGGCAAAGGCATAAACAAACACAAGCCCATGAGCATCACTTAAAGCATTCTGGAATTAAGATGGTCCAATTATCGACCGAGGCCTAAGTGAAAACTATCACTATGGCCTTTACATTTCTTGGCTGCCAACTTGGAATGGAAAGCAGGTTGAGCTTCTAAGGCTGTAAAACTAGTAGTTAGAGCCCAAGTTGTGTCAGCAATAAAGCTCATCACAATGATAATTAACGCATAAAGTAAAAAAGAGATGATTCATACATTCAACTTATAAGTAGCAGTACAACGCTTAAAAAAAAGGGAAAAGAAGAAAAGAGAAGCATCAACAACAAAAGCAAGGAACAAAAGATGAAAGCTAGCTAAGGCAGCCTGATTCTTCGGCTTAAGCTCTACTCCCCTTTGGGAGGCTGTCCGGAGGTGTCCTCGGGGTCCTCAGAGCCGTGACCTAGGGGAACCACCTGCAAAGGCGTCACCACAAGAGCTGTCTCCTTGGATGGAGGGGCAACTCTGGGAAGGTTTCCCTCAGCAGGAAGAGCCGGAGAGTCAGTAGCAGGGAGTTGAGGGCCAATAGGGGGCGCTTCCAAATTACCGGCTTCCCCTTCCCCTGGCACCCTCTGATGCTCAGCCCCCTCGGCAGGCCTATCGATGGAAGTGGGGCCCTCGGCGGCACCGACCTGGCCCCTGTCTGCCGCTTCGGGCACCGTGTCGGCTTCAGAGGTAGTAGAGGTAGCCTCTCGAATAGCGGGAGGGTAGTACACCCTCTCAGCCCTCCTAAGATCAGACGAGGCCTCGACCCCCGCTTGGTTGAGGGCTTCTTCCCAAGTTTGGGAGCAGTAGCGCCTACATACTTCAGGCACTTGAGCCTTAAGGGCAGCCTCGGTCTTAGCAACCCCTTCAGCAAAGGCCTCTTCCTCAGCTTGCTCTTTAGAATTCTCGGCCTCCGTCCGCGTAGACTCGGCCTCTGCTTTGGCTCTCAAAGCCTCATCCCTGGCGTGCTTGACAACACCTCTGGCCGCCACTGCCTCGGCCAACCTCTGCTTTAAGTCAGCAAGGTGCTCCTTGGCAATTTGTAGTTGGCCTTCAGTGTCTTGAAAGCGCCTCGTTTGGTCGGCGGCTTGCTTTTGGGCTCCAGCCAGGCCTGCCGCCGCGCTATCTCTGGCCTTCGTCACCTCATTTAGAGCCTCCCTCGCCTTCTTGAGGTCTCCCTCGGTCTTGCTAAGGACCCGCGAGGCATCCAGGCGGCCGTCACGCTCCTGCTCTAGGGCCCTACTCTGTTTACTGGCTTCCTCCTCCAGCCTATTAGTGGCTTGGACAGCCTGCGAATTGAAACGAACAAACTATAAGTATGGGAACCGAGGGGTAAAGTCTGCAAACTCTCAAACGGTGGGTGACTTACCATGCCCAAGTACCTCTTCATGCTGAGGATGACCTCCTGCCTCTTTAGGCCCTCCAACTGAGTCATATCAGCAGGAAGCAGCAAGGATCTCTCCAGCGCATCAGCCACATATGCGTCTTCACCCCCTCTGAAGTCCCTGAGGGAGGCATCATCCATTAAAGGCTCCCCATGGAACATGGGGGCAGGAAGCCATGCCTGAGCCTCGGACTGATCAGCCATCTCTCTTCCTTGGCCCTGATGCCCAGTTTTCTGCTGCTTAAGAGGGCGACGAGCCTCAGCCTCCTCGGGGGAAGAGCGGGTCCTCTCAACTACCATAGGCCCTTTGCCCTTAGGGTCCTTCTTACGCTTGGAGTCTACAAGCTCGGGCCTCGGTGGCAAGCTCGGCTGAGGTGGAGGAGATGGAAGCTTAGACTGGGCAGAAGACGACCTAGTCCGAGCGGACTGAGACTTAGACGGCGAAGGAGGAAGCTTGGGTTGGGACTTCCCCGGCTCGTCCCTCCCTGGCTGACCCTCAAGCAGGTCAAGTAGGTTGGTTTGGGGTTGCCTCTTGAAACCCATCTCGGCTTGGGGAAAAGCGCTCGCAGAGAGAAGGTCCGCCTCGGTCAAATTAGGGTCGCCCAGGTCACCAGCGAGATCCTCGGACAGGAGGACTTGGTCAAATACGCCGAATTCGTCCTCAGATGGACCCGAATCTGTGAATTCCTCCCCTCGTCCTAGCTCTTCTCCCTCGACCCCCGCAGCTTGGGTGGAAGTGGAGGGTCCTGCCAACGGAGTACCTTCAGGAAACGAAAACCCTTGCTCCACTACAGTTATCTCGCGGAGCCGCAGATCGCCGGCTCTGATCACGTGCTTCGGGGCCGGGAACGACTTCTGGATCGGATCGTACCCGAGGATCTTGTGAGCAGCCCTAACTTGATCGTCGCCCTCGTTCACGAAGACCTTCGCCCTGAGAACGGCTACCAAGTCCTCCTTGTTGACCAAGTTAAAATAATGCTCAAAGGCGTGCGGATCTGCAGGAAGAAAAGCAAACTCCTGTCATCAACCAAACAAGGCAGATTCAAAAAAAAAAAAAAAAGGAGAAGAGAAGAAAAAAGCTAGACCCTCTCCTACTCTGAATACCCCACCTGGTGTCCCCTCCTCCGTCAGGCAGTGAAGGCCATCGTGCCACCCCCCAGACACGATGAGAAAGTCTTTGTTCAGACCCTTGCTGGACTCGGGAAGACACTGGATTAGCCGGACCCTATCGTCCATCGTCTTCATGTAGTAAGACTTACCCCTTAACCGCTGGAGGTTGTAGCACCAATTCACATCATGATGGGTCAACCTCAATCCCATCCTCTCATTTAAGGCGTCCACACAGCCCAGGATCCTGAACACGTTAGTGGTGCACTGAGTGGGGGCCAATCTAAAGTACCTAAGGTAGCCCCTCATTACCGACCCCATTGGGATCCTCATACCGCCTTCAAGGAAGGCGATCATGGGAATGACGACCTCCCCCTCCTTCCTTCAGGTGCACCATTCCCCTTCCGCATAGTACCTCAAGCCTAAGTTGCCGGGTATCCTATAATCGACGATGAATTTCTCCATCACCTCTTCAGACTCAACTAATTTCTTAAATCTACCCATCCCTAACGACGACTAAAAGACTAAGGAAAGGGCTAGGGAAAGAAAGGAATCAGAGAAGAAGTTTTGAGCTAGAGAGAAGAAGACTTACAGAAATGAGGAAAAGCTCCTCGGACAGGCCTTTTTGTGCTGGAAAAGACGTGGGTGCAGTTGGAGATTTGACAGAATTCAGTGAATGTGCGTGAGAGCTCTTGAATGCCAAAGTGGAAAGGAAAATTGGTTCGAATGGGTATTTATATCCCCAACTAAAAGTAACCGTGCGGGTTTTCCTGCCCATAAAGCTGGAGAAAACCCAGCCACAAGATTAGCATCACACCATTGAACATGGGGAGCACAGAGCCGCCAGAATTTAATAAGGGCACGCTCCGCGTACCGAGGTGCCAGGAACGTGCCTTGGACAGATGAAGGGACTCTGGCGCTGACGGAAGACAAGACGTGACAAGTCGTAACAAGGGCCTGAGGACATCAAAATCCTCCTCCCCGTTCGAGAAGCCGGACAGCAGGATTTCGAGGGGCTATTGTGGGGCCTGATAATCTGGCAACCCCCGCTCATCTTATATCCAGCCCAAGGCCCATGCCGAGGATTAAGAAACGTCCGAGAAGGAACATAGATGGCCCAAGCTGCCAGGAAACATCGCCGAGGATGATGTTGTCCTCGACCAGCCGAGACCATTGAAAGGGGAGGTAATGAGCCACCAGGAGCAGCCTTCCTGAGCATCCAAAGAGAAAGAGCAAGTACAACGTGTCAGCCATGAAAGCATGGTGGAGGAGCAAGTCCAGGATGAACTGTCACCTCCATATTAAATGCCCACAACTAACGTCATGGCCGCATTAATGAGGAGATAACCCCTGAACAGTGCTGCCTTGGTTGCCGCAACCCACAAGAAGAATGGAAAGACGGCTGATGGGACAAGCACTCAAGTAGCAGTCTGGCTGATCAACAAATATAGGGCTAAGATCAATTGAGAGGGAGATATATAATGTAAAGAATCCCTCTGGAAGAGGGGGGGGGGAATCTAAAAGAAAGAATACTGTAGCGACCTGTATTTTCCCAGAAACTCTTGTAACCAATCAGGGAGGAAGTAATAAGAGTTGCAAGCTCCTGAGAGAAGGGCCGAGGGGCACCATTGCGCATTTTAACCCACGTACCTGCTATTCAATCCACATGCAACCATGCCTGGCCGCTGCATCCCTCACTAGGACCTAGTTCTTGAACCCACTCTCTACAAATTCATTGTACTGGGCTAACTGGGCTTGAGTCCACTCTCTCAACAGTAGAAGTGCTCAAACCCAGTCCCTACACTTATATATACTACATTTTTTAGGTCATTCAAGACATATAAAGGACAAACTGTTTGTAAGGAGTATTGAAAACAAATTTCAACAACACATTATTTTATTTACAAAATATATCGTCTTATATAATAATTGAATGTAAAATGCATTATATTTGAAAAAAAAAAAAAAAACTTTCAAATAACAAGTATAGATAGCTTAATTTAGAAAATCAAACATATTTTATCAATTATAATTTGTTAGAAAATAATCACATCATTTTAAGAAAGGTTTGAAACTAACACTTATAAGTTTCATCTACTATTTTCATTTTCACTTAACAAAAAAATAAAAATTGTTAAATTTTTCTGCATGTTGCGCAAGTCTACAACCAACTACAAAATACAGTAAAAATTATTACACTTCATACTCATCAAGTGTATGTTTATATTTGATTTTTTATTTTAAATTTTGGTTACTTGGGAAAAAAAGTATGAAATGTTACAAATAAAAAATTATTATTGTTGAGTTTATAGATTGAGTCTAGGTTTTTTTTTTTTAGGAGAAGAAAGACATTAAATTTCATTAAGGGAAGTCATTAAAATCAGCATGTAAAACAATAACGACGTCTAGTGGTACATCTTCCATCCAAACTTAGAATTAGGGGTGGAAATTGCTCGTCTCATAAGCGAGTGAGCTACAATGTTACAATGCCTACAAAATAAGATGCAAGGTACTGTATATCTTTTGCAATGTGGCCGAAGTGCGATAATGAGTAAGAGTCATCCTTAAGTGCTGTGATAAGGATCTGTGAGTCACCTTCCAAGATAACCCGGTCAAAACTTGTTTCCATAGCCAGTTCAAGAGCCCGTCGTGCCACCATAGCTTCGACTTCGATAGCTGTAAAAGGTAGGGGGATGCGTTGGGATAGAGAGACCATAACCTAACAAACTCATTTCTAATTATCATCCCAATACCAGCACAATTTTCTAATTGAAAAAGAATGCTGTCAAAGTTAATTTTGCATTGAGAGTTTTTTGGAGGTTGCCAGCTTATAGGTTGTTGCCAAATTGGTGCAATCGTGGAGGTATTGTGGAGAGCAAACTCACGCAATCTATCTCTTGCCTAACTTAATAATTGATCCAGCATACCAGTAACGTTTCCAAGCCTGAGATTATTCTGACGGTTCCACAGCACCCAAATCACCGTTGAGAACAAAGTCGGATCTCTATTTTTTGCAAAAATACACCCCAACAAATCGTCGAAGGTTGAAACTTGCTTTAAACTGCTATGATTTCATATGGGGACTTTATACCAAAGCTCATCCAGTTTTGGACAAAGGTATAGTGCATGCCTCACGTCTTCTTGGTGATCGTGGTAGAGTTCACAACTGTCCCTAGTGATAATCTGTCGCTTAACTAGATTCTTCTTCATAGGTAAAGAATTTTTAGCTGCTCTCCAAACCAAATTTTTTTACCTTACACAGAACGGTTAAAATCCAAATTGCTTGCCACAAAGGTTTCAATTGTGCAGTATCGGATTGACCTGGTTGGCTATCCTGAAACTCCAACTGCAAAAACTGGTACCCTAACTTACAGTGTACTCTCCAATGGGGTTGTAAGGCCATGTGAGAATTATGTGCAAATTGATTAATTAGTCCGAATTAGGCGCAAATTTAATCAACTATTTACCTAAGTTGATTAATTAGTCCAAATTACATGCAAATTTAATTATGGCACAATCAAATCACCAAGCAAAATAGAGTGTAGCGAAAAATAAGTTTGACAAGACCATTTGATTACAATGAGGAAAACCTCATTGGTAAAACCTCATCAAGTAAATTTGTAGTTCAGTTTTCCTGTATCTCAATATGTCAAGCAGGTATCGAGATTCATTTATTGTCGATAAGTTGATAGGTATCAAGACCTGCACAACATCTTTTCTTGAGTAGTCTTGTATTTTCAATAATACCACTTGTTAATGAACAATATGTTGGGAAATTTAGACCCCGATTGATAGAATTAACAAGTTTTAAATCCAAGTTGTTAATTATATTTATTATGAATAAACTTGTTAAAACAAACAAACATCAATATCATGTCAAAATCATGCAGCAGAAAAATAAATAAGACAAGATATAATGACCCAGGAAAATCAATAAAACAAACTAGTTTTACAATAAAAAACCTGAAGGGAAACCTTCCTGAAAAGCAATCTACTATAGTAAAGAGAAGTTTCAGATCTAGTATAAAACCTTTGTCCTTAAGCTCTACAATCCCTGTAGATGAACTCACAGCAGAAACCTTCCACCGTTTCAGAACCTCTGAACTCTTCAATATATGAATGCCACCCTTTTTGATGCACAGATCCCAGCATGTGACTAACCAATTGCGCAAATCCCAATACGCGACTTAATCACCAACTAGAAAAAATTATTGGCTGCAAAGTTCTTCACTTCATCAACAATAAAGATCAAGAAGCACTTGGTTACAAAACCCTAAGGCGCAAGAGACGCAGTAACTTCTTTCAGAAAGAATAAGGCATCGATCACCTTTTGCATATGTTCTCCTTGTATTCTCATATGAGACGGCCTCTAAAATAAACCTTATATAGGTCTAGGGTTGTGAGAAAAGAAACCCTACCCATACATGTCATCATAGGCCAAAAATTAAATCTGAAAATCTGAATTCCTGTAACCTCGATCGATCGGGAGGTGTCGAGCTTTAAACTTCGACAAATACAGCTATCGAGAAGCTATCGAGGAGCTGTCGAGGAGACAGAAGATTTCTCGATCGATCCACCAGCTATCGAGAAGTTATCAAGATTGCGATAAGAAGAAGTTGAAAATCTCGATAGATAGCCTAGCTGTCTAGAGGTGTCAAGTAGCTATCGAGCTATCTATCCAGCTTTATTGAATAACCTTTTTTCACTTGTTTCTTGGTCCAATCTTCATGTCTTTAATACTAAACTTGAACAACATGTTTCTTAAAGTATTAAACACATCCTAGATCTACTCAATTACAAGTAAAGTGCGTTTTGTCAAAAGATTAGCCAATTACATAAAATAATGACATATGTTCTTAACAAGTAAAACATATATGTCCTAACACAATATGTTCTTCTTAAAAACACTTGAAACTAAGTATCCATTTGGACACAAGTCCACGTCCACGTTTTCAGCTCTAGCGCGTTTTCAGCCCTTTTTTTTTTTTTTTTTTTTTTTTTCTTCAGCCACAAATGTTGACCAATTCTCCCATGAATAGTGCACCCGTGCACTATTCATGGAACCCACAAACTTTATTTTTTAGCAACTTTTTTATTAAAAATGGGTCCCATGGCACTATTCACACATTTAAAAAATTATTTTGCTACAGCGTTTTTAGTTTCAGCAAAATAAGTTCTATCCAAACGGACCCTAAGACTTAGTTACATATAAAGTGTATGTTGATCTCATATATGCCAATACATAAAAATATAATCCTTACAATTATACTTTAGGAAATAACTATTATATACTCAATGTACACCCTAGTCATCTTTTGCACTGAAATCATGACTTCAAAGCACAATTTGAAATCAAAAAATTTTGAGTTGAAATTGTTTGAAGTCACGATTTTAGTACAAAAGATAATTTGTGTGTTCTTTGTATGCTCTAAGTGGTGTGTAATAAATACCACTCACTTTTTGCTCATCAGTCATTCAACATATCAATTATGTCTGATTTTTTTTTTTTTTTCTAATTTTAGTTACTTGAAAAAAAAATGTATGAAATATTGCTATTGGTAAAACGTGAAATGGAACAATTAAAGTGGAACATAAAATTTTTATTCTAATTTTACCTTCTTTTTTTAAATCTTTCAAATACGCTAAAAGAGAAAATTTTATTTAAAACAAAATTTTTATATAAATAAATAAATAATATTAGAAGCGCATATGAAACTGTCTTTTTCTTGATTACTATACTCTTCCATTTGAGGAAAAAAAAATTGAAGAGTCCGCTTCCATTGCGAATTTATTCTACAGTTAAAAATTGTATTTTACCATTTATGAGAAAGAGATAATGGGTTATACTTACAGAGTTATAGGATGGGGAGATAACGTAAATGGTGGTGTTAAACTTGGTCTATTTGAGTTTTAAGTAATCTTAAATGATATGTCAATTTATAATGCTAGCACCTAACTATTTGGTTGTATGAAGCTAGACACTCACAACATCAAGAAATTATACAGTTTTTATGGCAGACCATCATCAATTTAACCTTTTTTTTTTTTTTTTTTTTTGCAATTTTAAATAGATAGGAGTCTTTTAATAAAATGGTAGACCACGTCACCGTAAGAATGATATAATTGCCAGAAACATTGGTATACCTTATCATGATTTGGAGGAGTTGTTGCTAAACTTTTTCCTTGAAAAAGTATGTATAATGGTAATAGTTAGAGTATATACCTGCTGCATCTGAACATTTGTACTCCACCATATCCAATTCAAAACTATGATTGAATTAATAGATAAGAGTATTTTAATGAAATGGTAGGCCACGTCACCATGAAGATTGCATAATTTCTCCACAACTTGCTAGAAACATCGATATACCTTCTCACAATTTGGATGAGTTGTTGCTAAACTTTTTCCATGGAAAAGTATGTATATTGGTAATAGACAAAGTATTCTTACCTGTTGTATCTAAACATTTGTACTCCAGTACACCTAATTCAAATTTCTGACTGAATTAATAGATGAGAGTCTTTTATTGAAGTGGTGGACCACTTCCCCATGAGAATTGTATAATTTCTCCACAACTTGCCAGAAAACATCAATACACCTTCTCACGATTTGGAGGAGTTGTTGCTAAACTTTTTCCTTGGAAAGTATGTATATTGGTAATAGACAGATTATTCTTACCTGTTGCATCTAAACATTTGTACTCCACTACACCCAATTCAAGACTGTGACTGAATTAACAAATAGGAGTCTTTTAATGAAATGGTGGACCATGTCACCATGAGAATTGTATAATTTCTCCACAACTTGCCAGAAACATTTATATACCTTCTCGCGATTTGGAGGAGTTGTTGCTAAACTTTTTCCATGGAAAAGTTTGTATATTGGTAATAGACAGAGTATTCTTACCTACGACATTTGAACATTTGTACTCCATTACACCCAATTCAAAACTGTGACTAAATTAATAGATAAGAGTCTTTTATTGAATGGTGGACCACGTCACCATGAGAATTGTATAATTTCTCCGCAACTTGCCAAAAACATAGATAGACCTTCTCATGATTTGTAGGAGTTGTTGCTAATCTTTTTCCATGGAAAAGTATGAATATTGGTAATAGACAGAGTATTCTTACCTGCTGCATTTAAACATTTGTACTCCACTACACCCAATTCAAAACTATGACTAAATTAATATAGGGATTATCCAATCAAATTAAAGATTCAACAACTTTATATTAGATACATCTAACAAGCACCTACTTAGAAATTCCATTGCTACATTACGGAAGAAACTAAAAAAACTAAGATAACTAGTCACAATTGTATCTTAACATCAAATTTAGTTGAGAAGAATCAACCACAAGAAAGGAAAGATACAAATTGCAAAAACTTTATGCCTTGTTTGACTTGAGGGGGAGGGAGGAAAAGTAGAGCAGAGTTGGCCAAAAATTAACTCTACTCTACTCCTCCTCCCTCGCCTAATTTTTGGCCAACTCTACTCCACTCCCTTCCCTTCCCCTCAATCCAAACGGATCATAATTAGTAATTCATCCCATTTGCTATGCAGAACATATACCTATAATTTTTGTTATATACACATATGCGATTCAAAAGATTATATTATACATGTTATCACATCCTTTTATAAACCAGGGTATATAGATCCACAGGGGCGGAGCTATAGCAAGGATTGGCCCCCCCAAAATTAAAAAAAAAAAATTATTTTATATTATTTATAAGTATTAAAATTTTTAAATATTTAGCTACAAAAATAGAAGTTGGCCCTCTCAAATGTTTGAGTTAGTCCAATAATGCTCTTAAAAAACAATAGAATTTGTCAATTAGTCTAGTAGTTATATATAGAGATAAGGTAGTTTTTGTTTTCTTTAATTCATTTTTTGTACATATTTAATATCAAACTAGACTGCTTTTGTACAGTATTGGAGTTTAAAAGATGATAAGTTCTCCTAAAAAATTATCTTGCAAATATGCATATGTGAAAGTTTATATTTGTGTATGTGCGTTTATGCATGTGTGTGATGGTTTATCTCGACTTAAGACTAATATATTAGTAACAAATTCCCCCCCCCCAAAAAAAAATCCTGGCTCTGCCCTTGGATCCACTGACAAACTTGAATAGCTATTGCCACTGCTCCAATATTTCTACAAAAGAGAAGGGTATACAGAGCATATTTCAGCCTATACCTCCTATAAAAACTATAGGCCATAGCAACTGTTTGCCATTGCTCCAACCACAGCAACAGTTGTGAGAACATCACTTTGTTCCCATCATCCTATCCAGCTTGACAGTTTGTCCAGGCCTTTCTTTTCATGTGCTATGGTTTCTTTCTCACTCTGTTTTGATCCATCTCTGCAACAAAAAACTCATTATTAACACCCTGGCAATAGCCAGACACATTCTCCTTACTGTTTTAAGTGATATTTTCTCGGTGCTTCTTCTTGTTTTTCTTCACGTCCCCATTAGGAAGCTTCTGTTCATCCATTTTGCCACCTTCCTCAGCGTCTGCCCCATTTTCCTCTGCATATAATCAATATTACTTTATGCTCATCTGTCAGTTGGAATAATGCCAATGATTGACAGTGCAATCATCAAGTAGAAACCAAAACGACAAATGGAATGATCCTCCTTCAGAGCAAATGTGAGAAAAGCTTTCCCTTTTTTTAACACATAAAAATGTATGAAGAACTTCCAAAAGACTTTCCTTTCCCTATGTCTTTCAACAATTAAAAGACTCACGTGCCAGTTATAAAGCTGATAATAGAACTCACATCGAAACACATGGAAGCAAAAAAAATGTAGGCTACGTTTAGAGTCTTTAGACAGTCATAATAAGACAAAGTAAGGAATTTAAACAGATTTAACGGACTACTGAATACATTGGATATTAACGGATTTCTAGTTATAGGCTGAACTGGGAGGTAATTGGCTACTTAGAGGGATCCATTCTCAGAGAAATACAGATAGTGATAGAGACAGAAAGAGATGAGGGAAAAGATAGAGCTAAGAACATTTTATTGCTTCCATAATTCTGTACATGTTACAATTTCTCTTTAATAGTCTGCTCAGGTACTCAACTGGTAATTACAGTTAGTACCTTAACAACTTCTTAACCAGCTAACTATTCTAGAAACTGGCGGACACAGTAACTATAACTTGCAATAGACACAACCCCATTGGTGACTAAGCTGAATTGGGGTCTTAACATTGGATTGTAATTGTGAAGTCTAGATAACATTATAATAGAAATCATGTAAGAGATTGTCTTACTAGTTGATCACTTGATCTCTTATGATAGCGTGACTGTTGGATCTTTGGCATATATAGTGGAAATCTAATCATTGTTCATGAAGCATAATCATTAACCAACTGCCAGTATATTATTTCTGATGAATTGAATCCAATCTCTTATGGTAGCATGACTATTGGATCTTTAGTGTATATAGTGGAAAATTAATCAATGTTCATGAAGCATAATCATTGATCAACTGCCAGTATATTATTTTCGATCAGTTGAATCCAATGCTATAAGAGGCTATCATTTTTTTTTCTTTGAATTTATATACATAGAAGGACAAAACTTAGGTACAGTACCTTAGGTGGTGTTCCTTAGGTTTTCCTTTTAAGATTTAGCCACGTGACTACTTAACTAAAAAAAAAACACTTCCATCTCATGAGAAAAAATTCACATGGCAGAATCTTAAAAAAGAAAACTTATAGAACAGCACCTAAGTACTGTACCTAAGTTTTGCTCTATAAAAAAACCCCGTAAGAATGACTTTGCCATTTTAGGGAATGAGATTTGACGATGCTTGTGAAGTTTACCACGTAATGTCTCAACTCTTAAGGATCTTCTCGATTAATCTGCTTCTATTCTTTTATGCCATTAACTTATCCTTTTTCGTGGTACATTCTATTTATAATGCAAATCCCCAACTTTGCTTCTTCTTCTTCTTCTTTTCTTTTCTTTTCTTTTCTTTTCTTTTTTTTCTTTTTTTTCTTTTTTTGAGGGGGGACTTGCCACTTTTACACTCTTTATAGGGTAAAAAAAGAAAAACAAAAGACAATAACATATACACACATATATAGGTAAAGGTAGAGTTCATGAGAGACATATATTACAATAATAAAAATTGAAATGACCCAAGGAATATGCCAAAACAATGATCAAGTATAAGCTAAGGCATAAAACAAAGGCCAATGGCAACATACTCCTTATCCTTTCAATGCCATTGAGAATAATTATTTAGTGATGACTTGTATACATCTTATAACACCCTGACAATCTGTGCACACTTAGTTCTCTATTGAAAAATAATCATTGCTTCTGCTGAGAACTATCTTGACTAGCAGCTACTGTTGGCAATGGTATTGACAGTGATTTTCCATATTTCCATTTGACATAACATACTCAAACCTACTACATTTTCCAAAAGGAAACAATTCACAAAATTCATCATTTGGGAAGCCAATTCAAGTTGATATCTTTTTCAGCCACCAATACTTCAAGATCGGAGAGGAATTCCTTGATAGGATCCCATAACTTGGCCCTCTCTTCATCACATACCACAAGCTTTAATTGCTTAAGATCCATTATTGATTTTGGAAACTGAGTACGCAATCTCAAGCACCCTTTCATGTTGAGCTCTTTTAAATTACACATCTCACCAATGTGTTTTGGCAACTTCATAATGCTTAGGCAGTCAGATATGTCTAGAATGTTTAACTTATGGAGGCTTCTGATTGAATCTGGTAGCTCTGACAAATCAGTACATGACCTAAGCCTTAGCACTTCTAAATTCACTAGCTTTCCAATTTCTTCTGGCAATGCAAACAACTTATGACAATTGGTGATGTTGAGTTTTTTGAGGTGGACAATATCACATAGCCCAACAGGCAATTCCTCCAGATCATTGCAATAATCAATGTTTATCTCCGTCAAATTTGGCAATGCATTTGAAACTTGGATAGTACAATTCTCAAAAGCCTTACCAATATTACACATAAACAAGGATATTTTTTTCAAAGTCTTCAATGGTACATAGGTCTTGCAAAGGGAAGAAATTGAAACCTTCTCTAATCTAATTCTCTTTAAATTGGGTAAAGACCCAAGCAGTTGAAAATTGCTTATTTCAGAATGAAAGAAACCATAATTATTGATTATCAAAACCTTGAGTTCATCCATTTTCTGCATAAACTCAGGTAAGGTATAGTTCTGTGTCTGAAAATTTAGAACTAGAGCCTCAACTTTGGGTGCTTGAATGTTGCACCAATTTGACAAGAAGAATTCATCTACAAAAAGAATGGTATACAGTGTGACACGCTATCAATATTATGTAGGTTACCTATTGTGTATGTGTGTGAATTTGAAAGAGAGAAAATGTGCTTACCAGTTGAGATAGATAATGAGCGAGCATTAAAGAGTTGCTGTTTTTGTTCCGTCCACCACTTTGGTGGATTGTTTTTACTTATGTTGATAATCAATCTTTGCCTTTGTTCTCTAAGCCCCTGGCTGCTCTGATACATAGCAAGTTCTCTAAGAATATCATGTTGCGTGACAAAGTCCTCATTGTAATAGTTATTGACCTCACTTGCATCTTTCCTGATTAATGGGCAAAATTAAAAGCTTAGAACATATTAAAATTCTTCAATCTTCACATATAAATAATATATACTCCATTATCATCCAACAAAACCAAGAATATATTGACACAACCAAGGGAAATCTACACTATCAATTTCAATCTACGACAAATGAATTCAAGTGTCTGCCTGACAAGCAGCAAAAGGGTATAGACTAATAAAAGTTGAAACCCCCCTCTTTTCCTTCTTTCTAGCTCTTTGTAGCAATCCAGTTTCAATGGTAAAAAAAAATTCCTAAATTGGCCAGACATGTAAAATAAACTAAAACCATAATAACATAATATTAATTGCCATCATTAGTTAATTAAACCATAAGACATGATATAATAATTTGGGCCTATGGTTGGGTATAGAGTCATAACATATTACTACTAGCAACTAGCAGTAATCATATGAAGAGATCACGCTACAAGACAATCATATTATCGAAATAATAAGCTAGCATACCTTGACATCACAAGGCTAGCCAAATTCCGATTGCTGAGTTCTTGCAAATTGGCAATGGCTTGGTTGCCATCTTCATCTAGTTCATATAATTCTGCCCACATATCAATGAAGGCAGCAGCAGGGATCCTTTGGTCTTCAGGAAATAAACCAAGGTCCATGAAACAGTTTTTGAAGATGACCTTGTCATCTGGAAATTCTAAACTATTTTGAAGATGATCAAGCAGCTCAGTATCAGAATTGAAAAAAAATTGACCATCAGACCAATTCATTAGTCTACTGTGCCATACTTCTGCCTTCTGCTTACAAAGTGAACAGCCAATCACTTTGAGGACCAGTGGGAACCCCGCACAACCTTTTACTATCTGCAATTGAAGGAACTAAACTAACTTAGTTATTGTTTGCAGGTTACAGGGTAATTTTTGCAAAGATTTTAATAATCTAAACCACCCTAATTGTTTGGAAATTTGAAAACATTGTTTGGTGACAAATATTTTCCCCTTCTTATTAGTCTAGTTTTGGAGACAGTTGGGGTTATTGGAAAACAAACAAGCAAGGCATAAATGTACGTGTAGCCGTGTAGGTATGGCAACATAATTTTGGCAGGTACATAAGATATTATGTAAGACAAAGTACCTTTTTGATATCTTCTTCTGGTGGAATATAAGAGCTCCCTTCATTCAGGGATGCTGAGTGACGAAAAAGAGTCATTGCATCTCCATCATTTAGCGGTTTTAAGTGATATGTAAATTCAAATCTTGGAAATGCAGTTCTTAATGTAACCAAAATCTTGTAATCTAGGATATCAAACTTAAACTTCTCAGGAAGGGATTCTGATCCAAGCCAGACATCATCCAGGATCAATAATATAGGATCAGGTCCAATATGATTCAGCAGTTGCGGCAGACTATCAATTGCATCTTCATCACTTTGAAATTGAAACTCAAGCCACAAATTCTTATAATTAAATAGGCTTTGTACAATGAGCTTGACGTTGGGAGTTTTTGAAACTGTGACAAAGAGAATATTTTCCTTAAATTTGCCTAGCCAACCAAACACTACGTAGTTAGAAAGTTGCTATGAAGGCTAGAGTAGAATTCTATCTTGTAAAAAAAAAAACTGCCATGGAGGCACATTTCAAGGCTCACAACATTATACACAGGGCCGGCCTTAGGCCTAGGCCACTTAGGCCACCGCCTAGGCCCCCTACTAGAGGAAGGCCCAAATTTTGTGGGGAAAATTAATATATATATTTAAAAAAAAAAAAAATTGGAGATATAGAAAAAAAAAATAGTTTTATATTT
Source organism: Quercus aquifolioides (assembly GCA_019022515.1). Taxonomy (NCBI): domain Eukaryota; kingdom Viridiplantae; phylum Streptophyta; class Magnoliopsida; order Fagales; family Fagaceae; genus Quercus; species Quercus aquifolioides. The sequence continues at coordinate 46,802,495 of CM032334.1, read as the reverse complement.
TTCCTCTAGTTTTAAGAAATCCCAAAGAATTGAGTAATGCTAGAGATAATACAACTTTAAATATATGGGTCTTACAAATAAAGTAATGTTACAGTTACAAACTATTTTACAATATTTTTACAAACTGTTGTTATAGCCAACTTACTGGTTCTTATCTAAACCCACTGATAACATTACTTTTTTATTTATCTATAATCATTTACCACATCATCAATAGTTTGTAAAAGTTTTTGTAAAATAATTTGTATCTCTAGCATTTTCCCTTACAAATATATGTTTCACTAATCACAAGAAATAACTCAGATAGGAAAATGTTAGAAATATTATTAATTTTACTTGAAAACTTTACAAATTGATGTGACAGTTAATATGATATGTGGACATCAATAACCTATTAAATGCATTTTTGAATTATTTTTTGCGATTAGTGATACATCTTTGTAAGCCTCATGTTATAAAATTTATAATATCCCTAACATCATTAATTCAAATGCTTGTTTATTATCTTCTTGAGGTGTCATTAATCGCATTCATTTCTAAATCGTTTGAAAGTTTTTTTGGGTAAAATTTGTTATAGTTTTAGCATTTTTCTCCCCAAAAAAAAGCATATTACAAAATGAAAGGAATAGATTTTTGTTATAAAAAAATTATAATATTAAATACTAGTTAAATATTATTTAAATGATAATAAAAAGACTCCATTTAATTAAATTGCCTTAGGCCTCCAAATTTGTTGGGTCGCCCCTGATTACATACAGAAAAATTATTAGGTCCACAAGTAGGATTGCTAAAATGATCATCTTGGTTCTTCTAACTAATAAAACGCTGTCATTTATGCAAATGTGACATCACCTAGTGGGTTATTATTTTTAATTCTTGTGTTGATATTTGAATCACACATATGCATAAATAACATTATTTCATTGGTTGAGAAGACCACTTCAAGTAATCTTAATAATTTCTCGAAATACACGTTGTTAGCACTATAAATAACTTCAACAACATGCAAATTAGCAACACTTTTTATAACACTTGCCAAGTAAAATTACACACACACAAAAGAAGAGAAAAGAAAAGAAATGGAAGTACCCTTAATTTCTTCATCCTGACAAAGCATTTTCACCAATGTGGTTTTCCCACATCCTCCAGGAGCAGTCAAGAGAAGCAGCTGCACCTCCTTCTTCAACAGCAGCGTCTTCAACTCCTTTATTGGCATATCCAACCCAACTATTAAGTCTTGGGGTCCAGCAACCCCGTGGCTCGACCCTGTTGGTGTCTCCACGACCCTGAACGAACCCATTCTCTTGCTAATACTGATCACCGTTTCTAAAGTCCTCAACCCATTCCTTGTGTTATGTACTTGCAAATCAACCTGGCAGAACCTGACGATTTCGTCTTCCAACTCTTTAAGCTTTGGGGAGTAATATACTTTGAAAAGGTAGTTCCACCAAGGGATTTTCGAGCACTTGCGAACCAGGTTCTCTCCCTTTTTCATATGTTCAATCAAGCTCTTTGTTTCCACTTCTGGGAGTGTAAGTTGTTCGCTTAATCGTCCTATTTCGATGACCGTTGGCGCCAGACGATCTAATGTGGATTCGAGGTGTTTAAGAATGGGTTTGAACATACGGGCTCTGTCTACCATATACTTAACTACGACACGGAAATCCGCAAAGCCCTCTCCAAATGCTGCCCCAAGAGCAGCCCCTGCATAGTCCAAAGGCATAGCTTTGCTTTGTATTTTTTGTTTGTCTTTTTGTTTCAGGATGAATGAGAATTTTATTCAAAAAGAAAATGAAAGAATGCAACAAAGTACAAGTAAACTAAACTAGCAGTGCAACCTGAAAATTACAAAGCTAAAATCAACACTTATATACTACAAAAATTATAAACATGGTACTGACAAGGAAAAGGAACAGAAAATACAAAGTGAATCTAAACGAAACCCTTCAATTTCCTCTCAGTTTCTTTGCGCTCATAAGGAAATCCGACAGAATATACAAAGTGAATCTCAGTTTCTCTGTGCCAATAAGGAAACGAAACAGAAAATACGAAGTTAAAGTTGATGGGACTGACGAAGTGGGCCCTGCAAGAGGTAAATCATACCGACGAGAAGAGTCTTCAATGACGAGGAAACACGAGACTGACGAGTATAACATTCTATTCAATGCCCTTAGTAAATAACAATGACAGTTACAGACCCAGCTGGACAGACCGTTGGGACCTAATTCAAGCCACATGATGAGGCCAGGAAGCGTTACCTGGAGGGAAGTTAAGCCTCCATAAATGGTACAACGGCTAGAACCTACAACAACATATATATATGTCCTCCACATTCTCCCATGGAAGACGTACGATATTTTTGCTAGATTTGTGCTATCTTGAGATATTATTCTTGTGCCATTCTTGACTCTAACTTGAGCATCGGAGGTGTTGTGGCAGGCACCACACCGGTGACCGTCTCTAAGACACTTCTTTCCAGGAGGCTAAGTTCATCGCCTGGCAACACTCAGTGACTGACGAATTCATACTTCATCAGTTTGGCGCCGTCTGTGGGAAACGACATTTTTTCATTCAGTTGCGAAAAGGTAGTTTCCTGTCAAATACTTATTTCATATGGAGTCCAATCAGGATTCTGCAGCCTTGGCACAGCAAATTCAGGCCCTGGCAGCAACCGTCGAGGAATTGTCCAAACAAAATGAGGAAATGAAGCAGAGGCTTCAGCAGGAAGAGCATCGGTCCAAGGGAAATCGAGAGGACGAGGGAGATAGTCATAGAAGAATCGACCATCCAAGGCCTACCACTCCAACTGAGCAGAACTCGAATATACTCCAGGAGATGAGGAAGGAGATGGACGAGCTCAGAAACTCCATCAAAGAAAAAACTGAACGGAGTGTGGACCGACTGGTCAGGGCAACAGATTCGCCGTTCACTGTGGCCGTCCTCGACTGTCCAGTGCCGTCAAAATTTCGGCTGCCCCAACTCGAACCGTTTGACGGGCTAAAAGATCCCCAAGATCATCTTAACACATTTAAGACGACCCTGGGACTCCAGCAGCCCCCAGACGAAATTTTGTGTCGTTCCTTCCCAACTACTTTCAAAGGAGCCGCACGGGAATGGTTCACAAAGCTGCCCACATCGTCCATCGACACCTTTGAACAGTTGAGCAATGCCTTCCTGCGTCACTTCATTGGAGGACAACGACCAAAGAGAACCGCGGATCATTTACTCACCATCAGGCAGGGAGAGAGGGAAACTTTGAGGTCATATGTGAAACGCTTCACCCGGGAGACACTGGAGGTAGACGAGGCTGATGACAAGGTGCAGCTAACAACCTTTAAGGCTGGTTTGAGATCCAGAGAACTCGTCTCGTCGCTTGCAAAAAATCCCCCGAAAACAATGGCTGAAATGCTCCTCAAAGCACAGAAGTACATGAACGCGGAAGACGCACTGGCCGCCATCGGGGACATTGAGAGGCCAGGAGACAAGGGTAGAAAGGAAGACGACCGTAGGGGGCAAAAGCGTGAGCGTCCCGATCGCCGAATCAATGACGGAAGCAGAAGAAAAGAAGATAAGAATCCTCGGACGGTAAAATTTACTCCTCTTGTAATGCCTGTTGATAAAATCCTAACGCAGATTAAGGACGAGCATTACCTAAAGTGGCCGAGGCCGTTACACTCGTCTCCAAATGTTCGTGACAAGAACAAGTACTGCCGGTTCCACAAAGACCATGGCCATTACACCGAGGACTGTCGGGACCTCAAAGAGCAGGTAGAAGAGCTGATACGAAAGGGGAAGTTGCAGAAATTTGTAAAGAAGGGTGAATATAGTAGATCTCGAGACGGGAACAAAGGCCAACCCGAGGCTTCGTCACGAGGTAGTGACCGTCAGTCCCAACCTCCTCAGAATGTGGTCGGGGAAATACAGACAATCACAGGTGGACCCGTCACCGGAGGTTCGTTCAGGTCCCTCCAAAAAGCATATCAAAGTCAGGTGAACAGCGTCCATACGACTCCCCCGTTGAAGCAGAGACGAACCGAGCAAGACATGACTTTCAATGAAAATGACGCCAGGGGAGTAAAACAGCCCCACAACGACCCCCTGGTCATAATGCTTACCATAGAAGGGTTCAACACCAAAAGGATCCTCGTGGACAATGGTAGCTCTGCTGACATCATTTACTTCCCTGCATTTCAACAGTTGAAGCTGGACCCCAGAAGGCTACGTCCTTTTGACTCCCCCCTCGTCAGTTTCAGTGGTGACAAGGTCTACCCCAAGGGTATAGTAACGCTAACAGTGACAGTGGGAACATACCCAAAGCAACTGACCCGTCAGCTGGATTTCTTAGTGGTGGATTGCCCCTCCTCTTATAACGTCATCATTGGAAGACCTGCCCTCAACAAGTGGAAGGCGTCCACATCTACCTACTGCTTAAAGGTAAAGTTCCCTGTGGAAAACGGGGTTGGTGAAGTTAAGGGAGACCAAGTCTTAGCTTGAGAATGCTACCAGGCCGTGTTGGCCGCAAAGGAAAACCACACCTGGATAATTGAAGAGAAGCAAGAAGAAAAAGTGGAGGCTCTGGAAACAGTGCAACTAATTGAGGGAGAAGTGACCAAAACAACCAGGATAGGGACGACCTTGAGCCCTGAAATGAGAACAAAGCTCGTCCAGTTTCTTAAACAAAACCTGGACGTCTTTGCTTGGAGCCATGACGACATGCCAGGTATATCCCCGGAAATCATCCTACACAGGTTGAATGTAGACCCAGAGAAGAAACCCGTCAAGCAGAGAAGAAGAGTCTTCGCACCAGAAAGAGATCAGGCAGTCGCTGACGAAGTGAAGAAGCTCTTGACTGCAGGTTTCATCAGGGAAGTGTACTACCCAGACTGGCTGGCCAATACTGTTCTGGTAAAGAAAGCAAATGGGAAGTGGAGGATGTGCGTAGATTTCACAGACCTGAATAGGGCCTGCCCGAAGGACAGTTTCCCCCTTCCAAGAATAGACCAGCTCGTAGACTCCACAGCCGGGCACAAGCTATTGACGTTCATGGATGCTTTCTCAGGATATAACCAGATAAAAATGGCTGACGAGGATGAGGAGAAAACGGCCTTTGTCACCAGCCAAGGCCTCTATTGCTATAAGGTAATGCCTTTCGGACTAAAGAATGCAGGTGCTACTTATCAGAGGTTAGTGAACAGAATGTTCAGCGGGCAGATAGGCAGGAATATGGAGGTTTACGTGGATGATATGCTCGTCAAGAGCAGGGAAGAGCTTACCCATCTGGACGACCTCAGAGAGACATTTGCCACTCTCAAACAATACCAAATGAAGCTGAATCCAAGTAAGTGTGTGTTTGGTGTAGCCTCAGGGAAGTTCTTGGGATTCATGGTATCCCAGAGAGGAATAGAGGCAAATCCGGAGAAGGTTCAGGCCATAATCAACATGGCGTCACCCAAGACCGTCAAGGAGGTCCAAAAGCTCACAGGACGGATCGCCGCCCTCAACAGATTCGTCTCTAGAGCAACGGATAAATGCCTCCCCTTTTTCAAGACCCTGAAGCAGGCCTTCGCCTGGACCGACGAATGTGAAGCGGCTTTCCAAGAGCTCAAGCGCTATCTGAGCAATCCACCTCTCCTGAGCCCGTCAAAAGAAGGAGAGAACCTGTATCTATACCTAGCTGTTTCATCCACAGCCGTCAGCACAGCCCTGATCCGCGAAGAAAGCAGAATACAACTCCCTGTTTATTATATCAGTCAAGCCTTCCAGGGGGCTGAGTCCAGGTACCCAAAAATCAAAAAAATCACGTTCGCGTTGATAGTTGCCTCACGTAAGCTCAGGCAGTATTTCCAGGCAAATCCAATCTGGGTAATGACGGACCAACCTATCAAGAAGTCCATGAGCAAACCCGAGGCAGCAGGGAGAATGGTCCAATGGGCAATCGAACTCAGCCAGTTTGATATAGAGTACCATCCCAGGGCAGCCATTAAAGCACAGGCTCTGGCAGACTTTATCGCCGAGTTCACCCTTCCGGACGAACAAAACCTTGCCAGTAAGGGCAAACCTTGGGTAATACAGACCGACGGTTCGTCAGCCCAAAAGCGGGGAGGAGTAGGGGTCGTCATAACCACCCCCGACGGAGAAGTATTGAAGTATGGAGTTCAGCTGATATTCCCGGCGACGAACAACGAAGCCGAGTATGAGGGGATTCTGACGGGGTTGAGGCTAGGGAAAGTTTTTGGAGCAAAGACCCTATTAGTCCAAAACGACTCAAAGCTAGTAATTGGGCAGATCAAGGGAGAATACGAAGCAAAGGAAGAAAGAATGCAGAAATACCTCAGGTTGGTGAAGCACTTGACTCAAGAGTTCGAAGAGGTAGAGTTCATCCAGATTCCCAGAAGCCAGAATATGGCAGCAGACGAAGTATCGAAGATAGCCTCGTCGAAAGAAACGGGGTCGAATGCAGACCTGATGATGGAAGAACAGAAGAACCCCAGCATAGAGGAAATTTCAACCTTTGCAATCCAGAGCACAAGTAGCTGGATGTCGCCCATTGTATCCTTTCTTCAGGATGGACACCTCCCTCAAGACACAAATGAGGCCAGGAAGATCAAGAAGAGGTCTGCCAGATTCACAATTCTTAATGACACTCTGTATAAGAGGGGCTTCTCCATGCCCTATTTAAGGTGTGTGAACGAAGAAGACGCTGAGTACATCCTAAGAGAGGTCCATGAAGGGATCTGCGGAGATCATGCAGGCCCTAGATCCTTGGTAAGCAAAATTATGCGAACAGGTTATTTTTGGCCTACTATGCAGGTGGACGCAATGAAGTTCGTCAAGAAGTGTGACAAGTGTCAGCGATTCGGGAACATTCAACGACTGCCAGCCGAAAGACTGACGACTATAGCGTCCCCTTGGCCATTTGCACAATGGGGAATTGACATCGTTGGCCCATTACCCTTGGGCAAAGGCCAGGTAAAATTCTTACTCGTCGCTATAGATTACTTCACAAAATGGGTTGAGGCAGAGCCACTGTCAACTATTACCGAAGCAAAGATCCGGAACTTCGTATGGAAGAACATAGTTTGCAGGTTCGGGATTCCACGGACGATCATATCAGACAACGGACGACAATTCGACTGCCAAGGCTTCAAGGATTTCTGCTCTGGTCTGGGCATCAAGAACCATTTCTCATCACCAGGCCACCCTCAAGCAAATGGACAGACAGAAGTGACGAACCGAACTCTACTCAAAATCATAAAGACGAAGTTAGATGACGCAAAGGGCTCTTGGCCAGACGAGCTACCCAACGTCTTGTGGGCCTACAGAACAACAGCAAGAACCCCGACGGGAGAAACCCCGTTCAGGCTTACTTATGGAACTGAGGCAGTGATCCCAGTCGAGGTCGGAGTAACCAGCACCAGGCGAGAGATGTTCAGCGAGGAAGACAACGACGATCAGCTACGAGTCAACCTGGACTGCCTAGATGAAGTCAGAGATAAAGCCTGCAGCCGGATAACAGATTACAAGAAAAAGATGACAGAATATTACAATAAAAGGGTGAAACTCCGACGACTCAACATCGGCGACCTCGTCCTGCGCGAAGTAACTCTGGCGACCAAAGATCCAACTCAAGGGAAACTTGGCCCTACATGGGAAGGACCGTACCGGGTTATTCATTACTCCAGACAGGGAAGCTACCACCTTGAGACTCTGGACGGACAAAGACTCCCGAGGCCATGGAACATTGAACACTTAAAGAAGTATCATCAGTAGACGAAACTCTCAAATGTACTTGTTATCAAAATCAATAAAGAATCTATTTAGCTGATATTATTCTGTGAGCAGGTGTATGCAACCGAAGGTAACTGACGAAGGAAATATCCCTAACACGGGTATAAGTCACCTAAAGCCAAAAATGGCTAAGTAGTAAGATTCCGCACTGACGGATGTAAACTACTGACGACAACAAATTAAGTTGTTGAAAAGCCAAAAAATGGCTAAGTAGTAAGATTCCGCACTGAAGGATGTAAACTACTGACGACAAATTAAGTTGTTGAAAAGCCAAAAAATGGCTAAGTAGTAAGATTCCGCACTGACGGATGTAAACTACTGACGACAAATTAAGTTCTTGAAAAGCCAAAAATGGCTAAGTAGTAAGATTCCGCACTGACGGATGTAAACTACTGACGACAAACAAGTTAAGTTGTTGAAAAGCCAAAAATGGCTAAGTAGTAAGATTCCGCACTAACGGATGTAAACTACTGACGACAATGTACTCAGCACAGCATGTGAGACCAGGTCAAAACTCATCAGATACACAGACAATCATGAAATGCTAGTAAGCTTGTGATAAATCTAAGTAAACATGTAATCTTCAGTTAAAGCCCCAAACCAAGGGCAATTTCCATTTGTTTTCACAATAAAACCCATAAACACCGGGCTGCCAATATCGTTGTCAAAATGGACAAGCAAATTGTTCAAAGGTTTGGCCCGAAAACACGATGGGCACCCATATATAAAAAAAGAAAATTTGCACAACAAAAATTTTCATAAGTGTCAGGTTCAGGCGTTGGCAGCATCGTCACCGGCTGGAGCATCGTCAACAGGGGTATTCTGATGAGCAAAGGGAACAATGGCAGAAGACTGGCCAGCCTCGTCAGCAGACATTTCCTGGTCTATCTCCTCCAGATCCAGCTTCTCCATGTCCACTCCAGTAGGATGTTTTAACAGGTACCTCCTCAAGAGCTCAAACCCTTTGAAGTGCCAGCTGAACAAGACGGTGCTATACTCGTCGGTTGTCTGGAATGCCTCAACCGACCTCGCAGCTATCGTCTTCAGTGATTCCCTGGCACTTGAGAGCTGCTCGTCCTTCTCTTGCGTCAACTGACGCTCCACCTTAATCTCGTCATCTAGTTTTTTCAACTTCTCCTTCAGGGAAGCAGACTCACCCATAGAGTCAAGAAGATTTCTCTGCAGTTTGGAGTTCTCCGCTTCCAAGGTCTCCATCCTGGACGTCATAGAGGCTACCTTCGTCTCCTGAGTGAGATACTCCGAAGCAATGTGCATGCTCTCACCCAGTACCTAAAACAAAATTTTTTCCTCAAATAAAAGAAATGGAACGAATAAGAGGACGAAGAAAGGAAGGGGGCAGAAATAAGCTAACCTGTACGAGCTTGTGAATATGTCGAGCCGCCACATTATTAAACGGGACACCCGACAAAGCCTTCAGGTCCACAGCGGTCACCACCTCGTGGGCCCTATCCACAGCCAGCCTCTCGTCGTTCCAGAGGGTGGATGGACGAGGGATACTCTTCTCCTTCTCCTTCTCCTTCTCAGTCATCCTCGGTCTTTTTGAAGATGGAGTACCCTCGATCTCCTCCACTGAAGTCGTGGGAGAAGCAGTCCTCGTCGTTGCCACCCCTGACACGACTGGGCTGACGGAAGCGATTGGAGGTGCCAAGCCACTCTTCCCAGTGACACGCACAGTCTTTTTTCCCAAGCTGGACAGGGGCTCGTCCTTCTTGGATCTCATTTTAGCATACATCTCCTTGTTAAATTTTGTCGTCATCTCTGCAAGAAGGAAACGCTTGTTAAAAAAAAAAAAAAAAAAAAAAAAAAAAAAAAACCTGCTGCGTAAGAGACAAATACTGACGAATTAAATACTTACTCATTTTTCCCTCGATTTCAAGATTTCTCCGAACAAAGTCAGACGGATCTGGCCCAAGACAATAAAAGGCAAGTGTCCTGGGATCAATGAGGTCGTCCCAATTTTCGATTGTCTGTGCGTATTCGATCGCCTTCTGGACCCGACTCCTGTACCTGCTCTTCAATTTGGGTCGTCTCTTAACTGCACAGAAGAGGAGACAATAGAGTCAGTGACGATAAAGGTAAAGTTGCAGAAGATTAATATATCAAAGGGAGTATTAACGCACCTAAAGTCGGGGTTCCCCACCGATGATGCAACCTCGGGAGATCACCCCAAACCTCGCCCGAGGGAGTTTCAAAATCGTCCCCAGATACAAAGAAAAATCTGGACTTCCAGTATCTGAAGGACGAAGGTAAATTCTTGACGATCCTAGTATTCCTCTCCCAAGGCACCAGTTCATAGTACCCATGCTCCTTCGACGCTTTCAGGCGATACAAGTAAGTGAACTCATCGACCCTAAGCATATCTCCGTCCAGGGCAGCCAGCCATATTCCCATACAACTGACCAATATTCTCCACGAATTTGGCATAAGTTGCCCGGGAGCAATGCCAAACTAGTTCAGCAGCTCCATCACAAAGGGGTGGACGGGAAACCTTAACCCACAGACGAAGGCGGACTCATAAAAGCACACCTCGCCTGGAGAGAAGTGGCAAGCCCGTTCCTCTTTGTTGGGCAGACGAACCCTAACCCGATCTGGGAATTGGAATCTATCCCGAAATCTCCTAAGGGTATCATCGTCCAACCCACACCTCTCCTCCAGAGCATAAAAAGCCCTAACCTCACGGGAGACAGAAATGGCCGTATCCCCTTCTACTGGGCCGCCGCTAGACGACAACCCAGTCTCAAGCTCGCTAGACCTGACCACTGACATCGTCCTTTCCTTCACTAATTCCTCAAACCACTCGACGGATTGATGTAGGATTGGCAATAATTCAGCCAACGCTACAGCCAAACTATTGCCTTCGTAAACAAAGTTTTCTAAGTAAGGAAAAGTTCCTAAACCCCCTCCTAATCGAGCGAAGAGGAATGAAATTGAAGGGCACCCTAACTTAACCTCAGAGCTACTAACCATGAAAAAGCTAGAAAAGCAAAGAAGACACAGCAAGCAAAGAAGAAACAGCAAGCGAAGAAGAAAAAGCAAGCAAAGAAGAAATAAAAAGATCAGAAATTTATGATAGCAAAAATAAACAAGGTAAAAAGGAGGCAGAAAAGGAAAAACTCACCTCGGAAAAGGAAACTACGCAAAAAGAAAACCGCTGGGAAAGAAGGCGGAGAAGCTGAGAACCAGAGCGACAATGGAGGAGTTCTTTTTTCAAAAAGGTAAAAAGAAAATGATGAGGAGAGGGGAGTTTAAAACCAAAGATTGAGAAGCTGAAAAACCAGCGGGAAAATCAAGGAGACTCATCATGTGAAGCATTGATTCCTCCAATCAAAAAGCGCCACGTGGGCCACAACCCAAAAGGAACTGCCACAGCACATTAAATACGGCTCGAAAACCCAACCGCCTACTGCCTAGAAACTTTTCACCTTCCGTGGTCGTCACGACACGTTTTGACGACCTCAGAATCCGGGGGCAACTGATGGGACTAACGAAGTGGGCCCTGCAAGAGGTAAATCATACCGACGAGAAGAGTCTTCAATGACGAGGAAACACGAGACTGACGAGTATAACATTCTATTCAATGCCCTTAGTAAATAACAATGACAGTTACAGACCCAGCTGGACAGACCGTTGGGACCTAATTCAAGCCACATGATGAGGCCAGGAAGCGTTACCTGGAGGGAAGTTAAGCCTCCATAAATGGTACAACGGCTAGAACCTACAACAACATATATATATATCCTCCACATTCTCCCATGGAAGACGTACGATATTTTTGCTAGATTTGTGCTATCTTGAGATATTATTCTTGTGCCATTCTTGACTCTAACTTGAGCATCGGAGGTGTTGTGGCAGGCACCACACCGGTGACCGTCTCTAAGACAATTCTTTCCAGGAGGCTAAGTTCATCGCCTGGCAACACTCAGTGACTGACGAATTCATACTTCATCAAAAGTAAACCCTGCAATTTCTTCGCAGTACTTTCTTTATGTATTTTTTTTTTATTTTAATCAGTACTTTTTTTTTTTTTTTTTACTTCTTTGCACTAAAAGGAAGTAAAAGATAAAAATAAATTAAAATAAAGCAATCAATGTCTCTCGCGAACCAGGAAGGAAGTTTCCAAATCTTATCGCAGATTGACTGACACCGTTGACTGTGGAAGCTCCTTTGCATTGCATACAAAGGAAACATACCCACAAACCACAGTGTGTTCTTTTTTCTTTGTCATGAAATAGGAATAGCGTGTTAACATAATGTAAAATTTACCTTCTAACATTCACTATTTTCTAACCTTCACTATTTTTTATATCAATCATTTAAGTTTCATTTCTTTCTAATTAAGTCATTTATTAATGTGTTGTTAGTTTCGGCCGTTAACTAATTTTTTTTAATATTTAAAATTTAATTTATTTTTAAATTTTAGAAAAACATTAATTAAAAAAAATTAATCCACCCTTGTCGTCAGATGTTAGGATTTGATTCAAACCAGCGTTCTGTCTAGCCCAAGTTTCATGTTTGGAAGAGCTCTATCAGTTGGATAATCAAAGCTTTGCCATAGTGCCAAACTTGTTGCTGTTTCATTATGGATCAATATTAGATTTATTTTTTAATTTTAGAAAAAACATTAATTAAATAAACTATCCCCCCTAACGAGAAAGTGGGTTAGTGTTTTTAGTTAGGCCACTCTTTTCTCAAAACCTAGTTTCAATTTTCGACAGCCAATTCGCTTGCTTAACCAAATTCACTGACCCTCCCCTCTGCTTCAATACTACTTTACGTCCCTAGCTAGCATGAAACTCTTTAATGGAAGAAATAGAAAGTTTATTTCATTGTTTAGAAGTTTACGCTCACGCAAAAGCGTCCTGGGTTTTCATTTGTAATCATTTCCCTAATGTCTGGCAATTGTGAGGGTATTGTTGGAATATTTTTATATAAATATTTTAAAAAAAATATTGATTAATTGCTGATTTAATTTTAATACATTTTTAATATAATTTCATAACCTGCCTATGATGAGTTGGCTGATATAAATACTACTAACTAAATGAATGTTAATGGTTTAATGTATATAGCAATATTAATTGTCAAATACATTTCCTTATAAAACGTTTTCTTTTCATATGCTATGATGACGTTTTAATATGGGAGTTATTGGTATAAATAACTATTTACTATTTGATTTTGCAAGGAAGTCAAACCAACGTTAAATTGTCATTAAAGGCAATTTCAATGGGTATGACTTTTTTTTTTTTTTTTTTTTTGAGGAACAAACACACACAAGGAAGAGGGAAAGATGTTTTAACACAAAAGTACACCACAACTCACTCAAAAACTATGGTAACTTTTATCAATGGGTATGACTTATTTAGTGTGTGTATCTATATATATATTTGCAGCCAACATGTCCAAATTTGATATAAGAAAATCAATTTTCTTATGGGCACCATTTTCATGTAAAAAGAAAACTCCCTTCATATATACTATATTTCTAGGTAAAAGAAAAGTACTATTAAAAGTTTTTTATTCTACAAGCAGTGTAGGCTTGTAAGAATTATCAGCGAAGGTGGCTGGGTTATTGTATTCTGGGGGCGACATGCACAATGTTTTAGTCTATTACACCGGAAACCCTGTAGACGCATGTATCGTTTCAAAATAGTGACATGGTCCACGTCTCAATCCCACTATCTAAAAACATATATGAATTGACATTAAATTGCTTCTTGTTATGAGATTACTTTACAGTATCATCAAGGTAACATCTCTCCATTGTTATCTAATTTTATGGTAAATCGAATTTATATGAATTTTAATCATTTATATGATATGTTAAATGTAATGAAATTCAATATTTATCAATTATTGTTCTTAGGAACAACAGGTATTGCGGATGCTTAGAACATGTTTGATAAAATGGTTGAACCTGAACCAGGATTTGTTGTTGGAACACAATGATATTTGGCTATGCAAATGTGGGAAAACTTAAAGAGGCTAGAAAGTTGGTTGATGAAATGCTGCAAAGAGATAATTTTTATTTTCATGGACGGAAATGATATCATGGCGCGTTCTTGGCCTATAGAGGCTTCGGAATTTTATAGAATGAGATTAAGACATTGGAATTCAAAATTGAGTCCTGCTTCAGATTCGTGGATATATAATGTGGAATGGATTGGATTTAGATGTGGCGGTTTTGGAGTGTTTATCAGCCATGTATGGGAATTGCGGGGAGTGTAGAGGAGACTAGGCAAAATTTTGACAAGATGGTGGATAGGGATGATGTATCTTGGACAGCAGTGATAGATAGATACTTGGAGGATGGAACTACGTAATAGGGATTTTCTTTGTTCTCGATGTTGATGAGATCAGAGATTAGGCCTAATGATTCAGCAGCGGTGAGAATACAATCACCCCAAAATTGAATGGGAATAGCAGATTGAAAATGAAGAGCTCTAGCAATAGACAAAAGGTGTTGATGTTTTCTCTCTACAACAGAATTTTGTTGTGGAGTATAAACACAACTATGCTGATGTACAATGCCATTAGAGCTATAAAAATCTGTCATGTTAAACTCCACAGCATTATCAGACCTAACAGACTTTATTTTGCAGCCAAATTGAGTAAGGATCATAGAATAAAAGGAAGAAATGAGAGGTCTAACTTCAGACTTAGATTTCATTAAGTACACCCAAGTGGCTCTAGTTACATCATCAACCACAGTAAGAAAGTACTTAAAACCATCCAAAGTAGGAGTAGCATAAGGACCCCAAACATCCAAGTGAATCAAATCAAAAGCACAAGGACTGAGTTTATTATTGAAAGGAAAAGGCAAACGTTTCTATTTAGCCAAAGAACAGACTTTACAAAGAACATTACATGGTTTTTGCAAAAAATGAAAAACCTGACCTAAAACTTGAAGCTTAGCATCTGAAGGATGTCCAAGTCTAGCATGCCAGAGAGAAGAAAAAGAACCTGATGACATTGCAGCAGTGAAGGGATGAAAAACTTTATCCAATTTCTGAGTGGCTAGGAATTTTGAAAGAGCAGTATGAGAAGGTTGCTGTTGGAGAGGACCACACTGTAGCAGGTACAATCCATCAACTGCATGTCCCACTCCAATCGTTCTCCAAGAAACAAGGTCCTGTATAAAGCAAAATGTAGACAAAAATACAAGACAATATGGTTGGGACTTAGTAAATGAACTGACAGAAAAGAGATTAAATGTAAAAGAAGGCACACACAAAACATTGTGAAGAGTAAGAGAGGAAGACAAGATAACAGTGCCAACATGTGTTACTGAAGCTGTTTCTCCATTAGGCAATTGAACCATAGACTGAGCAATAGCAGTGATATTGGTTAAAAGATGGACAGAACACACTATGTGGTCAGTGGCACCAGTGTCAATGACCCAAGTAGTGGAATCATATGCTCTTCTATTAACCACTTGTGCTGAGAAAACTGAATGAGTAAATTCCATACCTCCCATTGTTGGAATAGTAGATGATACCACATTAGCCATGACATTAGGAAATGTATCTTTTCCTTGAACAGATTGGTCTAATGGAGAATTGGGAGTGCCAATAAGAGCAAGAAGTTGTTGAAATTGCTCTGGAGTAAAAGCAGGTGTCACAGGACCTGAAGTACAACCTTGAGGCTGTGAGAGAGTCACTTGATGCACCATTGGATTCTTGCCCTTAAACTTGTAACCAGGGGGGAAACCATGCAACTTGTAGCATTTATCTATGGTGTGACCAGACTTACCACAATGGGTACATATTGGCTTTTCTTTGCCCTTATTCCCATTGTTTCCAACATAATTGACCCCAGGATTGACATTAAGGTTCTGTGATTTGGCAACTAGGGCAGCTGATTCTATCTTTGTAGTAGAACAATGAGTAACTGACCTCTGTGTTTCTTCTTGAATCATCAAGGAATACACTTTATTGAGAGACGGAAAAGGATCCATAAGCAAAATCTGTGTCCTTACTTGAGAAAAAGAATCATTGATTCCCATCAAGAACTTCATAACAGACTCTCTAGATTGCAATTCATTAAGCCTTTTATTCACATTACATGTGCACTTCCCACAAGTACAAGAAGGAAAAGGGCTATTATTTTGCAATTGATCCCAAAGAACCTTCAAGTGAGTAAAGAAATCGGTAATGGAAGTCTCACCTTGATGAAGTTCTGCAATTTCTTTCTGAAGATTGTAAATTTTAGGACCATTCTTTTGAGCAAGACGATCTCTCAGATCATTCCAAATTTCTAAAGCAGTATCTTCATAGATGATACTTGCTTGAAGCTTCGGAGAAACTGAGTTTGTCAGCCAAGTTCCCACCATATTATCACATCTTATCCAAGCTTGGATAGTTGAAGGCGTGGACACCGATGGAGATGACAAGGTAAGTGTGCCATCGATGAAACCGAGCTTATTCTTAGTTAGCAGAGCTTTCCTTACTGCTCGTGCCCAAGCAGAATAATTTTCACTCCCTGTCAAAGGTTGAGTCACAAGCACAGTACTTGGACTCTCTCCATGGTGCAAAAATAGAGGATTATCCATTGGCGAATCCTGAGATGGTGGAGGAGTACTCTCTGTTGTGTGAACAGTTGTAGAGGTAGCGGAAGCCATTGATGACAAGAAAAACTTTGACAAACAAAGAAGACGATCAATAATATTTGAGAGAAAATTCAGAGGAAAAGCCAAACCCTAGATTGAATTTGGGCAAAATCTAGAACCTTAGAGAGAATTCTAGAAGAAGCTCTGATACCATATCAGAAACTGAGATGAAAATCTGATTCTCATTAATTTGCAATCACGGTACAGGGGTCATATATATACAGAGTAACAAGGAAACAAAACCACTAACTACTACACGTGCTGTACAGAAAACATAACTACATCTACACGTGTGAACTAATAACAGAAAATAAAGTGGTAACAAGCACTAACTACAGGTCGTTTTGTGCTTTATACTACAGTGACTGTCGTTTAGCTTGATTTCAGTTCTGCAGTTACTCTTGCTGCTTCCATCTTCTCCTGTCAAGCTAGTCTGCTCTTGCTTGAGCTTATCACCTTCATTTTGATAATTAGGCCTAATGATTTCAGGTTTGCTGGGTTTTTAAATGCTTGCTGATCATGTTGCAGAGGACCTGGGGCAAGCAAGTTCATGGCTACATGACACGGATAGGGTTTGATCCCCTTTCATTTGCAGCAAGTGATCTTGTTCATATGTATTCAAAGTATGCGACTATTCAGAATGCAAATAGGGTATTTAAAGGGATGCCTTGACTAGATTTAGTTTCATGGACTTCCCTGATTGTTGGAAATGCTCAAAATGGTCAACCGAGTGAGGCTCTTAATTTCTTTGAGTTACCTCTCAAATCAGGTTCCCAGCACGACCACATTACTTTTGTTGAGGTTCTTTCTGCTTGTATCCATGCTTGATTAGTTTGATAAAGTAATTGAAGATTTCCACTTAATAAAGGAAAAGGGTGGATTAAAACATATAACAGATTGTTATGCTTGTACTACTGAGAATATTATTAACCAAATGCCCATGAAACCTGATAAGATCTTATGGGCTTCTACTTGGTGGTTGTAGAATTCTTGAAAGCTTTGAATTGGTAAAGCATGCAGTAGAAGCATTATTTGAGATAGAACCTGAAAATGCAGCTTCTTATATGCCTTGGCTACTGCTTATATGTGGGGTCAGGTGGCAAAGGTTAGAAACGCCATTGATGACATAGGGATGGTAAAGAAACCAGGTTTAAGTTGGATTGAGATTTAGAAAGAGGTGACCTGTGGTTGAAAATTATGATAATGCTCGTATGTGCAGGCTTCTCTCTCCTAGGCTACCACAGTGAGAAGCTTGCAGTTGCATTTGGAATCATTTCAACTCCACCAGAAACAACAATCAAGCTTTTAACAGTTTAAGAAATTGTGTAGATAGCCACGATGACTTTAAATTTATTTCATACACTGTTCAAAGAAAAATAATAGAAAAGGAGTTGTTTATATGACTATTCCTTTTTTCCCTTATAAGACTTAGTGCTGCTTCCTTGAGACTCGGGTTGGGAGTTGTCCAATGGTGGATCCACAAGTATGAAATTTTATCATATTTGGGCTAAATTCTTTAGTTTTGAGTTTAAAAATACAAAGAAAACACTGAAATAGTCATTAGAAATTAGAAATATGAGCCCTAAAAATGCAATAAAAGTGATAAATATTCAAAAATCTTATTCAATCCAGATTGGTTCTATTCGGTCCATTTGTTCTCTTATGTCCAATGTGGTCCTATTTAGATCATTCGGTCCACTAAAGTTTTACTCTGTTCAATTTGGTCCACTCAGTCTTATTCAGTCCACATTGGACCTATTCGGTCTACATTGGTCCTATTTTGTGCATTCTGTTCACTCTGATTTACTTCAATCCTATTTGAGCCATTCGGTCCACATTGGTCTTATTCGGTCCATTTTGTTTACTTTAGTTCTATTCGGTCCATTTTGTCTACTTTAGTTCTATTCGGTCCATATTGCTCCTAATTGGTCCAATCTGTCCACTTTGGTCCAGTATGTTCACTTTAGTCCTATTTGGTCCACGTCGGTCGTAATTTGTCCATTTGTTCTTATTCGGCCCAGATTGGTTCTATTCAGTCCATTTGTCCTCTTTGGTACAATTTGGTCCTATTTAGTCCATTTGGTCCACTAAAGTTTTATTCAGTCCAATTTGGTCCCCACTCAGTCTTATTCAGTCCACATTGGTCCTATTCGGTGCATTCTGTCCACTTTGATTTACTTCAGTCCTATTTGAGCCATTTGGTCCACATTGGTCCTATTCGGTTCATTTTGTTCTATTCGGTCCATTTTATCAACTTTGGTCTCATTCAGTTCACATTGCTCCTAATCAGTCCAGTTTATCCACTTTAGTCTTATTCGATCTACTTTAGTCCAATATGTCCACATCGGTCCATTCATTCTTATTCAATCCATTCAGTCCTATTCGGTCCACCTTGTTACTGTTAATATGATATATAAACCTTCTCTACATGGATTTTCATTCATCTGATTATTAGTTCACTTTCTATTTGGATAAAAGCGACCATCAATTGTAGCTTTATTTGTGTTCCTATCATTTTTATGGTTTTCACGTCCGGTTGTCAAACTATAAGCCAAATATACAAGTTGGATAAAATAAAAAAAAGTTTTACATACTTTAGCCAATTTACAAATAAAAATCAACAGCGCACATTTAATGTGATGATCACTCTACAAATATAAATGTTTGTGAGGTGTGGGGGTAAGGGCCGGGATTCAAGTTTTCGGGAGGGAGCTTCACACATATGTACACTTAGATTAAGTTAGAGTAGAATTTCTATCTTAGGTTGGGCTTGTGTCCAGTGGCCAGTTCCACTAGACACGTTGAGATGCGGACAGGTGTCCAATTTTGGACACATGTTTGTATCCTATCCAGTGAAATTGACCACTAGATAGAAGCCTCTCCCTTCTATCTTGTATATAAAGAAAGAAAAAAAAATCATTACACTTTATTATACTCATCAATTAACTCGTATGTTATGTCTGATTTTTATTTTAAATTTTGGTTACTTGGAAAAAAAGAAGTATGAAATGTTGTTATTGGTGAAACATGAAATGGAATTTAAAGGGAGGCAAAAGATTTTTATTCTAATTTTTTCTTTCCTTTTTTTTTTCTTCTTTCAATCTTTCAAATAAACCAAAAGAAAAAATTTGAAAAACAAAAAACAAAAAAAGCTTTTACAAAAATTTAAATAATATTAAAAAACTGATGAAACTTTCTTTTTCTTGATTACTCCCCTTCCATTTGACGAACAAAGTTTGTTTGGAGAGAAACTTTTCAAACTTCTTATATATCTCTTTTTTTGGTGTGAATTTGGAAACTTAACCGTTGAATTTCATGTTTCTTATGTTCTTAACATGCATATCAAATTTCATTTAAATTGGATATTATTTACTATTCGATCAATAAATTTATTTTTTACACACAATTTTAGACCATAAAAATTTGAAATTTTAACATTTGTTTGATGAGATAGCAATTAATTTTTGATCTTATTGAAATTTTACATGCATAAAGAATATAATAAGAACATGCAATCTAACTATTAAATTTTCAAAATTCATACTCAATATAGAAATATATGAGGAGTTTGTAAAGTTTTTCTCTAAACTAGTTTAGAGAGAAACTTTATTCCCATTTGAGAGAGTATATTTTGAAGAGAGAGGAAAAGTACGAACTATTGAGATAATGTAAATGGTGGTGTTAAACTCCAGAGTAATGCTTGGGACACATAATTTCTCACAACTTTGTGCCACAACTTGCCACGTGACGAGTTGTGATTGGCAAAGATGTGTCCCCACATGGCCCAACCAAATTACCTGCTGCATCTAAACATTTGTACTCCACTTACACCCAACCAAATTAAAGATTCAACACAAGTTTATGGTAGATACATCTAACAAGCACCTACTTCAAAATTCCATTGCTACATTAAGCAAGCAACTAAACAAATTAAGATAACCAGTCACAAGCGTATCGAAACATCAAATTCGTTGAGAAGAATCAACCACAAGAAAGGAAAGAAACAAATCGCAAAAACTTTTAGTAGTTCATCCCATCTGCTATGCAGAACATACACCTATAATTTTGTTTCATACACATACGCGGTTCAGAAGATTATATTATACATGTTATCACATCCTTCTATAAACCAGGTTATATAGACCCACTAACAAACTTGGACAGCTATTGTCACTGCTACAATATTTATACAAAAAGACCAGGGAATACAGAGCATATTTTAGCCTAGTCCTATAAAAACTATAGGCCATAGCAACTGTTTGCCATTGCTCCAACCACAACAACAGTTGTGAGAACATCACTTTGTTCCCATCATCCTATCCAGCTTGAAAGTTTGTCCAGCCCTTTCTTTTCATGTGCTATGGTTTCTCACTTACTCTGTTTTGATCCATCTACAACAAAAAACTCATTATTAACACCCTGGCAACAGCCAACCATATTCTCCTTACTATTCTAAGTGATATTTTCTCCATGAGGAACAATCATTGCTTCTGCTGAGACTATCTTGACTAGCAGCTGCTGTTTTTAACAATTCTGAGAAACCATTATATGGGAAGCCAGTTCAAGTTGATATCTATTTCAGCCACCTCCACTTTAAGCTTGGTGAGGAATTCCTTGATCGGCTCCCATAACTTGGCCCTCTCTTTGTCACATACCACAAGCATTAATTGCTCAAGATCTATTGTTGATTCTGGCAATGGATTACGCAAACTCAAGCAACCTTTCATATTGAGAACTTTTAAATTACACAACTCACCAATGTGTTTTGGCAACTTGCTAATGCTTAGGCAGTCAGGTATGTCAAGAATGCGTAATTTACTGAGACCTCTGATCGACTCTGGCAACTCTAACAAATCAGTACAAGACCTAAACCTTAGCACTTCTAAATTCACCAGCTTTCCAACTCCTTCAGGTAGTGCTGCCAACTTATGACAATTGGTGATGCTGAATTTTCTTAGGTGGAAAATTTCACACAGCCCAACAGGCAATTCCACCAAATCAATGCAATAGTCAATGCTTATCTCTGTTAGATTTGGTAATGCATTTGAAACCTGGATAGTACAGTTCTCAAAAGCCTTACCAATATTACACATAAACAAGGATATTTTCTTCAAACTCTTCAATGGTACATGGGTCTTGCAAAGGGAAGAAATTGAAACCTTCTCTAATCTTATTCTCTTTAAATTGAGAAGAGACCCGAGTAGTTGAAAATTGCTTATTTCGGCATGAAAGAAACCATAATTAGCAACTATCAAAACCTTGAGTTCATCCATTTTCTCCACAAATTTAGGTAAGGTGTAATTCTTTGTTTGAAAATTCAGAACTAGAACCTCGACTTTGGATGCTTGAATGTTGCACCAACTCGATGAGAACAATTCATCTGCAAAAAGAATGGTATACGGTGTGACAGACCATCAATATTATGTAGGTTGCATATTTTATATGTTTGTATCTTTGATAGAGAGAAAATGTGCCAACCAGTTGATATAGATAATAAGCGAGCATTAATGAGTTGTTGTTTCTGTTCTGTCCACCACTTTGGTAGTTTGTTTCCACTTATGTTCATAATCAGCCTTGCCCTTTGTTCTATAGGTTCCTGACTGCTCTCATGCATAGCAAGCTCTCTAAGAATATCATGCTGTGTGACGAAGTCTTCATTATAATAGCTTTTGACCTCACTCGCATCTGTTAAGGACATATTTTATGTAAATTGGCAAATCCTTTTGACAAAACGCACTCTACTTGTAATTGGGTAGTTCTAGGTGTTTTTAATACTTCAAGAAACCTTGTTTCAAGATCAAGTGTTGAAGTCATCAAGTCTGTCCAAGAAAAAGCAAGCTGAAGTGCAAGTTCATTAAATCTCGACACCTCTCGATAGCTACCTCGACACCTGGCTATCTGTCGAGATCTTCAGCTGATTCTTATCGCAATCTCGATAGCTTCTCGATAGCTTGTCGATCGATCGAGAAAGTTTCTGTCCCCTCGACACCTTCTCGACACCTCCTCGATAGCTGCTATCTGTTGAGATTCATTAAACCTCGACACCTCTCGACACCTCTCGATCGATCGAGGTTACGGGAAATCAGAATTTTCAGCTTTTT
The DNA here is from genome assembly GCA_019022515.1 of Quercus aquifolioides. Classification (NCBI taxonomy): domain Eukaryota; kingdom Viridiplantae; phylum Streptophyta; class Magnoliopsida; order Fagales; family Fagaceae; genus Quercus; species Quercus aquifolioides. Next base: position 46,779,977 of record CM032334.1, on the reverse strand, counting down.
GATTTTTGGGCCAGGCTTATGTATTTGAGTAGGGTTTCTTTTCTCACAACCCTAGACTTATATAAGGCTTATTTTAAAGGCCGTCACACAAGAGAATAAGAGAATACAAGGAGAACATATTCAAAAGGTTATTCTCTCTGAAAGAAGCTACTGCGTCTTTGCGCCTTAGGGTTTTGTAACCAAGTGCTTCTTGATCTCCATTGTTGATGAAGTGAAGAACTTTGCAGCCAACATTCTTCTTCCTCGAGTTGGTGAGTGAGTCACGTACTGGATTCGTGCAAAGGAGTTAGTCACGTACTGGGATCCGTGCAACAACAAAAAGGGTGGCGTTTATATATTGAAGAGTTCAGAGGTTCTGAAGCAGTAGAAGGTTTCTGCTGTGAGTTCATCTACGGAGATTGTAGAGTCTAGGGACAAAGGTTTTGTACTAGATCTGAAACTTCTCTTTACTATAGTGGATTGCTTTTCGGGAAGGTTTCCCCCCAGGTTTTTACTGTGAAACTGGTTGGTTTCATTGGTTTTCCTGGGTCATCATATCTTGTCTTATTTACTTTTCCGCTGCATTCATTATTGACATGATATTGATGTTTGTTTGTTTTAACAAGTTTGATTTATAATAAATCTAATTAACAACTTGGATTTAAAACTTGTTAATTCTATCAACTGGGGTCTAAATTTCCCAACAAGTGGTATCAGAGCGGGTTCACTCTGATTGGATTAATTTCCTGAGTGTGATCCATTGACCCCTGTTATCATGGATAGAGGACAATCTTTATTTATTCCTCCTTTATTTGATGGAACTAATTATGCGTACTGGAAAGTTCGTATGAAAGTGTTCTTGCAGGCTCTAGGTGAACAGGTATGGCAAGCTGTTGAAATTGGCTGGATTAAGCCGAAGGAAGCACCTATGGATTGGGATGATGCAACAATTGTAGCTGCAAATTTCAATAGTAGGGCCTTGAATGCTTTGTTTTGTGGGGTGACCAATGAAGAATTCAAGAAAATTTCATCCACTGAAGTTGCCAAGGAAGCATGGACTATTCTTGAGACCACCTATGAAGGTACAAAGCCAGTAAAGACTGTGAAGCTTCAACAACTCACTAGTAATTTTGAAGAAATAAGGATGGAGGAGGATGAGACCTTTGATGAGTTCTATGCCAAACTCAAGGATATTGTGAATTCTGCTTTCAACCTTGGAGAATGTATTACAGAATCCAAAATTGTTAGAAAAATCCTTAGGTCCTTACCTGAAAGATTCCATGCCAAGATCACTGCCATTGAAGAAGTCAAGGACATTGATCAAATTCCTTTGACTGAGCTTGTAGGGAACCTTCAAACCTATGAGATGGGATTAGGCTCATTGGGAAAAGGTGGAAAGAGCAAAAACTTGGCTCTCAAGGGTATAGAGGAAGAGACTGAGGACTCTGAAGATGAAGATCAAAGTGAAGATGAGGATGAGGATCTAACCTTCATAACTGATGAGATTATCAAGCTTCTTCAGTTTAGGAAAAAGGATAAGGGCAAACCTCCTAGGAAACTTAAATCCTCTAGGAATGGCAAGAATGAAAAACCCCTTATTCAATGCCATGAGTGCAAAGGTTTTGGTCATATGAGGATAGAGTGTCCAAACTACCTCATGAAGGAAAAGACCAAGAAGCCAAAAGAGAAAGGGTTGGTTGCTACCTGGAGTGATACTGAGGATGACTCTTCTGATGAGTTTGTGGATGAATGTCATCAAGTTATGGCCTTTGCTGCCACAACCGATAAGGTGATTGTGGAGAGTGCTAGTGACAGTGAGGATTCTTCTGATGATGAAGTACCTAAGAAGATGACCCTTCAGGAAGCCTCTGATAAGACTGGCTTAGGATATGCTATTTCCTCCAGCCCCTCCTCATCCACAGCTTCTGGATCAAAGATTGTCTTTGTGCCACAATCTGAGAAAGGTAATAAAGGTATGAAATCCAAAACTGATCTGGTTAATTCTAAATCCTTTATTAGACCTCATGTTTGTCACCATTGTGGTGTTGCTGGACATATTCGTCCTAATTGCTTTAGGTTGTATCCTCATAAGCAATTGTCCAAACGGTCACAGGTTTCCTCTCAAGGACCTATACCTTTGTTTGGAGAGTTATTAAAAGTCTTGAGCTTTTTAACTCAAATTCAGGAGAATCTTAATTCTTCTATGTCCTTTAGTAGACATACTAGGACACGTGCCTTTTCATCTTCACGGCCAAAGACTCGTGCTGTGTGGGTGAGAAAGGAGCCTAAGACTTAATTGTCCTTTTTTTGTTTGTCCTCTGCTTTGATTCTTTCTATCTAAAGTAGGACTCTCTTTGCTTGATTTCTTATCTGTTTTTGGAATCATGCTTTCATGCATCTGCATATTTCTATCATGTTTTCATGCTTATGCATCTTTCTTTATGCTGTCATGTTGTTTGTCTGTTTTTGTTTGGTTGTTTAGTTTTTATTTTGTTTTGTTTTCAAAATAAAAAAATAAATAAAAAAAAGGAAAAATCAGAAAAATACAAAAACAGTGTGTGTTTTGTGTACTTTGGTATTTGTGTACCTTGGATGGCCATTGAAACAAAGTTTCTAAACTTTGTATCTATTGTAGCTTAGATGAGCATCTCTATGCACAACTAAGCAAGTGAGCTTTGTGGCTCTTGTTTGTGATGAGTAAGATTAGGTTATCTCTTAAAACTTAACACTCATATCACTCTTTTTGACGGGTAGGACTAGAAAATCCTAAGAGAAAGGCATTAATAACCATCTCACCACTGTTACCCGCCAATCATAGTATGACACCTGTATGCTTCGGCATAGCAAAAGTGCAGTGTCAAAGACATTCGTATGCTTCGGCATAGCAAAATTGCGATGTCAAATGCTTAACATCTTGGGTATTTCTTTTCTCTCTTTTTATGCCCATGCATGATATGCTTAAAAGAAAAATATGCAAAGAAAATATAAAGCAAAAAGATTAAAGATGCTTTAAATATGATTGCAAGCGTGTTTTCTAGGAGATGTGGGAGTTATAGGATGTACCTTGAAGGTGATAGTCCCCATCAAACAGTTATGATTGCGTGTGAGTTAAAAGTTATTTACTCATATCTCAGATCGTCATAACATGTATACACATATGCAATCTTGCGATGTTTTTCACACACAACACGCAATATTCTCTGCTACTTTTGATACATGTGCAGGTACAATGTGATTTGGCCATCACAAGTGTTTACATATGCTAATGTATGCTCACTAAACTGTCATAACTTGTTTTTGAAATATAAAATTGGTTAGACTTGTTTAGTGTGTGTGTGTGTTTTGGGATCCATGTGTTTTTCACATGTTTTGTATCTTTCTATTATCTTGTCATCCATAGCATCTTGTTTCATTACATTCATGCATTTATATGGATTTCTTTGTGCCTCCTTGATCATCCTTGATCATCTTTACGTTTCTCGGGCGAAGCTTTCTAGCTTCTTGTACCCTTTGTCAATCATGACAAAAAGGGGGAGAGAAAGTGTGGAGACTTTGTAGTTTCTGTTTAAGATTTTACAAGTTAGGGGGAGAAATACATTCCTTTGTAAGGGGGAGATGTGTTTCATCTTGTTAGGGGGAGTGTTTACTTCCTTCTTCTTGTACCTTGGGTCTTGTGACCATTGTTTACATACATTGTGCTTATCTTCTTTATATGCTGATGTATGTCTTCTTTCACCTACCTTTACATGTGTTGTTTCTTTTCTATCTTTATACACATGTTTCTTATATCCTGTATGCAATCTATTTATTTCTGTTTCACACAAGATGCCTTGATGAGTTTTGTTTAAAGTGTTTCAGAAATACAGGTTGTCAAAGTCTACTTATCATAAGCTCTCTTCTTGCAAAGTTTTTCAAGAGTTTGTGTTAGGATAGATTTTATTGTATTTAACAAGTGAGTATGAGTTGAGTGATTTATGACTTCTCTCATATGTTCATTTGTTTGTTGTGGTTTTGTCACGGATTGCCAAAGGGGGAGATTGTTAAGGACATATTTTATGTAAATTGGCAAATCCTTTTGACAAAACGCACTCTACTTGTAATTGGGTAGTTCTAGGTGTTTTTAATACTTCAAGAAACCTTGTTTCAAGATCAAGTGTTGAAGTCATCAAGTCTGTCCAAGAAAAAGCAAGCTGAAGTGCAAGTTCATTAAATCTCGACACCTCTCGATAGCTACCTCGACACCTGGCTATCTGTCGAGATCTTCAGCTGATTCTTATCGCAATCTCGATAGCTTCTCGATAGCTTGTCGATCGATCGAGAAAGTTTCTGTCCCCTCGACACCTTCTCGACATCTCCTCGATAGCTGCTATCTGTTGAGATTCATTAAACCTCGACACCTCTCGACACCTCTCGATCAATCGAGGTTACGGGAAATCAGAATTTTCAGCTTTTTGATTTTTGGGCCAGGCTTATGTATTTGAGTAGGGTTTCTTTTCTCACAACCCTAGACTTATATAAGGCTTATTTTAAAGGCCGTCACACAAGAGAATAAGAGAATACAAGGAGAACATATTCAAAAGGTTATTCTCTCTGAAAGAAGCTACTGCGTCTTTGCGCCTTAGGGTTTTGTAACCAAGTGCTTCTTGATCTCCATTGTTGATGAAGTGAAGAACTTTGCAGCCAACATTCTTCTTCCTCGAGTTGGTGAGTGAGTCACGTACTGGATTCGTGCAAAGGAGTTAGTCACGTACTGGGATCCGTGCAACAACAAAAAGGGTGGCGTTTATATATTGAAGAGTTCAGAGGTTCTGAAGCAGTAGAAGGTTTCTGCTGTGAGTTCATCTACGGAGATTGTAGAGTCTAGGGACAAAGGTTTTGTACTAGATCTGAAACTTCTCTTTACTATAGTGGATTGCTTTTCGGGAAGGTTTCCCCCCAGGTTTTTACTGTGAAACTGGTTGGTTTCATTGGTTTTCCTGGGTCATCATATCTTGTCTTATTTACTTTTCCGCTGCATTCATTATTGACATGATATTGATGTTTGTTTGTTTTAACAAGTTTGATTTATAATAAATCTAATTAACAACTTGGATTTAAAACTTGTTAATTCTATCAACTGGGGTCTAAATTTCCCAACAGCATCTTTTCTGGTGAATGGGCAAAATTTAAAGTTTAGAATATAGTCAAGTTTTTCAGTCTTCACATATGAAAAATATATGTTCCATTATTTTCCAACAAAATTAAGAATATAATGACAGAACCAAGGGAAACAACACCATTAGTTTTTATCTACCATAATTGAATTCAAATGTTTGCTAGCCAAGCAGCAAAAAGGTATAGACTAATAAAAGTTGAAATCCCCCTCTTGTCCGAGGTAGAGTAGTTGGAACACCTGATTGTTTCTAGATTGGTATAAGTTTCCTTCTTTATAGCTTCTTTAGTAATCCCCTGTCATATCTATGGTATGAAAAATCATAAATATGCCATCGACATGTCAAACAACCTATAATAACATATTATCAGTTGCCATCAAAAGTTAATTAAGTCATAAGACATGATAAAATATTTTGTGCCTTAGGCCAGGTATAGAGTTGTGGCATAATACAACCAGCAACTAGCAGTAATTATCTGAAGTAATCACACAACAAGTAAATCATATTATTGAAATAAAAAGCCAGCATACCTTGCCATGACAAGATTAGCCAAATTCCGAGTAGTGAGTTCTTGCAAATTGGCAATGGCAAGGATGCCATCTTCGTCTAATTCATATAATTCTGCCCACATATCTATGAGGGCAGCAGCATGGATCCTTTGGTCTTCAGGAAATGAACCTAGGTCCATGAAACAGTCTTTGATGACCTTGTCATCTTGAAATTCTAGGCTTTTTTGAAGTTGACCAAGCAGCTCAGTATCAGAACTGCAAAAAAATTGACCACCAGACCATTTCGTTAGTCTACAGTGCCATTCCTCTTCAGACCGCCCACACAGTGAGCTTCCAATCACTTTAAGAGCCAGTGGGAGCCCCCCACAGCCTTTTACTATCTGCAATTCAAGGAACCAAATAAACTCAGTTATTATTTGGAGGTTATAGGGGTAATGTTGGCCAAGATTTTAATTATCTAAACCGCACTAATTATCCAGAAATTTGAAAGTATGTTTTGTGTAATATTGACAAAGTACCTTTTTGATATCTTCTTCGGGAATGTTAGACCTCCCATCTTGCAGGGATGCTGAGTGACGAAAAAGAGTCATTGCATCTTTGTCATTTAGTGGGTTTAAGTTATATCTAAATTTAAATCTTGGAAATGTAGTTCTTGAAGTAACCATAATCTTGTAATTTGGAATCTTAAACCCAAACTTTTCAGGAAGGGATTCTGATCCAAGCCAGACATCATCCAGGATTAACAATATAGGATCAGATCCAATATGTTCCCGCAGTTGTTGCAGTTGTTCGATTGCATCTTCATCACTTTGAATTTCAAACTTTGGCTGCAAACCCTTATGACTAAGTAGGATTTGTACAATGACCTTCACGTTGGGAGTTTTTGAAACGTTGACAAAGAGAATATTTTCCTTAAATGTGCCTATACAAACACAATGAAGTTAGAAAACTGCTATGGAGACACATTTCATATCTCATAACATTACCCAGAGAAACACAGATAATGGTCAAGTCATATGAACAGAATTTCCAATCCCAATCCCAATCCCAGCAAAGGGTAAGAAGTGGACAAAAGCAATTTGTGAAAAAAGCCACCAATTATGAAGATATGAGAATTATTTATTTTATTTATTTTGGTATTTTAAGCATCTTCTAACATGACATGTCAATTACTTCATATATATTAGAATAGTGGAAAAGAATACATGGACTTGACCCTAGTTACTTTATTGTCATCCATTGCCAACTCTAAGATTTTGAGACTAAGGCTTGGTTGTTTTTGTAAAATTTCTTTTCTTATACTATTTTTCTCCGAAGTATGAAATATGCCAAAAATACTGCTACGGCGATTGAAAGGGTCAAAACAAAAGAATGAACATAATTAGCCACGGCGTACCACATCTTACCTAATGAGACATATTTTTTTGTTTTTTTATCAAACAAAAGTTCAATTGCCCATTACTGCAATTCCAATTATAGCCAAACATATACTATTCAATCAGTAGATTCATATCAGAATTCAAAAATGAAATTCTATATGTATTTTGTTGTTGGTACTCCCTAACGGTTTACCATGAAAAGGACTTACATACTAGCACCATAATAACTTCAACAAAATGTGAAACATACTTCTTCCTTAAACACTTGACAATTATAAAGTAAAATTACACAAACACAAAAATAGAGTGAGAGTCAGAGAGATGGGAATACCCTTAATTTCTTTATCCTGACAGAGCATTTTCACCAAAGTGGTTTTCCCACATCCTCCAGGAGCAGTCAATAGAAGCAGCTTCACCTCCTCCTTCAACAGCAGCGCCTTCAACTCCTTTATTGGCATATCCAACCCAACTGTTAAATCTTCGGGTCCAGAGACCCCGCCCAACCCCCTTGGTGTCTCCACGCCCCTGAACGAATCCATTTTCTTGTTTATACTGTTCACCGTTTCTAAAGTCCTCAACCCATTCCTTGTGCACAGTGCTTGCAAATCAAGCTGACAGAACCTGATGATTTCTTTGTCCAACTCTTCAAGTTTGGGATAGTATTGGACTTTGAAAACGTAGTTCCACCACCGGATTTTCAAGCACTGGCTAACCAGCTTCGCTCCCTCTTCCATTTGTTCCATCAATCTCTTTGTTTCCCTTTCTGGGAGTTCAAGTAGTTCGCTTAATCGTTTTATTTCATCGACCGTAGGCACCAAACGATCTAACGTGGATGCGAGGCGTTTAAGGATGGGTTTGAACATACGGGCTTTGCTTACCACATCCGTAACTGTGTTATGTAACACTGTAAAGCCCTCTCCAAATGCTGCCCCAAGAGCAGCCCCTGCAACGTCCAAAGGCATAACTTCGCTTTCTTTTTTTGTTTTGTTTTTTTTTTTTTTTAGGAAGAATTAAGAATTTTATTCAAACAAATGAAATAGCGCAACACGGCACAAGTAAACTAAACTTGCAGTGCAGCCTGAAATTTACAAAGCCAAAATAAAATTGTAACTCTGATGAGGAAGCGAAACAGAAAATACAAAGTACGTATAAGTAAGCCCTTCAATTTCTTATCAGTTTCTTTGTGCTCATAAGGAAACGGAACCGATAATAAAAAATTAACCCCTCAATTTCTTCTCACATTTTCTTTATGCTTCTTTCGCGGAAAAGAAAGAGAATTAAAAAGCATTATAAGACAAAAATAAAAATAAAGCAATCAATGTCTCCCGCGAACCAGGTAGGAAGTTTCCGAGTCTCAGCGCATTGACTGACACCGTTGACTGTGGAAACTCCTTTGCATCACTGATTGCACAGTATGTTCTTTTTTTTCTTTGTCATGGAATAGGATTAGCGAGTTGACAAAAATGGGCTAGGCCCAAATAAAGGCCGTGAACGAGAATGTTGGTTAAGTGTTTGGTTGGGCCACTCTTTTCTCAAAACCCAGTTTCAATTTTCGACCGCCAATTCGCTCGCTTAACCAAATTCACCGACCCTCTCATCTGCTTCAATACTACTTTACGTCCCCGGCAAGCAGCACTTTAAGAGGGTAAGAAAGTTCATGCTCATGCCAAAAGCATCCGGGTTCGTGCTCGGGCTTTCATTTATAATCGTTTCCCTAATATCTATGTCAATTGTGAGAGTATTGTGGATGCCTAGAACATGTTTGATGAAATGGGTGAACAAGGATTTGTTCTTGGAACACAATGATATTTGGCTATGCAAATGTTGGGAAGCTTAAAGAGGGTAGTAAGTTGGTTGATGAAATGCTGCAAGGAGATAATTTTTCGTGGATGGCAATGATATCATGGCGCGTTAACCAGGACTAGCCTAAGGAGGCTTTGGAATTCTATAGAATGAGATTAATACTTTGGAATTCAAAATTGGGTCCTGCTTCGGATTCCTGGATATATAATGTGGAATGGATTGGATTTAGATGTGGCAGTTTTGGAGTGTTTATCAGACATGTATGGGAAATGCAGGGAGTGTAGAGGAGACTAGGCAAAATTTTGACAAGATGGTAAATAAGGGATGATGTATCTTGGACAGCAGTGATAGATAGACACTTGGAGGATGGGACTATGGAAGAGGGATTTGCTTGTTCTCGGTGTTGATGAGATCAGTGATTAGGCCTAATGATTTCAGGTTTGCTGGGTTTTTAAATGCTTGAGCTGATCATGTTGAGGAGGACCAGGGCAAGCAAGTTCATGGCTACATGACACGGATAGGGTTTGATCCCCTTTCATTTGCAGCAAGTGCTCATGTTCATATGTATTCTAAGTGTGCAACTATTCAGAATGCAAATTGGGTATTTAAAGGAATGACTTGACTGGATTTAGTTTCAAGGACTTCCCTAATTGTTGGAAATGCTCAAAATGTTCAACTGAATGAGGCTCTTAAGTTCTTTGAGTTTACTTCTCAAATCAGGTACCCAGAATGACCACATTACTTTTGTTGGGGTTCTTTCTGCCTGTATCCATGCTTGATTAGTTTGATAAAGTACTTGGACAGGATATTTCCACTTCATGAAGGAAAAGGGTGGATTAACACATATAACAGATCATTATGCTTGTACTGCTGAGAATATTATTAACCAAATACCCATGGAACCTGATAAGATCTTATGGGCTTCCCTACTTGGTGGTCATAGAATCATGGAAACTTTGAATTGGTAAGCATGCAGCAGAAGCATTATTTGAGATAGAACCTGAGAATCAGGCTTCTTATATGCCCTAGCTACTGCTGGTATGTAGGGTTAGGTGACAAAGATTAGAAAGGCTATTGATGACAAAGGGGTGGTAAAGAAACTAGGTTTAAGTTGGATTGAGATTTAAAGAGAGGTGCATGTATACATGTGGTCGAAAATTATGCTACTGCTCATATGTGCAGGCTTGCCTCTCCTACCACAGTGAGAAGTTTGCAGTTGCATTTGGAATCATTTCAACTCCACCAGGAACAACAATCAAGCTTTTTAACAATTTAAGAACTTGTGTTGATTGCCACAGTGACATTAAATTTATTTCATAAACTTTTCAAAGAAAAATAATAGAAAGGGATTCAAATTGGTTCCATTCTTTTGAGGATGTGTGTTGTTCATGTGGAGACCATTGGTAATTCAAGCCACCTAAAGATCCAAGGCACGTTTCTACATGATGTCAGAAACATAAGTGGAATAATGTTCCTCTGATATGTGCATTTTCTACAAATCTTTTTGGATTCATTTCTTGGGGTGTCTGTGATATATGATTATTCCTTTTTTCCCTTATAAGACTTGGTGCTGCTTCCTGTGATTGTTGGGAGTTGTCCAATGGTGGATCTACAAGTATTGAGAGAGAGAGAGAGAGAGAGAGAGAGTAATTGCACTTTATCTTACCTGTTCTTGTGTTCGTGTTGATAATTGATTGGTAGCACAAATTACTAGAGAATATAAATTTTTCTAATGTTGTTCTTCTTTTGCTTCAACAGTTAGCTAGAGGTGTGCTTGAAGAACTCATGCAAGCATCAGCATTCTTTCTTGACAATTGTCCCACTTGCGTTAAGTAGCTTCTGTTTTCACTTTATTTAGTATTATTACAGTTCTTGTTAAAACTGTTGTCATGCTTCTATTGAATACTATTTAGCTATGGAAGCCTGGCATGCATATTGCCTGGGATTTTACACTAAACCTTAAGAGTGCCTTCAAAATCTTGGTCATTATCCCAAGATTCCCACTTTGAGAACTTGGGTATCAAAATGCTTATCAATTTTTCCGTGAACGTTGCGTCTCTATATGACCACACTACAAATGAAATACAGCTCCTTTATGGCTAAAATACACTGCCACACTATCGTATGCAAATGCAAGTACACCCTATAGTCCAGCTTTGATGGACTTCCATTTTCCAGTTTCTGCAAGGAGATAACAATTGATAACCAAATTAACCTTTTGTTCATCAAGGCCTTGGGTGAGGCCAGTTGATATAAGAACCATTTTAACCATCTTTAATCTCTTTTATTATCTCTTCTCTGTATTCTAGTTTGTGAGTCCCTTGAATGGTAGTAACTACATTATGCAACATGCTAGCATGATTTCTCGTTTGTACAAATATAATATTCTACCCCAAATTCTATCATAATTTAACATATCTGTAACTAATCACTTGAATTTTAGCAAGTTCACATTGTACTGCTCTATAGCCTTTGAAATATAGTTCTCCTGTCTTTACAAGAAGCTTGTTGTAATCTTGATTTATCTCTTGGATGCAAATTTTTTTTTACTCCTTCATTAAAATGTAGAGGAAAATAGAAGCACCTGGCAATAGGTAGTGACTCTATCAGAATTCCAGATTAATTTAGCTTTCTATTTTGTATGTGTATTTGGTAGGCTTGTTAATTGGTAAGAAACAGCAATATCATGAAGAAGAACGCCTCATGAATCATGATGAAGCTTTCAGAATGTGGCTTCATTAATTTAAAAGGCGCATGTTTACAAGCACGTTATTAATTTTTTTTCAAATACGATTACAACATCAATCCTTTGGCTTCTTGCTTTTCTTCACATTACCACCCTGACTAAGAGAACACATGGAAGCAAGGAACCAAATTTAGGCTAAGTTTAGACAGTTAGAATGAGAGAAAAAGCATGGAATTGAACACAGATTTAATGGACTACTGACTAAATTATATCTCCTGTCTCAACTATCAACCAATTATGCTGATCTGGAATGTAATTTAGACTGGTGCGTTATTGTTTTTGATAACTATTGGAATATAATTGTGATATCTAGAAAACATTATAATAGAAATCATGCAAGACATTGTCTTAGTAGTTGATCTCTTATGATAGCGTGACTGTTGGATCGCGCGTTATGGTGGAAATCTAATCAGTGTTCATGAAGCATAATTACTGACCAACAGCCAGTGTATTATTTTGGATGAGTTTAATCAAGTGCAAAAAGATGCTGTAACTTAAAACACACACACACACACACAAAAGCAAACAAAACCCAATAAGAGTGAATTTGCCATATGCATGGGCCAGTCTAGCTCAGATAATAAAACATAATTGAAACTATAGGGTTCCCTAGGAAACAATACGATGCTAATGAAGTAACTACACAAAAGGTCCTCTTTAATCAAAAGCTGCACCTACAGGGTAGGGATAGAGAAAGGAGAAAAAAACTAAAGATTTCACAGAGTACTTGTGCTCAAAAGAGAAATCTTATTTATTTCATACCTTTCAATCAATGAGAAAGTGGGCTAGATTCTATAGGATCAAACCAATGGAACTTATATATATATATATATATATATATATATATATAGAGAGAGAGAGAGAGAGAGAGAGAGAGAGAGATTAAATACCCAAAAAAAAAAAAAAATGACCCAAGGATTATGCCAAAAGAATGATCAAGCATAAGCTCACATCATTCAGGGCTTGAGCAGGATCAATAGCTTCTGAGAGATTATATTTGAAAAATGAGGCCTAATGGCAACATACCCCAATAACCTTTCAATGCCATTAAGAATAATGATTCTCAGTGGTGACTTATATGCATCCTCAAACACCTTGACAATATGTACACAGGTTCTCTCATGAAGAACAATCATTGCTTCCGCTGAGACTATCTTGACTAGCAGCTACTGTTGGCAATGGATTTTACATCGATTCTCCATATTTCCATTTGACGTAACATATATACTCAAGCCTAAAACATTTTCTAAGAAGAACAATTATCATAACTCATTATTTGGGAAGCCAATTCAAGTTGATATCTTTTTCAGCCACCTCTACTTTAAGCTTGGTGAGGAATTCCTTGATAGACTCCCATAACTTGGCCCTTTCTTCGTAACATACCACAAGCTCTAATTGCTTAAGCTCCACGGTTGATTCTGGCAACGAATTACGCAATCTCAAGCAACCTTTCATGTTGAGCACTTTTAAATTACACAACTCACCAATATGTTTTGGCAACTTGCTAATGCTTAGGCTGTTAGGCAATCAGATATGTCAAGAATGCTTAACTTATGGAGGCTTCTGATTGACTCTGGCAACTCTGACAAATCAGTGCAAGACCTGAACCTTAGTACTTCCAAATTCACCAAATTTCCAATTCCGTTGGATAATGCTGACAACTTACGACAATAGGTGATGATGAGTTTTTTTTAGGAGGACAATATCAAACAGCCCAAGCAATTCCAGCAGATCATTGCAATAGTCAATGCGTATCTCTAATAGATTTGGCAAAGCATTTGAAAGTTGAATAGTACAATTCTCAAAAGCTTTACCAATATTACACATGAACAAGGATATTTTCTTCAAACTCTTCAATGGTACAAGGGTCTTGCAAAGGGAGGAAATTAAAACCTTCTCTAATCTAATTCTCCTAAACTTGGGTAGAGACCCGAGCAGTTGAAAATTGCTTATTTCGGCATGAAAGAAACCATAATTAGTGACTATCAAAACCTTGAGTTCATCCATTTTCTCCACAAACTTAGGTAAGGTCTAATTTTGTGTCTGAAAATTCAGAACTAAAACCTCAACTTTGGGTGCTTGAATGTTGCACCAACTCCATGAGAAAGATTCATCTGCAAAAAGAATTGTGCAGAGTGTGATAAGCACTCATTATTATGTAGTTTACATAATGTGCTAGAGAGGAAATGTGCCAACCAGTTGAGAAAGATAATAAGCGAGCATTGATGAGTTTCTGTTTCTTTTCTGTCCACCTCTTTGGTATAAAAGACAAAAGGTATTTTGATCCAAGCCAGACATCATCTAGAATCAACAATATAGGATTAGGTGTAATATGATTCAGCAGTTGTGACAGCTGGTGGATTGCATCATCATCACTTTGAATTTGAAACTCAGGCTGCATGTTCATATAATTAAATAGGTTCTGCACAATGACCTTCACGTTGGGAGTTTTTGAAACGTTCACAAAGAGAATATTGTTCTCAAACATGCCTATCCAAACAGAATGTAGTTAGAAAACTGCCAGAGGCACATTTCATATCTCATAATATTAAACTCATAATGGTGAAGTCATATGAACAGAATACCCAATCCCAATCGCAGCAAACGGTGAGAAGTGGGAAGAAAAATTATGAGAAACACCACCAATTATGAAGATATGAGAATTGCTTCTTTTTTTTCTTTTTTTTTAACCATCTCTTTTCTTTTAGTACTTTCTAAGGCAGTAATTCCCAAGGCTGAAATATGCCAAAAACACTGGTATGACTGTTGAAAGGACCAAACAAAAGAATGAAGATAAGTAGCAATGGCATACTTCAAACAGTAGTTCAATTTCTTGAGTGTGAATGCAATCTCACTTTTTCAATGATAGCCAAATATAGAATTGCCTTTTATTTTAATACATTATTTCATTTTAGGATTCAACAAAGAATTTCAGTGTATTTTGTTTTTGCTACTACCTAACGGTTTACTACTTTACCATGAAGGGTCCACGTACTAGCAGCAGCAGGACAAGCTTTCTACGTGTTCGAGAGAAACCTTTTAAACTTTTCATATATATATATATATATATATATTATTTTTTTTAAATGTTAATGAGCACCGTAAAGTGTCTATTAAAGATGATTTATTGTGAGTCTACCTAATAAAAAAAGATTGTGTTAACAGGTGCCATAAGATGCCATTAACAACAACTAGTGGATGTTCCGCGCGTTGCACGTGTTCATTATTAGTTATTTTATAATACTCATATATGTTATAATGTTTAGAAAATTAATTTTGATTTGTATTATACGTCTCTAAAATAATGAATGAAAAAAATTGTAACACAATATATTCGTAAGCAACCATAATTAATTAGTCTCTAAAAATGCCACTATATCCCCTTTTTTGTTTGATTAGGTGTACATGTATATTTAGTTCTTACATTTGACCATTTCCAATATAAATTTTATTATTATTTCCTTTTCTTTTTTTTAGAAGTATTTTTTTTTTTAAGAAAACATGTGAACTTTTGAAGGCTAAACATCTAAGATTTAAGGTTTATAATTTCTAATTCGCAAAACTAAATATACATGTCAAGAGATTAAAAATAAAACAATAATTGAACAGAAAAATATAAACTTATACTATCTCATATCTTACATTTAATTTTATTTACATCTTATCTTAGTACCTTAATCACTTACAAAGATTTAAACACTTTCCAAAAATATAAATAAAGACAAAAAACACATACCTTTTAGAAACCCCATATGTTGTTAAAGCATTGTATCAAGCTTTGATAGTGTTGTTAAGAAGTTTAGATCATATGCACCTGAAACCAAAGCCAATTTCATACTCTTGTTGACACTAATTTCTCACTCTTTGTCCCTCTATCTCTCTATTCCTATTTTTATTTTGGCCTTTTGATATTTTGTGAAACTGGAATAAAAGAACATGAAAACTAACATTGAATGGAGAAAAACTTTTATTTTTTAAATTAATGAAATTAAAAGTGGAAGAGTTCAAGAAGTTGGAAAAGGGAGTAGAACCAAATCTTTTAATTTTCTGCATTTATGACTTAAACTAATCATTGGTAAGAAGGTAGGAAGTGAAAGACTAAAAGAAAAAGTACTCATACAAAGCGTCACATGGCAAAACCTCATGCACTTTCGCATGAGGTCTCTGCTTTTATATATATACTAGCCACAAACCCGCGCGTTGCGCGTGATGAATTTTTTAGGATGGTCTCATTAAATTTATTTTTTACAATTTGTATTAATTTAATAAATAGTAATGTATTTCATAATAACATTTTTATTTATTATAGGAACAATCATAAATGTAATATAGCAACAATCATAGACATAAATATAAATTTGAACATTCATATTTTTATTCATTATAGGAACAATCATAAATATAAATTTTGTAGTACCAAAATGAAAACAAAAAAAAAATTTCTCAAAAATTCAAAAGGCAAGTTAAGAAAAATATTCATTTTTTAATAAAAGTTATTTATAACATTTTGTGAATCATTAAAAAGAATATAAAATTTGGAAAATTTTCTTTTATTTTTAAACAAACTTTCTAAAACTCTATTTTTTCTACCCTACAATCCAAACACAGAAAAACGTAACTAAAAAATTAACAAAACTTAACAATGATTAATTGAACCAATTAGCAAAACAATTTGTTGTTGATAATCTATTAAGGTTATTTTCTTTGTTGAAATTGCAATTTCATCCACCCAAAACATATTATCATATAAACAATTATTTGCAAAATCTAAGAATTAAATTTCTATATATGTATTGTTATAAAATAATAATAATAATTAAAATACAATTGCAAAAGCTAAAATATATTACCCACCCGATTATTTTTGTTTGACTAAACCTTTGCTTCTCTTTGAATAAATTGCATTATAGAATACTTCTTATACAACTATTAAGAGTACTTTGTCCACCCCAAAGGGTTAAATAATAAACAAAAATTAGTAAAGTCTTATATAGTTTAACATCTAAATTGATCACGATAAAAAAATCAAATTCTAACTTGCAAAACAACTAATTATAAGCCCAAATCAAAACAAACCAATGGGATAAAGAAAAATAACTTGTAATCGGAAATTAGAATACCAAACTACCTAAATATGCATAAAAGTCGATGCAAATACCAAAAAGATAAACACATGTGATTTGACAATTAAATCAACAATAAAAATTAAAAAAAAACCATTAGTAGAAAAAAAAAATGGTTGAATCAATAAAATAAAATAAAATCCACCAAAAAAGGAAAAAAAAAATTGGAGAAAGAGAGAGAGAGTATTGACCTTTTTGTCGTGGGCCACTTGGAAGGAATAGGGGAGAGAGGTGGAAATGATGTAAGAAGAAATTTATATGAAAATTAAGATGGCGGAGGAATGGTGGAAGTAGATAAAAGATTGAACAAAGTGAAACCATAGAATTTAAGAACATATAAAGGAAACTTTTAAAAATCTAAAGGAAATCAAATGAAAAAAAAAAAAAAAAATTATTGGAGGGGATGAAAGATTGAACTAAAAAGACAATGATTGAAGAAGATTAAAAGTTTAAAAAATTAAATAAGAATTGAACCAAAAAAGAAAAAGAAAAAAAGATACTAAAGATGTAGTGCATAAAGAGCTTTATAAAATTTATTACAAAACTTCCATCAATATATATAGTATAGATATGTATAGACATTGTTTTTGGTTTTTGATACTTCATTGATTTCATTATTTAGTTATAAACATCTAGAATGACCCTCTAAATTAAAATAGATGACTTGTGTGTAGTATAACTTGTCTCATCCTCCCTTAAAAATTACCATGACTTTTGAGTGCAGTTGTGACGTGCTTTTGTGTTAGAACCTTTTTGCCTCTCCCTTGTGTGTGTATGTGTGTGTGTGTGTGTTTCTCAATCAAAAAAAAAAAAAAAAAAGGTAATTGTCCCACATTTCTTAAGAGAGTATATTGTGTGTAGTATAACTTGTCTCACCCTCCCTTAAAAGTTACCGTGGCTTTGGAGTGGAGTTGTGGTGTGCCTTTGTGTTAGAACCTATTTCCCTCTCCCTTGTGTGTGTGTGTGTTTTTCAAAAAAAAAAAAAAAGAATGGGTAATTGTCCCACATTGCTTAAGAGAGTGTATTATGTGTAGTATAACTTGCCTCACTCTCCCTTAAAAGTTACCATGGCTTTTGAGTAGAGTTGTGGTGTGCCTTTGTGTTAGAGCTCATTTCCCTCTCCTTTGTGTGTGTGTGTGTGTTTGTTTCTCAAAATAAATAAATAAATAAAGTAGATGAATATATAAAGGCAAAATTATATATAAAGTCTGAAGCCACTCAAGATGAATCCGTAAAGTCAATAATTTATTTATATTTGTTTGTAAAAAAAAAAATGAATAAAAAATAAATTATAAATTAAAGTAGATGAATATGTAAAGACAAAATTATATGTAATATTAAAACTGTCTAAGATGAATGTATAAAATCAATAATCTATTTATATTTTTTTGTAAAAAAAATAGGAATAAAAAATAAATAAGAAAAATAATAATTATGTAGCCAATGACATAGCGATGAGATAACGCAACAGGAGCTTAGCTACAATAAATACTACGTTTTAACTTTTAGATGTATATAGATTTAGATTATTAGTAATTTTGCCACCACACGATATGTGACATATATAGTTTCATGTTAATTGTATTAGTGAAATGAATATACATAAACTATGTTATACATTTGTTGAAATCACCAAACAGATTTCAATAATAATCATGAAAACTTAATTACTTATTTATGGGTGAAACATTACAAATCCAAACAATATAAGAATTAAAAACTATTCGATTATCTAGTTAAACAAAAGAGAACATGTTATAATGTTATATTTCTATAGGAGGATTTCGCAATGGGGTACAAATTTCAAATGTAACAATGAAAGTTATAATTTTTTAAAAATTAAAATTAAAATTAACAAACCATTAAGCTAAATACAAAACACAAATAACTTTTTTTTCTTTCTTTCTTTCAATGGAGAATATGTAATAATGTTAGTTCATGCATTAGACTAAATAATGTAATAATGATTCATCAAGTCTATTTATAAATCTCACATTTTGATCATGAGTCCATAAAAGAGGTTATTTTTAGCAAGTGGCTCGCCAAGCAAAATTATTTTCTATCTTATTGAAATTAAAAAAGCATGCAGCTAAGAACATGACAATCATTTTCAGATTGAATATGATAGGATGCTGAGAAATTGTCTAAAACTAACAAACCTTTGAATGAAAATCCAATGCTCTTAGTCTTAGATGGTTTATATATCTGTGTCAAGTTTGTGTATGATGTGTTGCTGTATAATGTCAAAGAAGATAGGAAAAAAAGACAGCGAGACCTGTACCTTGAGGAGTATTTGAATAGATTATAGTGCCCTAAACTTCGCGGATAAGAACTACAAATTCTGATAGAAGCAAGAACCTGGTCACCTCTCTTGGTTGCATTCCAAAAAAAATTCTACATGCTTTCCAATTTAACTTATGAGGAATATGAGAGATGTTGACATGAAGGCACTGTGCACATCTAGCCTGTTCCAAATACTTGAGGGTGTAAGCAGTACTCAACTCCCCTGAACAACCAATTATGGTCCTACAAAGATAGAAAAAACAAGTTGGGAAGTCAAGCTCAACCCCACGGGCGAGGAATGGTTAACTTTTAGTGCTATTAATAAAACTTTGCATGTGTAGAGAATTAGCGGGAGCTTACTTGTGTGACCCTGAAGCTCCACAGAAAGCATTGATATTCCCCTTTTAAATAAGTGTAGAGGGAGGCCAAGAGAGCTAATTTAGGTGGGTTTTGTGTTGTGCCTGGGCGTGAGAACTCAAATTTAATTGAGAAGTGGAAAGGGTGAGGGAGTAAAAGTATCTAAAACGCTTTGACTGGAGTGTAGGTGACGGTTGTTATCTGGAACGCCAAATTTTTTTTTTTTTTTCCAATTAATTTGAAAGGCTGGACAGAGCCGTTGCGTCGCTGGCATGGGGTGCCCGGTTCAAGGAAGCTCGAGTTTACCACCTTTCAAACTCGGCGTCGGATCACTCTCCTCTCTCGTTGCATTTTTTCTTAAAGCAGAAGAAACGGTATCGGCGGAAGATATTTAGATTCGAATCTATGTGGTTGAAAGATCCTAAGTGTGAAGACATAGTCAATACTGCTTGGGAGGAAGGCAGCATGGCTGTCGATAGCTTTCCGATATCGAGGTGCATGGAGTTGTGCCGGAGTCGGTTAGAAGTATGGAATCAGAGGGAGTTTGGGCACGTGGGAAGGAAGATTAATGAACTCCAAAAGCGACTACAATGGCTGGAGTTCCAAACGGCTTCTCCAGCAATCAGCAATGCAATGAGGGAGACACGGGTAGAGTTAAACTGTTGGCTGGACAGAGAATCGGACATGTGGTTTCAACGGTCTCGTGTGAACTGGTTTCAGGCGGGTGATCAGAATACTCGGTATTTCCATGCACGGGCTTCTTCACGTCATAAGAAGAATTCCATTATTGGGTTGCTGGATTCGAATGGCATATGGCAGGAGGATGAACAAAAAATAGAAGACATTGTGACTAGCCATTATAGTGCACTTTTTTGCTCTTCTGGACCAACGGACTTTACTGAGTTATTGGCTGCCATTCACCCACGTGTATCTACTTCAATGAACCAGATGCTCAACAGGACCTTTCAAGACAGTGAAGTATTTTATGCCCTTAAACAAATGTATCCTCTCAAGTCACCAGGACCGGATGGCATGCCTCCCTTGTTTTTCCAACACTTCTGGCCTTCCATTGGACACTTGGTTACGAAGACGGTACTTGATTTCTTAAACTTTGGTATTGCTCCTCCCATGTTTAATGAGACGCATGTTGTTTTTATTCCTAAGAATAAAGATCCCAAAAACATTTCTGATTATCGCCCGATTAGTTTATGTAATGTGATCTTTAAACTTGCTTCTAAAGTGATTGCTAACAGGCTCAAAAAAGTCCTCCCCTCTGTCATCAGTGATACACAAAGTGCCTTTGTGCATGGTAGGTTGATTACAGATAATGTTCTTATGGCGTTTGACGCTATGCACCACATTAGCCAGAAAAAGGCCGGGAGGAAGGGTGAGATGGCATTGAAACTTGATATGAGCAAGGCATATGACCGTGTTGAATGGGGGTGTTTGGAGAAGATTATGGAGAAACTGGGGTTTGATTTTAGATGGAGGAGTTTGATTATGAGATGTGTGACTACAGTTGCATATTCTTTCCGAATTAATGGGAAGATTAGCAATTCCATTCAGCCTTCGAGGGGACTTCGCCAAGGTGATCCTTTATCACCTTATCTTTTCCTCATTGTGGCTGAAGGTCTGTCTGCTTTGATTAAGAAGTCAGTGGAGGAAGGGGTTCTAGAGGGTATTTCTGTATGCAGGAGGGGTCCTACACTTTCACACTTGTTCTTTGCCGATGATAGCCTTATTTTCTGTAAGGCTACCCTACCCAATTGTGATTATTTACAACGGATTTTCCAAGTGTATGAAAAGGCATCGGGTCAACAACTTAATCGTGCTAAGACGTCTCTGTTTTTTAGCACCAACACCTCAAGAGAGATTCAGGAGGAAATCAAGAATAGGTTTGGAGCACAAGTTATTAAGCAACATGAAAAATACTTGGGTTTGCCATCCCTAGTGGGGAGAAACAAAAGAGCCAGTTTTAATGATATAAAAGATAAACTTTCCAAGAAGTTGGCCGGTTGGAAAGGTAAACTCCTTTCAAAGGCGGGTAAGGAGGTCTTGATAAAAGCGGTGGCCCAAGCCATCCCAACGTACACCATGAGTTGTTTCAAGATCCCGGATTCTCTTTGTGATGAGCTCACTAGTATGATTAGGCAATTTTGGTGGGGGCAACGAGGAGAGGAAAAGAAGATGGCTTGGTTGAGTTGGGATAAGTTGTGTGAACCAAAGGAGTGTGGTGGGATGGGTTTCAAAGATTTAAAATTTTTCAATTTGGCCTTGCTAGCTAAACAAGGCTGGCGGCTTCAAAATGGCCACAATTCTCTTCTATTCTGGGTCCTCAAGGCTAAATATTTTCCTAATGGGGACTTTTTGAACGCCACTCTTGGCAGCAACCCCTCTTATACTTGGCGTAGTATTTTTTCGGCTCAATACATTGTCAAGCAGGGTGTTCGTTGGAGGGTTGGAAATGGCAAGGATATACGTATTTGGGGGGATAAATGGCTGCCTCGGGGAACAAGTTATGAAGTAATTTCTCCCAGAATTTTCCTTCACCAGGATACCAGGGTAAGTGAGCTTATCCATTCAGAGAGGAAAACATGGAACGAAGTTGTTATTCGCCAAATCTTTTTACCGGTTGATGCCGATACTATTTTGGGTATTCCGCTGAGTATCAGATTGCCTGGGGATCGTATCATTTGGGCGGAAACTAATAATGGCTGCTTTACAGTCCGTAGTGCCTATTGGATGGCTATGAAGAGTCATCGTAGTGCCCAGAATGCTACAGTCTCTTCGGATAGTTCGCAGCGGAGTTTTTGGAGAAAATTATGGCGTCTTCCCATTCCTCACAAGGTTCGCCACTTCGCGTGGAGGGCCTGCCGTAATATTCTTCCTACCAAAGACATGTTGTTTCAACGTAAGGTGCTCACGGATAACTGTTGTGACGAATGTGGCTCTGCTACCGAATCTTCTGGTCATTTGTTTTGGTCCTGTCCTAGAGCACAGTTGGTCTGGAGTTGCTCGAAGCTGCCTAGTTCACTCAGGTCGGGCTAGTTTCATTCTTTTTTTGATCTACTGTGGTTCTTGTTGATGATAGAAGCGTTTGAGGAAGAGAAGGTGGCTTTGGTGATCACGATCGCCTGGTCGTTGTGGAGTAACCGTAACTCGGTCCGACATGGGGGTCCTAGGAAAACTCTTGAAGCTATTGTTCAATGGGCTTCTCATTATCTGCAAGATTATGCAGCAACGACGGATTCCATACCAGTCGCACCTGAGGCCGTTTCGGTCACTTGGTCCCCACCACCACCGTCCGTGCTTAAGATTAATGTGGATGGCGCCTTATCCAAGTCCAGATGCTCCGCCGGAATTGGAGTTGTGATAAGAGATGACGCTGGGCGTGTCGTGGCAGCTACAGGTAAACAGTTTCATGTTCCTTTGGGCCCACTAGAAGTTGAGGCAAAAGCTTTTGAAGCTGGCCTTCAACTAGCGTGGGATTTGGGTCTTCAAAATGTGATTTTGGAAGGAGACTCTTTGGTGATGGTACGTGCTCTCTGTGGCCTGTCCGTTCCCCCCTCATCTGTTGATTCTTTGTGCCTTGGGATGCAAATGATCAGCTCGGAGTTTCATTCGGTTAATGTTTCTCATGTTCGGAGGCAAGGGAACAGCCCTGCCCATCTTTTAGCTAAGTTTGCACTTAACTTAGATGACTCATGTGTTTGGTTTGGGGAGCCTCCTTTTTGTATTGTACAAGCGCTCGCCCAGGATTCTGTCTTTGTTTCTATTGTTTAAATAAAAGTGTTGTCTTCTTATCAAAAAAAAAAAAAAAAAATCTAAAATGCCAAATTTTTAATCAATTTGAAGAAAGATGAGCTGGAGAAAAGAAAGAGAATAGAATGACATTCACTTATGTTTCAATAAAATGATATGTGTTACCATTTTGTGCATCAATTAGTTCTAAGGATTCAACTTTTATAATAGATTATAGATTATATTTTTTCAAAATATTTTTTTAAATATTTTATGCAACGATTACAGGGGCTTCAAATGCAAGTGATTGTTTTTTTTTTTTTTAATATAAATAATAATAATAAATTTATTGTGTAAAGTCAATAATCTATAATTTTTTTTTTTGGGTAAAAAAATAGGAATAAAAAATAAATTATAAATTAAAGTAGATGAATATGTAAAGACAAAATTATATGTAATGTTAAAACTGCCCAAGATGAATATATAAAGTCAATAACCCATTTATATTTTTTTGTTAAAAAATAAGATTAAAAAATAAATAAGAAAAAAATAATTACGTGACCAATGATGTGGCGATGAGGTGGCGCAACAGGAACTCAGCAGCAATAAATACTACGCTTCAGCTTTTAGTATTATATAGATTGATTTTTTTGGCAACCTTTTGTCTTTTATATAGTTTTATGTTATTTTTTCCAATTTTATAAGCTGTGTAGCTAGCTTGATAGAAAGAAAAAAAAAATTAAAATAAACCATGGAGCTTCTTTTATGTATTTTTTTTCATTTATCTAATTTTTTTATTAAATGGGACTCTGGGAAACATTTCCCATAAAAATTGGTATAAATTGATGAAATAACTGAAAATAGTACTAAAGGGACAAATGAAACTCAAAAAGTTGGCTTTATTAGCTCTACACCCTATAAAATTGGTAAAGAATTGACAAAAGTTAACTTCATTGACATAAAGTTGTTTCTTAACAAGCAACCCAAGGTGACTGTTAATACTATTTTTTTTTATTAGATATGCATTTTGAAAATCTAACCGTTAAATTGTATGTTTTTTATATTCTTTAACAATTATGTCAAATTTCATTCACATCGGATATTATTTACTATTCGATCGATAAACTTATTCTTTATACGTAATTTTAGACCACTGCATCTTATTATTTACTATTAGATATGCATTTCCTCTGGGCAAGCCATTAACCAGCAGAAAACGTCGCTTTTCTTCAGTCGCAACACTAGACAAGACACGCGAGACTCAATCAAAAATTTGCTTGGAGCCAGAATCATGTCTGATTACGAGAAGTATTTAGGGTTGCCGATGGTTGGGGCCAGAGCTAAGACAACCACCTTCAGGGAAATCCAAGAATGTGTTACTAAGAGAGTATTAGGGTGGAAGGAGAAATTCATCTCAAAGGCTGGCCATGAAATACTTATAAAGTCAGTTGCGCAGTCTATACCGACTTACTCCATGAGCTTATTCAGGCTTCCAAAAGTAATGTGCGACGCCATCAACTCGACCTTGGCCAGATATTGGTGGGGTCAGAAATGTAATGAGAAAAAGATCCATTGGGTGAGCTGGCAGAAGCTGTGTACGGACAAGAATAGAGGTGGTATGGGTTTTCGAGATATTAACGCCTTTAATCTCGCAATGGTGGCCAAGCAAGCGTGGCGACTGATTCATGGCACTCAATTTCTCTTTTATCGAGTATACAAAGCCCGGTATTTCCCTAGCAGTACGTTCTTAGAGGCCCCACTGGGCCACAATCCTTCATTCGTATGGCGGAGTCTCCTGTCTGCTAGGGACGTGATCATTGCTAGTTCGAAATGGAAAATAGGTGATGGTGAGTTTATTGGTGTCACTACGCACAAGTGGTTGTCTCACGACCCTATCTTCAATGGTGAGCCCGACCCTGAGCTGAAGGTGTGTGACTTGATAGATGCTGACACAAGACAATGGGATCGAGGCAAGGTCCACGCTCTTTTCATGGCCAGAACTCGGAATGAGATTCTAGCATTACCCCTTAATGATACACAGGCTAGGGACTCCCTTATATGGATGGAGAATAGGTCGAAGACCTTCTCAGTCAAGACCGCTTACCATGTAGCGCTCCGGTTGATGCAACAGCAAGTAGTGGAGCACTCAAAGGCCCGGACAGACAAACCTACCTGGAAGAAACTCTGGACACTAAATGTACCCCCAAAAGTCAGAACCTTCATGTGGAGGGCATGCTCCAACAACCTGCCCACGCGAGACAATTTGCGTAGAAGAAAGGTTCACAGTACAGGGGTGTGTGGGTTGTGTCAGCAAAAACCTGAGACGACTGGGCATGTTTTGTGGGACTGTCCCCTTGCTAGGTTGCTAGGAATGGGTGGGCTTTGGTCAAGGGAAAGATTCAAAAGTGCTCCAATGAGGCTTGCGACTTTTTCTTGCTGTTCGGTTTCATGGTGCAGAGTTTAGACCAGCGCGATTTGGAACTTTGGGCAACAGTGGCGTGGGCTATTCAAAATCTTGGTTGCTATACCAAGATTCCCACTTCGAGAACTTGGGTGTCAAAATGCTTATCAATTTTGTCATGAAAGTTTCATCTCTACATGACCACACTGCAAATGAAACGCAGCTCCTTTATGGCTAAAATGCACTGCCACACCATCGCATGCAAATGCAAGTACACCTATAGTCTAGCTTTGATGGACTTCCATTTTCCAGTTTCTGCAAGGAGATTATAATTGATAACCAAATTAACCTTTTGTTCATCAAGGCCTTGGGTGAGGCCAGTTGATATAAGAACTGTTTGAACCATATATAAACTCTTTGATTATCTCTTCTCTGTATTCTGGTTTGTGAGCCCCTTGAATGGTAGTGATTGCATTATTCGACATGCTAGCATGATTTCTCATTTGTACAGATATAATTGTCTGCCCCAAATTCTATCGGAATTTAACAAATCTGTAACTAATTGCTTGAATTTTAACAAGTTTGCATTTTCCTGCTCTATAGCCTCTAAAATATAGTTCTCCTGTCTTTACAAGAAGCTTGTTGTAATCTTGATTTATCTCTTGGATGGGAAATTTTTTTTACTTTCTCATTAAAATGTAGAGGAAAATAGAAGCACCTGGCAATCAGAAGTGACTCTACCAGAATTCCAGATTGATTTAGCTTTTTCTATTTTGTATGTATCAAGGAAGTCGATACCGTACCGGTACCGGCCGTACCGGCCGATACGTACTGTACCGGTTACATACCGGTATCGAAACATTAACGTTTCGTACCGGTTTAAATACCGGCCGTACCGGCCATACCGGCCAATTTCGGGCAATACCGGCCGATACAGAAAAAAGGTTTTTTTTTTTTTTTTTTTAAGTTTTGTAATTTTTGAATTTTTGTTAAGGTAGAATGGTAACTTATTTGCATTAATTTATTAGTATTATTTGTTTTCTTAGTATGCAATGGTAACTTTTAAGCTTTCTATTTTTTATATTGTGTGTTTTTTTTTTTTCTTTTAATTGATACTAAGGTCTAAAATTATGAATAATTAGTTTTGAATTGAGGAAATGTTTTATGGTAAACTTTTATATTTATTATAATATATATACACACACACATACATATATATATTTATTTATAAATATAAAAAATAGCGATAAACCCGAAACGGTACACCGGTATTGACCGGTATCCGAAATATACCGTACCGCTGAGCAAATCGGTACAGCCTCTGATACGGTATTGACTCCCTTGGTATGTATATTTGCTAGGCTTGTTAATTAGTAAGAAACTGCAATATCATGAAGACGAACGCCTCATGAATCATGAATCACGAATCATGAAGAAGCTTTCAGAATGTTGCTTCATTAATTTAAAAGGCGCTTGTTTACAAGCACTATATTAATTTGCACCAAATACGATTACAACATCAATCCTTTGTCTTCTTCTTGCTTTTCTTTACATTAACACCCTGGCAAAAGCCAGCCACTCATTAAGTGTTGTTTTCTTCGTTCTTCTTCTTGCTTTTCTGCACATTGCCATTGTTGGGTATATTGCTCAAAATTAATTTACTTCTGTGATTATATAAACAAGAACAACGAACATAGATCTTATCATAAATGATAACATAAACAGATTCAACAGGCAGTAACAATAAATAGAAGAAATCTGTAATAATAATATTAAATAACTCATAGACCAAAAGGATAATGCAAAACTAATCAAGTTTAAGTGGATACATTAAGTGTCAATTTCTTATTCACTCCTTAACATTTTCTAACAGCCATTAGTAACCTTCTTTTCATCCACTTTGCCACCTTCCACAGTAGCTGCCCCATTTGCCCTCTGCATATAATTTTTAATATTATTTTAAGCTCATCTATTGTTTGGAATAATGCCAATGATTGAGAGAGCAATCATTAATTTGAAACAAAAACGACAAATGGTATGGAGCAAATTAATGTCATGTGAGAGAAGCTTTATTTTCTTTTTAACAAATGAAAATGTAAGAAAAACCACCAAATTACTTTTCCTTTCTCTATAATTTTCAACAATTAAAAGACTCACGTACCTGTTATAAAGCTGCTAATAGAACTCACCTTGAAACACATGTAAGCAAGGAATCACACGTAGTTTAGACAGTCAGAATGAGAGTCAAAGCATGGGATTGAAACAGATTTAATGGACTACTGACTACATTGCATCCCCTGTCTCAACTATCTACCGATTATGTTGATCTGGAATATAATTTAGACTGGTGTGTTATTGTTTTTGATAACTATTGGATTATAATTGTGATATCTAGAAAACATTATAATAGAAATCATGCAAGATATTGTCTTAGTGGTTGATCTCTTATGATAGCGTGACTAGTATTGGATCTTTATGATGGAAATCTAACCAGTGTTCATGAAGCATAATTATTGACCAACAGCCAGTTTTTTACTTTGGATGAGTTTAATCCAGTGCAAAAAGATGCTATAACTTAAAAAAAAAAACAAAACAAAACCCAATAAGAGCGAATTTGCCCTACGCATGGGACATTCTATTATCGGGGCAAAATCAAGTCCTATTTTAGGAAATGAGATTCAAATGGTGCTCAGATAATAAAACATAATTCTCCCTTGGAAATGATATGATGCTAATGAAGTTTATAACATAATGTCTCAAGGATCTTCTCTATTAAACTGCTTCTATCCTTTTATGCCATTAACTTATCCTTTTTCAGGATGCATCATGACATGACCTGTATATCTACACACACACACACAGCACAAAAGGTTCTCTTTGATTCTAAGGCTGCACCTGCAGGGTAGAAATAGAGAAAGAGGAAAAAACTAAAGATTTCACATAGTACTTGTGATCAAAAAAAGGAATCTTATTTATTTCATACCTTTCAGTTAAAGAGAAAATGGGCCAGATTCTATAGGATCAAACCAATGAAACTTTTATATATGTATATATATAGAGGTAAAGGCAGTGTTCATGAGAGACATAAGACTAACAAAAAAAAATGACCCAAGGATTATGCACAAAGAATGATCAAGCATAAGCTTACATCATTCAGGGCTTGAGTAGGATCAATAGCTTCTGATAGATTATATTTGAAAAATGAGGCCTAATGACAACGTACACCAGTAACCTTTCAATGCCATTAAGAATAATGATTCTCAGTGGTGACTTGTATGCATCCTCAAACATCTTGACAATATGTACATAGGTTCTCTCATGAAGAACAATCATTGCTTCCGCTGAGACCATCTTGACTAGCAGCTGCTATTGGCAATGGCTTTGATAGTGATTCTCCATATTTCCATTTGACATAACAAATATACTCAAACCTAAAACATTTTCCAAGAAGAACGATTCTCATAACGCATTATTTGGGAAGCCAGTTCAAGTTGATATCTTTTTCAGCCACCTCTACTTTAAGCTTGGTGAGGAATTCCTTGATATGCTCCCATAACTTGGCCCTTTCTTCGTCACATACCACAAGCTCTAATTGCTTAAGCTCCATAGTTGATTCTGGCAACGGATCACGCAATCTCAAGCAACCTTTCATGTTGAGCACTTTTAAATTACACAACTCACCAATGTGTTTTGACAACTTGCTAATACTTAGGCAGTCAGATATGTCAAGAATGCTTAACTTATGGAGGCTTCTGATTGACTCTGGCAACTCTGACAAATCAGTACAAGACCTAAACCTTAGTACTTCTAAATTCACTAGCTTTCCAATTCCTTTAGGCAATGCAGACAACTTATGACAATTGGTTATGCTGAGTTTTTTTAGGAGGACAATATCACACAGCCCAACAGGCAATTCCAGGAGATCATTGCAATAGTCAATGCGTATCTCTGTTAGATTTGGCAAAGCATTTGAAAGTTGAATAGTACAATTCTCAAAAGCCTTGCCAATATTACACATGAACAAGGATATTTTCTTCAAACTTTTTAATGGTACAAGGGTCTCGCAAAGGGAAGAAATTGAAACCTTCTCCAATCTAATTCTCCTAAACTTGGGTAGAGACCCGAGCAGTTGAAAATTGCTTATTTTGGCATGAAAGAAACCATAATTAGTGACTATCAAAACCTTGAGTTCATCCATTTTCTCCACAAACTCAGGTAAGGTGTAATTCTTTGTCTGAAAATTCAGAACTAAAACCTCAACTTTGGGTGCTTGAATGTTGCACCAACTCCATGAGAATGATTCATCTGCAAAAAGAATTGTATATAGTGTGATAAGCACTCATTATTATTTAGTTTATATAATGTGAATGATTGTGTATTTGGGAAAGAGAAAATGTGCTAACCAGTTGAGATAGATAATAATCTTGCATTGATAAGGAGTTGTTCCTGTTCCATCCACCACTTTGGTAGATTGTTTCCACTTATGTTCATAATCAGTCTTGGCCTTCGTCCTTCAGGCTCCTGGCTGCTCTGATGCATAGCAAGCTCTCTAAGAATGTCATGTTGTGTTACAAAGTCATCATTGTAATAGTTGTTGACCTCACTTGCATCTTTCCTGGTGAATGGGTAAAATTAGAAGCTTAGAACACATTTAAAATTTTTATACTTTGCATACGAAAAACATATATTCCATTATCAACGCAAAAAAAAAGAAAAAGAAAAAAAGAGAGAATATAATGACAAAACTAAGGGAAATCAACACTATCAGTTTCTGTTTACAATAATTTAAATCAAGTGTATGCCAAAAAAGCAGTGAAAAGATAATAGACTAAGAAAAGTTGAAATCTCCCTCCTTTCATGGATAAAGTAGATGGAATCTCTAGTTTGGTATAATTTTCCTTCTTTCTAGATCTTTGTAGTAATTACCTTTTCAATGGTAAGAAAATGTTTGGGCCTATGGCCAGGTATGTTTACAGTAAGAAAATATTTCGGCCAATGGCCAGGTATGTCAAATATACCATAATAACAGATTATTAATTGCCATCAGAAGATTTTTTTTTTTTAGAGAGTTTATCATCAAATCAAAACACCAATCAATTTTTGGTATAAGCAAGAATTAAACCTTAGATCTCTTATACAACCATCAAAGACTTTACCAGTTGAGTTAACTGGAACCCACAATTGCCATCAGAAGTTAATTAAGCCATAAGACATGATAAAATATCTAGGCCTATGGCCAGGTATAGAGTTATAACATATTACAACTAGCAACTAGCAGTAATCACATGAAGAAATCACACAAAAAGAAAATCATAGAAATAAAACAGCCAGCATACCTAGCCATCACAAGACTAGCCAGATTCCGAGTGGTGAGTTCTTGCAAATTGGCAATGGCATGGATGCCATTTTCATCTAGCCCATATAATTCTGCCCACATATCAATGAGGGCAGCAACAGGGATCCTTTGGTCTTCAAGAAATGGACCCAGGTCCATGAAACAGTCTTTGATGTTGTCATTGTCATTTTGAAATTCTAGGCTTTTTTGAAGACAAGCAAGCAGCTCAGCATTAGAACTGACAAAAGATCGACCATCAGACCATTTCATTAGTCTACTGCGCCATACCTCCTCCTTCTGCCTACACAGTGAGCCGCCAATCACTTTAAGGACCAGAGGGAACCCTCCACAGCCTCTTACTATCTATAATTCAAGGAACCAAATAAACTTGGTTATTGTTTGGGGGTTACAAGGGCAATTTTTTTCCGGGAGTTTAATTATCTAAACCACACCAATTGTTCGGAAATATGAAAACATGGTTTTGAGTGACAAAACAAGCAAAGCAAAGCTTAAATGTATGTGTAAGTATGGAAACATAATTTTGGCAGGTACCTATAGTATTATGCACCTATATGTACATAGCACCAGGAGGCAAAAGTACCTACATACTTATGCAATCATCTACATACCTTACCCAAAAGCAAAAGTACCAATAAAATTAAGCATATTTCATGTATACATCAGATTGACAAGGTACCTTTTTGATATCTTCTTCTGCTGGAATGTAAGAGCTCCCATCTTGCAGGGATGCTGAGTGGCAAAAAAGATCATTTGCATCTACATCATTTAGCAGTTTTAAGTTATATGTAAATTCAAATCTTGGAAATGCTGTTCTTGAAGTAACCAAAATCTTGTATTTTGGAATATTAAACTTAAACTTTTCGGGAAGGGATTCTGATCCAAGCCAGACGTCATCCAGGATCAACAATATAGGATCAGGTCCAATATGATTCAGCAGTTGCGGTAGCTGTTCGATTGCATCTTCATCACTTTGAATTAGAAACTCAGGCCGAAAACGCTTATAATCAAATAGGTTTTGTACAATGACCTTCACATTGGGAGTTTTTGAAACGTTGACAAAGAGAATATTTGCCTTATATATGCCTATCCAAAAACAGTGTAGTTAGAAAGCTGCAGTGGAGGCACATTTCATATCCATAACATTACACGCAGAAACACGCATAATGGCCAAGTCATATGAATAGAATTCCCAATCCCAATCCCAGCAAAGGGCAAGAAGTGAAAATGCTACCAATTAAGAAGATATGAGAATTGTATTTTTTAAGCATCTCCTAATTTGACATGTTAATTAAGGTGGTAACAAAAGTATAACTTCGGATATAATAGAATGGTGGAAAAAAAATAGATACGAACGACCCTAATTACTCTGTCGAGATCCATAGCCAACCCCAAAATATTGGGACTAAGGCTCAATTGTTGTTGTTGTTGTTTTATTCCTTTTCTTTTACTACTTTTCTAAGATAGAATTTCATAGTATGAAATATGCCAAAAACACTGCTATGACAGTTGAAAGGGCCAAAACAAAAGAATGAACATAATTAACCACGGTATACCACATCTTACCTAATGAGATAGTTTTTGTTTTTTTTTTTTTTTTTTTTCAAACAGTATTTCAATTTCATATGCATAAATTCAAGTTTTCATGTGTGAATGTAATCCCATTATTCAAATTCCAATTATAACCAAACATATAATATTCAATCAGTAGATTCACATCAGGATTCAGAACTGAAATTCTATGTGTATTTTGTTGTTGGTACTCCCAAATGATACGGATTTACATAACTTCAACAATATGCAAACAATACTTCTAAAACAGGTGCCAATTATAAAGTAAAAAATTACACACACCCAAAAAAAAAAGAGAAATGAGAGTACCCTTAATTTGGTCATCTTGACAAAGCTTTTGGACCAACGTGGTCTTCCCACATCCTCCAGGGGCAGTCAGTAGAAGCAGCTGCACTTCCTCCTTCAACAGCAGAGTCTTCAACTCCATTATTGGCATTTCCAACCCAACTGTTAAATCCCGGAGCCCAGGAACCGCGCACGACGCCCTTGGTGTCTCCAGACTCTCCACGACCGAATCCACTTTCTGCAGCATACGATTCATACTTGACAAAGCCATCAAAGAATTCCTTGTGCCATATACTTGCAAAACAACCTGACAGAACTTGAGGATCTCCTTGTCCAACTCTTGAAGTTTGGTGGAGTAATGGACTTTGAAGCAGTAGTTCCACCACCGGATTTTCGAGCACTTGCGAACCAGCTTCTCTCCTTTCTTCATATGTTCGACCAAGGTCTCTGTTTCCACTTTTGGGAGTTCAAGTTGTTCGCTTAACCGTCTTATATCCTCGACCAATGGCGCCAAACTACCTAGCTGGGATACGAGGCTTTTAAGAATGGGCTTGAACATAAGGGCTTTGCTTCCCACTTCCTTAACTGAGTCATGAAACACCGCAAAAACCTCTCCAAATACTGCCCCAAGAGCTGCCTCTGCTGCCATAACTTTTCTTCCAAGACTTCACTCACTCTACCCAACTATGCAAAATGCAAACTTTTTTTTAGTTTTTGAGGATGAATTAGATTTTAATATAATAAATGAAAACTTGCAACACAGCTAGCGCAAGTAAACTAGAAGTGAAACCTGAAAAATACAAAGCTGAATCAATTTAACAATCCAATAAACATGGAAACCAGTTCAGTTCCTTAAAAAAACGGAAGAGATAAATACAAAGGAAATTAAAGTACCAATGTGAGTATATGTGTATGCTTTGCTTCTTTATTCCTTCGTGGAAAAGAAAACAGAAGTGGAAGTGTGAAACTAAAAAAGACAATAATAAAGCAATATTCGATGTACACTTTTCTACTAGGGAGGAAGTTTCCGAGTCTTTAGGGCATTGACTTCGCATATTCATATTTCTAGTCACCCTTGCTTCGCACGGTTTTATTTAGATATTTAGTGTAAAGTTAATAAACTTTTATTATCTACCTTACATTTCATTCTCTCTCTTGTATGTGTTTGTTTCTCCAAAAAAAAAAAAAAAAAAAAAAAGTAATTGTTTCACATTG
Source organism: Quercus aquifolioides (assembly GCA_019022515.1). Taxonomy (NCBI): domain Eukaryota; kingdom Viridiplantae; phylum Streptophyta; class Magnoliopsida; order Fagales; family Fagaceae; genus Quercus; species Quercus aquifolioides. The sequence continues at coordinate 46,746,078 of CM032334.1, read as the reverse complement.
CTTAAAAAAGTATGTTGTGTTGGGCTTTGTGGAGCCTAATTGTGTTTAATCCGATTGACAACCCGACTCGATTCGAAATAATGTTGCATGGTTTTTAATGAGAGATTTTCTGAGGCTTAGTCCATAGAGCGGAGGCTTGTGAATTATGTGCGCAAGATATAGAAATCGTTTTTGGTGATTAGGGTTCCAGTCTTGTTGTTGTTTTTTGAGAGAGTGAAAACACTGTAGGCGCAATTTGTATTTTTCCCTAATAATAGTGAAATCTCTGCAACTCTGTAGACGTAGGCAAATTATCGAACCACGTAAATATTTTCTTGTGCGTGTGATTGTTTTCTTTGGCATGTGTTTTCTCTATTTTTGTTTCTCACAGGTTGGGAATTTCGGGTTGAATTCCCTACATGTTATATGTAGTATAACTTACCTCACCCTCCCTTAAGAGTTACCATGACTTTTGAGTAGAGTTGTGGTGTGCATTTGTGTTAGAACCCATTTTCCTCTCCCTTGTGTGTGTGTTTGTTTCTCAACAAAAAAAAAAAATAATAAATAAAAAATAAAAAAAACCTTACATTCCCTTTTTTTTTTCCTCAAAGAATTCAATCTTTAAACTTGCAACCTAAAATTAATAAATGCAACCCTTGAGATTTAAGCAGATTTTAATCTTTCATTATTAGCGAATTTTTAAACAAATTTTTATTTGAGCCCTAATGCTTAAACAAATATGTGAAATTTTCCAAAAACATCATATTTTGTTTATTTTATTTACGGTTATTTTATATTATACAAAAGCTTTTTATATTTCAACCATTGTTGAAAAATTCATCATATGTAAAGCATTGAAAACTCCAAATATGACACTTTCATGTTGAGTTAATGTAAAAAAAAAAAAAAGCATCAGAACCCTAATAAATATTAATGAAAAAGAAAATGATAAAATTTGATAGAATGAACGGCGACAAATAATAACTTCTTCTTTTTTCTCTCTAGTAAATAAAGAAAGATGTGAGAATCATCTATAGAAAATGACATGTGCAAAACTTTTTATACTTTTGAGTTTTAAAAATATAACAATCTATAGTTTGATAATCACACTAAAAGAATGTTAAAATAAGAATCTAAAAATATAACAATTTATAGCTTGATTACAAAAATATCTATTAAAAAATATATTGATATTTCTTCCTTCCAAACAGCTAGCACACTTAAATCATATCATTTGACTTGGAGATACTTGAATTGCTGATTAATTTGATGTCGTCTTTTGGTGCTTACTTTATCACCATCAACGCGACACCGCCATCATCATCTCTCTTCCTCCTAACCACAATCCACGCATTAAGATTTTTAGAATAAATATAACAAATTCATCATGTAATTTTGTCAAACGGATTATATACATGTAATTAAGAAAATAATTATATTCTATTGAATAGATATAATATTACACAACATCATCATCCTCATCTAAACTAACTCCTATTTGAATTATGTATGTTTCACCAAAGCATTTAAGAAAAAAAAAATTCTGGCTAGCATTTAGTCCACAAATGAAATGACTACTTATTTTTTGGTATAAAATTCGACACAAATTTATGGTGTTCCAAATACAATATTAGTGCATTTTGAATAATATTTTCAAATTCAGCAATCTAGAAAAAAAAAATTATATATATACATCGTTTGATACAGGTCTATTTTGGTATACCATTTTGAGATTATCAATAAAGTTTTATATATATATATATATATATATTGTAATTACTTGGAAATTGATGGCCCCAACCCACTAAGAACAGTAGTGCCTTGTCCTTCAAACCAAGCTCAAACAATAGAATTTCTATAGAGAGTAGGAAAATAGGCTAAGTTTAGGTCTAAGGCCAAAGAACCAAAAGTAACTGGAAAAAGAAAATTCTAGTAATTGAGAATAATGCTATCCTCGGGCAATTTCGAGGTTTTGTTCTTATATATGATTGATACAAGTTTCATACCAAGTAATGCACTGTTCACTTTCTTGCTTATTTAATTCTTAAGGAATAATGTCCATCCTTTTAACTGGGAGGTTTCCCTCCCTTATATACCCTTCTTCTTTGCATTCTAACCCTCCACCTGTATGCCTCAGGGTTTTTCTTAGGACACTTGTCCCATCAAAGTTCTGCTGAATGTGGTAGAATGGGCTACTAGCTGTGAAACTACTGTTCATGTGTCATTTCCTCATTAATGCAGCTGATAAGGTTGTTGCAATGCATTCAATGCAAAGGGGAAAGGTATACCTTTACAGGAAGCTCCCTCCCACCGTCTTAGCCCCTTTCCATAGTCCTTTTTCCTCTAAGCGGGTTCTCATACAACGCTATCTCACATCTCCTTCTCTTCTCGGGTCGATGAAGTCCTCAGGTTGGATACACTTTTGCGAGTGGAATCATGTGTGCTACTTCATATTCAATCCTCTTCGGTCCTCTGACACCCTACATTAGCCCTCGAAAACCTTGCTGTTAAGGATCGCTCTAAGAGGAAAATTTTAGAAACAACAAGTAGGGCGATACGTGCTAGGTGCATTCCCACATGAATACGTCGCTTCATCTGTCTTTTGCATGTCCTTGACGCTTCGATATCCACGATCCTGCAGTTATTGCACCAGGCGGCTGCTTGTCCCCCATGTTCTATGGTACGATGATGATCCTACGATCCTTATTTTCTGTAATTTATAAGCGGGAAATTTACTGCTCATTTTTTACTCCTATATAAGGAGGGGGTAGGAACAGCTTTTTCCTATTTACTTGCTTTCTACTATTTTTCATTGAAGTAGCAGTCCGAGGAAAACCCTTTCCAATTCTCGTAGGTGCGTCTGGTTCTTCATCCCGTACCATAAATAAAATCTTCTTCTTTTTTTTCTTTTTTCTTTTTTTAATTCTGACCCTATAGGAACTCATAGGTAGATTCACTAGACTAGTTGACACCCCCGAAGGTATGGCCACCTTTAGGGCTAAATATAGGATTCCCAACAATGTTGAACTTCAACATTGTGAATTAGGAGAATGGTTGGTCATTAATAAACCACCTAGGGCAATAGTTATTCCTATGATCACCTTCATAGAAGGTGGGATGGAAATCCCCAGTTCCCCATGGGTAGGGTCACTAGGGATTTCCTTATTAATTTTAGGTTATCCCCAACCCAATGCTCTCCTAATCTTTTTAGGGTCCTCGGTAGTATGGATATGATAAACCGAAAAATGGGAACTAACCTTACGTGGCACGACGTAAATTGATCATATAATAGCCAGAAGGGAAAAGAGATTGGCTATTATTTTAAGTGTAAAGTTCCTTTTGTTAGGTTGATTTCTTGTATACCTGAGTCGAATAAGGGCATGGACGAAGATTGCCTCATTGTCTTGGGTGAATGGCACGATGGGTTGTACTGCCCTACCCAAGATGGGGAACTAGGTGGGGTTCCCAAGATCTTTAGACTAATTTAGGGCATCCATTTTCCTATAATTTGTTGTTTTTGCTTACAATAAATAATTCTGTAACTTATAGCTTTTTGATTCCTTTGCAGACGAGTTCCATACTGCTCCGAACAAAAGTTTGGTGAATTTTGCAGACCTCAACTGAATCCTCAAGTCAGAGATCCTCGAATTCAAGCCCATCTCCAGCAGTTTCCAAAGTCCCAAGCACTTGATTAAAGCAAAGGATCCGAGGCTGGCCTTAATTAACATAGCTATCCCCGGATTTCTAACTATGCCTCCTCCATCTGGTACCCAAGACGCCCAATTGCCAGCTCCGCTTGCAGCCAAGTTGCTCTACTCCCAAGACCAACCTATCCCTTCTGACGACGAGTAGGAAGAACACACATCTGAACCTACTCAGGAGGATTTGGACAAAGATTTCGAAGTCTTCTATCAAGAAGATCCCGAAGACTCCTCAGCCCCCATTCACCATCACCTTACTACCGCTCAGGTTAGTACTAGCCAGGAAGCATCAAACATCCTAGAAGAAATGGTTCTGGAAGAGAAGACTCTTGATCTGTTGGCATTACTCACCGCTCATGCTAGGGGTGATTCCCCCGTAGTGCCTATAGTACCTCGGCCACCAACTCCTACCCCAGCTCATGCCGCCATTGCAAATTTTACCAAAAAGAAAAGGAAAAGGGGAAAAATAGCTGAAGGCTCCAAAGAAGGAGAGATCCCCCATCTTTCGCAAAAACCGCCCACCAAAAAGGCCAGAACGACAAAGGCTCATCAAAAGAAATGTGCTGCTCCTGGCACCGGCAAAGGCACCGAAGGAGAGCAACATCCTAAACCGACCATATGGAATCTTGCCTTTGTACTCTGCTCAGGAGACCCCATGACCTCTAAAGAATCCCTTAGGGATCCCCAGAAAGGAAGGTCAGGGCTAGTTTTTGAATGCTTAGAGAAGGCTCTTCTACTCCCCAAGGATATGCAAGAGCTTCAGGGGTTGAGGAAATGTGAGGTGTTCCTCTCACTGAAGAAAGACCTTGTAAAGGTTAGATTCCATCCTCTTGCCTTACCATCATTTTTCGTTACCTACTTGATTAATCATTGGCACAATTTTTTTTTTTTTTTTTTTACAGGCAGTGCAAGCGTCTTTCGTTGCTGAGGAATGGATGGACCATAGCCTATCTAAGTCCCGCGAGGCAGAAGGCAAGCTTACCCACTCCGAGAAAGCCTTTGTTAACTCCAAGAAAAAGCTCAAAGAGGCCTTTTTTCACTTAGCCGAAGTTGAAAAAGGGCGCAAAAACGCCGAAGCTGCCTTGGCAGGGCTTGAAAAACAGGCCAAGGAGTTGCGAGTCTCCTTAAAAAATTCCGAAATGCAACTGGCCTTGGCCATGGAGAAGACTAAGCAGCAACAAAAACTGCTTGAGGACAAAGATGCTGAGAGGGCAAAAGCTGAGCAGGCTGCCTACGATGCTGGGATGACAATAACTGCTCAGAGTTTGACTGCTCAGCTCAGGGATGTTACTTGTACTTTTTGTGCAGAAGTCTAAAGCAAAGCCCTTAACATTGCAGGAGTTGAGGCAAACTCCAACTTGAGGGGAGCTGACAAGGTATACTATCCTCCTGCTCTTCGCCTCACTCCAAGCATTTTCCTTCCTCAACCTAACCCGAGCTCTACTTCTTTGGTGCCCAAGTCTACCACAACTTCAACCACTAAGCCTGCCTCCGAGAAAGAAAAAGAACAGCCAACTTCCACGCCCATAGTGGAGTTAGAATCAAAGGAGGTTGTTGAAGTAGAACAATTGAAGAAGAAGAATAAAGACAAAGAGAAGGAGGTCACTACTTGACTTCTTCAAACATAGAATATAGATTAGTTTTGATAAGGGTTAGGTTTAGCTGATACCTTCTTTTATAATCTATACCTGAACTTGAGCGAATATATTTCACTTTTATTTCCCTCCTATTTGTATAATCTTTACTATTTTACTTTATTAAGTATTTTCTCGTACTCTTCTGATACAAGTATGTGACTTTAGATACGTTAAATTTCTTCAAATTCAATTTCAACTTTTAAGCATATCCACTAAGCTCGAATAGACTTTTACTTAAAACGCTAGGGATTTAACTTCATTTTCCCTAAGGTTAAGTTTGCTCAGCCATTGAATCCATCTTGGACTTCCAAATCGAGGTGTCCAATAAGACTAAGACTCACCTGGCTCTTAGTCTTTGTTCGCCTAAGAGTTAATTTACTCAAGGCCTGCGACCTTAGGAGTCGAACAAGGCCGAGGTTCTGTTTAACACTTAGCCAATTTTCACATAAGAGTTCATTTACCCAAGGCCTGCGATTCGAGGAGTCGAACAAGACCGAGGTTCTGTTTAACACTTAGTATTTAGGTTGAATTCAATGATGATCCACTTATAAGTAAAAAGAAAAAACCAATCAACAAATAGATGAGAACCGAATAGAACTTGTATTATTAATAATAATACCTACATAGATTATTTACATTCCATGGATGCGGGATTACATTCTCATTCAAGTCTTCTAAGTAATAAGCCCCAGTGCTCACTACTGAAGTCATCCTGTACGGGCCTTCCCAATTAGGACCTAGCTTCCCTTATGATGGGTTTTTCGCCGTCCCCACCACTTTCTTTAAGACTAAATCTCCAGGTGCCAATGGCCTTGCCTTAACTCTTTTATCATACCATTGTCTAAGTTTTTGCTGATAATGTGCCATTTTGACCATAGCTACTTCTCTTCTTTCGTCAATTAATTCTAGGCTCGCTGAAAGTAAGGGGTATGACCGCTTAGGATAGGTAAGTCATTGAAAATGAGGTTTCTCCTGTTAATATTTGGGGTGTGGTGTGATATGTCCACAACACATGGGGTAACTCATCCACCCATCTTCCCTTCACGTCGTCTAAACTTTTCTTCAACCCAGATACTATAGCCTTATTAATTGCTTCTGCCTACTTATTTCCCTGTGGATAGGCCAGAGTAAAATATCTATTCCTGATACCTAACTCTCTATAATACCTCTTGAAGTCCATACTCTCAAACTGGAGTCCATTGTACGAGATCAGTGTATGAGGAATCTCGAATCTGGTAACAATGTTCCTCCAAATGAACCTCTTCGCATTTATGTCCCTAATGTTAGAAAAAGGCTCGGCCTCCACCCACTTCATGAAGTAATCAATTTCGATGAAGAGCCATTTTCTGTTACCCGTAGCCTTTGGGAAGGGCCTTACTATGTCCAAACCCCACTGGGCAAATGGCCAAAGACTAGTAAGTGGATTCAAAACCCCTCCCGGTTGATGGATAATTAGTGCGTATCTCTGACATTGATCGCACTTTCGAACATACTCTTGTGCAACTTTCTGCATACTTGGCCACCAATACCCTTAAATGAGGGCTCTATGAGAGAAAGACCTTCCTCTAATATGACTTCCACAAATTCTCTCATGCAACTCCTCCAATAAGGGCTTCATTGCCTCTTGACGAACGCATAATAGATACGGTCCCGAGTGGGAGCGTTTATACAACTTTTGCTCCTCTGAAAGCCAATACCATGAGGCATTCCTATGTATCTTCTCAGCCTCACCTCTATCTTTGGGCAATAAACCTTGCTTTAAGAATGAAACCAAAGGGTCCATCTAACTCGGCCCAACCTGTATACTATGCACTCTGACAGAAAGCTGATCATCATGGTTGGGAGCTACCAAATCCTCTACAATTATGACCCGAGGTAAGCCTGATCACGAAGAGGTGGCCAGCATAGCCAACGAATTTGTAAGGGAGTTCTATCCTCTCAGGATTTGCCTTAAGGCAAAACTTTTAAAACAAGATTGAGCACGCTTGACCTTGATGAGATACCCTTGCATTCGTTGATCTCTAGCCTCAAATTCTCCATTGACTTGCCCAACCACTAAGCTTGAATCCAAATATATTTCTATAACTTCCCCTTTAAGCCTGCCAACCATCGCTATCCCGGCCAATAAAGTTTCATATTCAGCTTCATTATTTGTAGCTAGAAAGCCTAACCGCAAGGACTTCTCCACTACCAGCTTCTCGGGGGTCACCAGTACAATCCCCACTCTGGAGCCTTTTTGGTTTGTCTCTCCATTCGTGTATACCTCCCAAGTTGTGGTAGAAGAGGCCGAAGCCACCAAAACACTTGGTCCTAGCCTCTTGTCTCCCGCAACATCCTTAGTAAACTTTGCAACGAAGTCTGCCAGAACTTGCCCCTTTACAACAATACAAGGCAAGTATTTAACATTGAAGGCCTCGAGCATGGTCCCCCATTTAGCAATCCTACCCGTATAATCCGACTTCTGTAACAATGCCTATAAAAGGAGTTATGTGAGTACCACAACAGTACGCATCTGAAAATAATGAGGAAGCTTCCTCGTAGCATGTATAATGGCTCGTACTGCAAGTAGCAGGTCTCTACCTCCTGCAAGGATTTGCTAACATAATAGACAGGCTTCTGCACTCTATTCTTTGTTCTAACCAAAACCAAACTTACTGCATGATCTGTGACTGCTATGTAAGCAGTATAATTCTTCCTCCTTCTCGGCTCGGGAGAGAACATGAGGATGTGACAAGTATCGCTTCAACTCTTCAAAGGCTGCTACACACTCCTCGGTCCATTCAAAGTTCTTCCACTTATGAAGGAGCTGGAAGAATGGCCGATATTGATCTGCTGACGAAGAAATGAATTAATTCAAAGCAGTTGTCATCCCTGTCAGCTTTTGTACTTCCTTGGGGTTCCGAGAAGGATGCAAGTCTTTAATAGCCTTGATTTGGTTAGAATTAACCTCTATTCCCCAGTGTGTAATCATGTAGCCCAAGAATTTTCTTGAGCTGACGCCGAAAGAGCACTTAGATGTATTTAGACACAATTTATGTCTCCTAAGCATTGAGAATACATATTTTATGTCTTTCAAGTGCTCTGAGACCTATTTGCTTTTTGCCACCATATCACCAATGTATGCCTCAACATTCCTCCTGATTTGCGCTTTGAACATTCGTGTCACCATTCTTTGATATATAGACCATGCATCCTTTAGACCAAAAGACATCACCCGATAGTGATAATTGCCCATGGGAGTTCAGAAGGAAGTCTTTTCTTGGTCAGACAATGCTAGAGGTATCTAATGATATCCCTGAAAAGCATCCAAGAAGCTCATCTAAGAATGTCCAACCATTGCATCCACCAATTGGTCAGGGGAAGGGTTCTTTGGGCAAACTTTATTCAAATCCGTGAAATCTACACACACGCGCGCCACTTCCCATTTTTCTTCTTCACCACTACAGTATTGGCCAACCATTCAGGATAAAAGATTTTCTTGATTGCCCCAGCCTGCTTAAGTTTATTTACCTCTTCCTTTACTGCCTCAGCATGCTTTTTCTAAGAGCGTCGGGGTGGTTGTCTCCTTGGTACAGCACCAGGATTTACATTTAGCAGATGACATATAAACTCGGGGTCAATCCCTGGCGCATCATAAGTACTCCATGCAAAGACATCCCCATTATTCCTCAAAAACTCTACCAGCTTTGTTTTCTCCATGGGGTAACTGAGCCCCAACCTGAAAGTATTTATCTTTATCCTGACCGATCATAACCCTTTCCAACTCTTCAGATAGTAATCCTTGTGACTCAATCCCAAGTTCAACCTCGGGACCAGTTAGTTGCTATGGAACCTACTCCCTCTCGACTGGAGCTTGATCCAGTGAGTGCTGCCTAACAGTAGCCACCAAACATTGTCTAGTCATTGCCTGATTTCCAACTAACTCTTCAACTCGTCCCTGCGTGGGATACTTAACCTTCAAGTGTAGGGTAGACAACACTGTCCCTATAGCATAAAGCCAAGGCCTCGCCAAAGTAGCAGTATAAGGGGAATAGGTTTCTACCACAATAAATTTGACTTGCACCTCCTCGTCCCCAGCTTGCACAGGTAGTCTGATCATTCCGCGAGGGATTACCATTCTTCCATTAAATCGGACTAAGGGTGAATCATATTTCTCTAGATCTTCAGGTTTGAGATTCAACCCCTTATACAAATCCAAGTACATAATCTCAGCTCCACTTCCTTGGTCCACAAGGTCTCTTTTCACATTATACCCCCCGATCCGAAGGGTTACCACTAGGGCATCATCATGGGGTTGGAATGTTCCCACTTTATCCTCCTCTGAGAAACCCAAGGTTGGTGATGCCACCACTTTAGCCCTTTTAGACACTTGAGCTTGATCCCCCAATTCTGAGTTCGAAGTTACAGACATAACTCCTGAGTATGAACCAACATAACCCTTAGGTGTCGTAAAAATCCCGTTAATTGTACCCAAGGCTGGCCGAGGAGCCCCGTCTCTCTAATACATAGCCCTGGGCTGTCCTACCTATCCTGTGGGCTGATGCAAAAACTGCTACAACTTTCCTGCCTTCACCAATTGACCTCAGTGGTCATGTAAAGTTCTGCAATTCTCAGTTGTATGTCCTCTTTCTTGATGGTAGTGGCAGTAAAGACTTTGGTTTTGCTTAGATGGGTCTTCACCTATCTTATTGGTCTATTTGAAGTATGACTCATTCTTCATTTTCTTGAGGATTTAATAAACTGGTTCCTTAAACACCGAGCTGACCATTTGCACGCTAGCTCCTGATGATTGGTTAGAAAAATCCCTCCTAGGTCGATTATGATTATATCCTCCTGCCCAAGGATCCTTCTTTTCGGGGAAGACTTTAGCCTTACCCTTTCCTTAGGTCTGATCTTCCTCGACTCGTTTATGCTCATCAGTGCGATCCATAAGTTAACGCATACTACAAGCAGGTTTCATTTTCAATGACTTCCTCAAATCATGCTCTGTTGGAAGCCCCACCTTAAAAGTCCTTATGGCCACATCTTCAAAATCCCCATCTATTTCGTTAAATGTTTCGCAATATCTATCCAAGTAGGTCTTAAGAGTTTCCCCCTCCCTCATTGCCATTGACAGTAAAGAATCCAAGGGTTTAAGAACTCTTCTACACGTTACAAACCTTGCTCCAAACGCTCGGGTCAACTCTTCAAAAGATCTTATTGAACCCTCCTCCAGTGCATCGAACCATCGCATAGCCATAGGCCCGAGGCTAGAAAGGAATACCTTGCACATTAAAGCCTCATTCTTGGAATTAACAGCCATCTTTTGGTTGAAATGGCTCATATGCTCCACAGGGTCGGTTCTCCCATTATAAATGGTGAACGTAGGCTGTGTAAAGCGATTAGGCTGCTTGGCTCTATCAATTCTCCTTACGAAGGGTGACTTTGAGATTTGGCAAAGGGCCTTACACATTGCATCATTCCACATATTCCGAGGGGATAAGCTTTCTCCCCGCTTCTTCCTATGCTTTTCTAACTTATCCGAATGTGAGGATGCGGAGAAAGATTCACTGGGAGGGGTCCTGGATCTCCATTGATAGGATTGGTCCCTTTTTTCCTCGGATCCTTCACTTGATGGGGGTGTAGAATTTCTCCTGTCACGTTCCCTTTGACGCAACTTTTTGCGCAAATGACCAATCTCCAGCCTCAAATTCCACGTTTCTTGCTCATGCGAAACATGGCTCCCAGTTCTTGAATGACTCCTTTTAGTGCACTCTGTAAGTTGCGCTTCCACTCTAACACTAGGTGTGGGATTGTACCCCCTATCCCTCCTTTGCTCCAAATTAACCAAGTGATCCTCACACTGAGAACCAACAAATTCTCCCTTATTGTGCTCTAGGTTAGGCATAACTTAGGAAAACTACAAGTAGATTTCCCACAGGCGGCGCCAATTGTAAGTACTTGGAAATTGATGGCCTAAGCCCACTAAGAACAGTGTGCCTTGTCCTTCAAATCAAGCCCAAATAATAGAATTTCTATAAAGAGTGGGAAACAGTTCTAGTGTAATTTTGGGCTAAGTTCAAGTCTAAGGCCGAAGAACCAAAAGTAACAGGAAAAAGACAATTCAAGTAGTAATTGAGAATAATGTTGTCCTCGGGCAAGTCCAAGGTTTTGTTCTTATATATGATTGATACAAGTTCTATACCAGGTAATGCACTGTTCACTTTCTTGCTTGTTTAATTCTTAAGGAATAATGTCCATCTTTTTAACTGGGAGGTTTCCCTCCCTTATATACCCTTCTTCTTTGCATCCTAGCCCTATACCTGTATGCCTTAGGGCTTTTCTTAGGACACTTGTCCCATTAAAGTTCTGTTGAAGGTGATAGAAGGGGTTGCTAGCTGTGAAACTACTGTTCATGTGTCATTTCTTCATTAATGCAGCTAATAAGGTTGTTGCAGTGCATTCCATGTGGAGGGAGAAGGTATACCTTTACAAGAAGCTCCCTCCCACTGTCTTCGCCCCTTTCCATGGTCCTTTTTCCTCTAAGCAGGTTCTCATACAACACTATCTCGCATCTCCTTCCCTTCTCGATCGGGTCGATGAAGTCTTTGGGTCGGATACACTTTTGCGGGTGGAATCATGTGTGCTACTTCATATTCAATCATTTTCGGTCCTTAGACACCCTACATATATATATATATATATATATATATATATGTACACACACCAAAGTTTACATCACATGATATTATATCATATCAAATCATTAATTCAAAATTACTTAATTAATATCATGATTAAATAATGTAAATATATAACATGTCACAATGAGTATATTAACGAAGAAAAAAAATCATGTCATATGTGACTATGTGAGTAAAATAAACAAGAAAAACACATTTCAAAGAAAAATAATAATAAAATGTTATATGTAATTCATCCCTATTACCGCACAGCTCCTTTATGACCAAAATGCACTGCCATACCAATATACCATCATATATACATATGCAAGTACACCTAATAGTCTTGATGGACTTCCAGTTTCCTTAGGGAGATCATAAATGATAACCAAATTAACCTTTTGTTCATCAAGGACTTGGGCGAGGTGGTGAGTTGAAATAAGAATTTGTCAAACTATCTTCAAACTCTTTGATTATCTATCTCTGTGTTCTGGTCTCTGAGCTTCTTAAATGGTAGTAACTGCATAACTATACTCAACAAAAGCCTTATGTAACATGCTGGCATGATTTCTGTTTCATACAAATATAATTGTCTGCCTGATGAAATTATATCATAATTTAATAATTCTTTAATTAATCACTTGAATTTTGGCAAGTTCAACTTATACTATTCTAAAGCCTCTAAAAGATAGTTACTTATCCAAAAAAAAAAAAAAACAAAAACAAAAAAAAAACCCTCTAAAAGATAGTTTCAGTCTTTACAAGAAGCTGATTGTAATATTGATCCATATCTAGGATGTGAATTTTTTGACCACATCAAATTTCCATATTTATTTAGCTTTCTGCTTAATGTGTATTAATTAATTGCTAGGCTTGATGGTACGAAACTGCAATATCATGGACGCCTCATGATGAAGCTTTTAGAATGTTGCTTCATTTATTTAAAAGGTGCTGGTTTATGAGCACTTTATTATTTTGTATCAAATACGATTGATTACAAAACATGGATGGTACATGATCTATTAAACGCAGCTACCACACCCCACTGTTATATTTTCTAGTACTCTTATATATAAACATTCTTTACATGGATAAAAGCTGACTGTTAACCTTTGATATGTTCCCATCTGTGGAACCTCAAAATAAGTGAACTCAAGTAGAGAATGATCTGCCGTGGCATGGATTGGACAATTCTTCTTAATCCAGAACCCACAAGAAAAACATTACTTTCATTGCTTTGTTCTGGTACCATTTGATCCAATCTTCTATTCAGTGCTCCTATCTCATCCAAAATCCGCTGAACATTCTTGAAATTCTTAATCTGCGAATCCATTTGAATCTGCAGGCTACAAAGAGAACCATCCAATTCAAGTAGCTTCTTGGAGTACCTGTACTTCTTGTAGTAGTTCCACCAAGGAACCTTCGAGCACTTACCAACAAGCTGCTTTGCTTTAATTAACTCTTGGATCAACATATGTAGTTCATCCATTAAAGCATATTCTGGGTCTTGGTCTAAATGGTAGACCTCATTTATGGTTGAATTTGCAGAAATAATCGTGGTTTCAAGGTGTTTGAGAATGGATTTGAATTTAAAAGCTCTACCTGTAATATGCAAAACTCCCTGGGCTGCATTTCCAATAACTGCCTCCCCAATACATGCTGTTACAGCTTCCATTTGTGAAATTTTTTTTGCAACAAAAAGTACCCACAATCATTTCTTTGCTACAAAAACCACATTTATAACAGGAAAGTGGAAGTAATTTTAAGAAGTTTCTTCGTTTTTTCATTTAATATATGCTTGTATTATGAAACATCTTACAGTATGAACTGACTTGAACTTGGTCTTAACTCTTTAACTATATTTCTCTTTGAAATTTCCTGGATTGTATTACATACTTATGGTTAGGGTCGGAGCCAAAACTCGGAGCCAAAATTTCCTGGATTGTACAAACAATTTTTTTTTTTTTTTTTAAAAAGAACTCCAAATAAGCATTCATCTAGGAGAGAAATACTATGTCTATAATATTTTCACAACAAATCGTAAGTGATAGATTATTATTGGTTGTTATGAGTGGATAAAAAAGTAATTTAAGTTGTTAATTCAAATTAGAACCAATAACAACTTATCGTGTATGATTTGTTATGACAATGTTGTCGACCTAGCACTTCTCAATTTAGAAAGTTAAGGTTTTTTTTTTTTTTTTTTTTTTTTTTTTGGGTGTCTTGTGTGTTGTCAGATGTGGCGTTTACTTAGACTAGTTAGAAGTTAGAACTGGTTTAGGATTTTTTTTTTTTTTTTTTTTTTTTTTGTTTGTGTCTTGCGTGGGTTTGTTTTGGGTGTTGTTTAGGCTTAAGTTTGTTATTGGTAAATTTTTTTGTTGAGCTTGTTAAATTTATTTCAAATTCTAGATCAATCAAATTTTATATAGCCTTTAAAAAGATCAATAATATTATTGAGGGGACAAAGTGCAAATTTATTGAAACAAATTACTAAAATTAATACATATATATATATATATATATATATATACACTAAAAAAATATTGAAAAAATTGGAGGGCCACTGCCCCCAAGTCCAAGTATAGTTCCGTCATTGCTCACGGTACAACTACGTTACTTCGGAAATAAGGATTTGAGTAGCTACAACTGGCGTGGCCAGGTGCAAAATCTAGAAGTGCTACTTAATAAGATTTTCCTATCTAGACAAACTCATTGTCTGGAAGGGAAGGTTCCCAAACAATATGAGAGAAATAAGAGGAGCTTGACGAAGTTTGATTTCAACTCATTACGAAACAGCAGGGAAGGAAATAAAGTTTAGAAAAATCGTTAACTTTGTTTCGGTTTCCACACGTTGATCTATCATTTTTCAAGGACAAAAAGCGGCTCAAGATCTTTCTGGTGTAATGCGTGTTCTGGAACAGCTCAAAATAACTCATTCGCTATTACTAGTGTAATTAGTAATACCCTACAATTTGAGACACTCTTTTTTTCATAAAGATTGGAGCATTTGGGTCAATTTTCTGGAGAGGGTTGGGCTCATATCTTTTTCGGCCACAAGACTCCGGATTGGAATTTGGGTTGTTGTTAACTTTCTCCACCTTAATCCTTCTCCAATAAACGCTATTGGGCCCACGGGGTTCAGAAATCCAGCCCATCTCAGTTTCATAAATCATAGCTATTTGGGGGCCCATGAAAAAATTAAAAATAAAAACATCAAATTGAACCCGACGTGAATCGAACACGCAACCTTCTGATCTGGAGTCAGACGCGCTACCATTGCGCCACGGATCCGTTTGATTGTAATCTCGCGTATAATAAATATTATTCTACTAAAATATTCATTTTCCAAAGTTTTTTTTGTAAACTCAACGGTGCGTAACAGGTTTGAACTGAACCTTGGATGTAACAAACACTACCCACTATGCGATTGCTCCTTTTCTTGATGTTCAATATTTTATTGAGCACCCTTAATTACAATCACAAAAGATGGGGAAAAGCTTGCCTTAAAGCTCACAGACCACCTTATTCTTGTTTATCACCATTTTTATGCTTATGATTAATATTGCGTTACACTTATACCATTATACACACTCTCGAAATTAACGAAGCTGCTGATAATAACGTAAAGATGGTATTTATCTACATATTAATATACACGGTACACCGCGACTTTTGCAAGTAAAGAAACTATTCAACCTTCTTCTCCTTCTTTACTTTGACGATTTTGTTCTTCATGTTCTTTACGACCTTCTCATCAATCATGTCATAGAATCTTCTTGATTGCCCCTTCACCCATTCCGTTTGCCTCTTTATATTATCCTCATACTTCATATAAGGTACTGGAACAGTCATGCCGGTTACAATACCTGCAAAGAATATACCAAATTAATCCCATTTCACACACACACACACACACACACTCGAATATAGATTTCTGACTTCCTTAAGAGATTACCTATGTAAAGAAGTGTTAGCAGATCGGAGAAAGTCCCCACATATGAGAGTAACAACAAACCAGCAACAGTTCTTACAAAGGAAACAAGTCTCTCTCTGCACTCACTCTAAACATCCATCGAATTCCTTCTTCAATCCATGCTCTATTCCCATTCACCATTTCAATAGTTGATTCCTCTGAAATTTCCAGCCACGACATGTCTGGCACATGTCTGAATCCAAAATAATCAACTATGATCCACCATATCCCATTCCAAAAAAAAGAAAACAAAAAAAAAGAAAAAAGAAAAAAGAAGAAGTGAATAATGTAGGAGGGCCTTACTTGCCAAGAAGCCTGAGAATATTGCCCCAAAGGAACATTGAATTTACAATGAACATGGCATGCCCATGAAATAACAGTGAGGAAGCTGAATTGATAGACTTCCAACAGCACCCATGTTGCTGTTGAAATTAATGGCATGTTTGGATGTTTAAAAAATGAGAGGAAGTAGAGTAGAAGGAGGGAGAGTAGTCTAATTACTTTATTTGGAAGTTTTTTAAAGAAGGAGGGAGAGAGATTTGGAAGGGTTTGGAGGGGTTTCAACTCTCTCTAACCCCTCATTTTTAATTTTCCCAAATTGGAGAGATTTGGAGGGAGAGTAGAGTAGATAAATTATTATCTAAGTAAATTTCCTAATTTACCCTTTCTAACAAATTAATCATAGACCAATGTTGCAAATCTATTTTCAAATTGGGGTAAATTTGTCTATTTTAATCATTTCCTCTCATTTTCATTCTAATTTTTAAAACATCCAAATAAGGGGAAGGGCTAATTACTTCCTTCCCCCTTACTAATTTTAAAAACATCCAAACAAAGTGGAGGGGAACCATTCCCCTCTACTCTCCTCCCCTCTACTCCCCTCCTTCTCTAAACTTCCAAACAGGCTATAAGAGAACCGCCATACTTTGCTCCTTTCTCTTCCATAGAAATATTGATACGGGAGACACAAGAAGATTTTTATTTAGTATTATTTATGTTTGCAAGTCAATTATATTTTTATATTTTAGGTCCTATTAGTTTATTAGGGTATTAGTATTTTAATTTGGAAGCAAGTTTATTTCTATAATAAGGCAATTAGGATTTCCTAGCTAATGAAAACTAGGGTTTAGCAATATTTTATAAGCAACCTATTGTACTCCTTGAGGAGATAGTTGATATTTTGATAAATGAAAAAAATGGTTGTTTGGTCTTTTTTCAGTCTGGTGCTGACTCCAAGTCCACTATAGGTGCTGACTCTTAGTAATTTATCTGTTTAGTGCTAACTCTAAGTAAGGCCTAAGTGCTGGCTCCTAGGTCTTTTCTCTTTATTTTATTGTTATTTCAATTTTGTTCTGCTTGTCATGCGTCAAATATATCTCTCAGAGTGTCTGTGTCAAGACAGAATGACTAAGAAGGACAAATGAGAGTACCTGAATTGGGCAATGAAGATTGTGTTGTACTAGACATATCTGAAGATTGAAAAGAAGCTGAAGATTAATTAACTTCCTTTTTTCCCTTCGCTTTACGGTCAGAGATGAAGATGAAGATGGGAAGTAGGTGTTGTTTTTGATTACTTCTTTTCTGGTTTGGAATTTTGTACATTTGATTTCTCGGTGAAGTGTTGGTAAGAGATTCAGAGTGGGTTTTGAGGCTTACACGTGAGGACTCAAAGAAAATGTACGTGGAAGCCATGCACCGCTTGTGACGCCTTAAGCCACTAAAGCCAGTCAGACAGAGCACGCTCGCAACAGCACTTTGTGCATGTGTAAGTGTGTAGCTGTTTCAAGTTTGGAATAACAGGTGCTTAATCGGTGCTTTTTTTACAACCTCGTTATCTTTCTAATTTATTTATTTATTTATTTATTTTTATTTACAATGAGCATCGCCGGATTGACCCAAAAAAACTTCTTCTGAACGCACACTTCTTACAGTCTTAAACTTAAACTATTTATGGAGGCGAATTATGGTCGCCTTTACAACATTAACAAGAAGGTGCACCAATTATGTTAAAAAGTGGTAGTCTTTCAATAAAAAATAAAAATAAGTAAGGAGGTGTGTCACTTGCATATTAATGCTATGATCACAATTTTTGCAACAATTTGCTTACGTGACAAATTGTAAGTGTTAGAGTAAAAGTGGTGGATCCATATAAGCAAATTATGTCAAAGGTTGTAGTCCTAGCATTTTCCATCACTCACATAACTCAATTAATTAACCATTCGTGGTCAATACAAATAATTTGATAAATAAGTAGTAAAGTTAACACGTTTACTAAGACGAATAACTTTTTAGCAATTCTCATATTTTATAAAACATATAAATATACAAATGGACTCCTAACAAAGTCACCAAGTTTACTAACACGAATAACTTGTTAGCAATTCTTATATTTTATAAAACATATAAGTATACAATTAGACTCCAGACAAAGTCACCAACAGCTAAAATTAACTTTCAGTTAAACGAGTTAAACAAGTTCAAACATGTTTCACATGTCAAACTCTAATTGACTTGTTTATCAAAAAGGTAAATTTGTGTTGATTCGAATTCAATATGAACCCGTTAAGTTTAAACCCTAACATTCTAACTTCGTGTCATATTCATGAGTTTTATCAAATATTGGAGACGGTATTTCATGCGCCCGAAGCATATAAAAGGTTTTTCAAATATTGTAGCCCCTACATGGCCTTGCTCCTATCTACAAGGCCATATACACAGGATATTGTTCCATTAATTATATCTTGAATTTGAATTTTTGTATTGATGTATAAACTCTATGAATTTTGTTCAATGAACGAGTTTCTTTTTCCTTTACACATTAATTGGAATCTTTGTTCTATCTTTTACCTTATATATCGTATATTGCTTCACTCTTGGGGCTTTCTTGGGCTTTTCTCCTCATGGGCTCTTGGATACAAATTTGCAAAAACGGTTATCAACAATTGTTATGTAATTGGTTGAAAAAGATAACTTTAGATCAGTTTAGAGCCAAATTTTTTCCTTTTTCGGAATTAAAAATTTTCAAGCAATACAAAAATAAAAATAGATAAGCCCATTGGCCATCACCACTAAAAGCATGCTTGGATGTGCTTGTTTTCTAATTTTTTGGTTTTATGTATGTTAAAATCTCACATTTCTAAGTACAACTTATTTTTTAAGTAGAATAACCTCATCAAAACACATATAATTCGTAGGTTTATGAGTTCTTAGCTAATTGTGTTCTCTGTCCACAAGAACAAGAATCACCCATGCATCTCTTCCTCACATGACAATTTGCCAAGGCAATTTGGTACGCTAGTTGCTAGGGCTTCAAGTCAGATGAACACAACATCAATTCCCACAAAGGTATCATTAAGCTGATTTTAGAACCGCCCAGAGTGCCCCTCAGATGATCAGTGGATTATCTCGCTCAACATGGCCTTTGTAATTGATGAAATCTGAAAAACGAGAAACAATCTTCTATTCCAAGACAAGCATCCTAATATCATGCCCTCAGTCAATCTAATCCACCAAAACCTATCCCCCTATGCCATGTTGATGGCAGTTGAGAGAAAACTAGCTCCCAGTTATGCTTCTTGGAAGTTGCAGCCACCCCCCTCTATATGGATCAAAGTTAACATCGATGCAGCTACTTCAGACTTCCTCACAGCAGTTGTACGTAGCAAGGCATGCTAATGGCTTAGTCATCAAAGTTTAGAGAAGAAAATTGTTTGGACATATTGTCTGGGACCCTTCTGTTTGTTAATTTCCATAATTACTGTTACTCTATAATGCTCCCTACAGTTCGACCTCTTAAATTACATCACAACCAAACATCATAATGAAGACATCACTTATTTGCTTCAACTTTTTTTGTTTTTTTTTGTTTGTTTGTTTGTTTTTTTTTTTTTTTTTTTTTGTTTCCTTCCAAATTTCCTTTGGGCGAATATGTTTCAACAATTTTTTCCCCCTTTTAACCTTGGACATGGGAATATGGGATTTAAGTACTTTTCCAAACTAAATTATCATTCTGAGTGGAATAATTGCCATAACTAATATGGTTTATTTTATTATTTTTTATTTGATAATTATAATGAGATAGGGAATTTGAACCCTTGATGTCTGAAATGTCAATCAATTGACTTACAAAATTTTTTGCTAATCTTATTATTTCTAGGTAGTGTATATAAGGGAAAATGTTCAATAATATGCTTTTCAGACGGCAATGAAAGAAATTTACTAATATTTTGTCTATTTGGTTGAAATGAAAAATGTAATTTTAAAATTTGAAGCTAAATCGACAGCCTAGCTAGAAGGATAGAGCTTGCTATTCGCTAAAGATTTGATGAAAATGTTTATGTATCTTCAGACTCACTTTGTCGACCTGAAGTCTTAAATGTGTATTGCAACTAGATACAAGCAAGAAGTTTAAGAACAATATAAATATATAACTGTGACCGCCAGTTGTGATACAATTCCACAGTAGTAATAGGTGAAGTGTTTGTCAAAAAAGAAAGCCACTCTTAGATCTTTTTCCCCTAGACCAAGACCTAACATTATCCTAAATAGCGAAACCATGTTTTAGCATGGAAAAAAATGAAGTGTTTGTCAAAAAGAAAGCCAGTTTAGATCTTTTCCCGGAGACCAAGATCATACCTCTTTTTTTTTTTTTTTTTTTTTTTGAGAATCAGACCAAGACCAAGACCAAAACTTAGCCTGAAACGGATAAACAATGGTTTTAACTTTTAGTTTATTAGTTAAAGTCTTGTAATTCAACTGACATTTTTTGTTAATTCTAATTAAGATGTCTAATGTTCAAATCTCCTACGGTGCATCAATTATAAAAAAATAAAAACTAGCAAATTAATAGGCCTGCACGATGTGAGGATAATGCTCAAAGCTGTTATATTAAAAGATTAATAAAAATTTCAAAATATTTTAAATAACGTGAAGTAATGTTGCAATAACATGAAAAGGTTTTTGTTAAATTAAAAATGTACTACAAAATTAAGGGCATAAAGAATTTAGACTATAGAGTATATGTCATAAAATTAGAAATTAGTTATTACGTAGTGTAATAAGTTGATTATTTGTTTAATTATAGTTTTTGTTTCTTCAATGCAATGGAGTTAGCTTAAATCTTTTACAATGTAATGTTAATTGTGGGGCCAGAAAGAGTCAGGCAGTCCCGGCCCACTTCGAACCAGGCCTGAAGGCCCAAGCCGAGGATGTTTCTAAGGTCCGAGGATGAAAGTAGGAAGCCCAGGTGCCCAAGAAACAACGCCGAGGATGATTATGTCATCGGACATCCGAGACCACAAAGTGAACAAGCAGCACACCACCAAGGGGAGTCTTCCTGAGCATCCAAAGAGAAAAGAACCAGTACAACGCGTCAGCAACGGAAGCATGGTGGAGGAGCAAGTCCAGGACGAACTGTCACCTCCACATTAAATGCCCTCAACTAACGTCCTGACCGCATTAATGAGGAGAGGACTCCAGAACAGTGCTGTCTTGGTTGCCGCAACCCATAGGAAGAATGGGCAGGCGGCTGATGGGACAGACACTCAAGTAGTGGCTTGGTTGCTCAACAAATGTAGGGCTAGGATCGATTGGGAAAGGGGTATATAATGTAAGGAACCCCTCCTGAAAGAGGGGACGGAAAAACTGAACTAAGGAGTACTGTAACAACCTGTATTCTCTGAGAAAACCTTGTAATCAATCTTCAAAGAAATAATAAGAACTCCAAGCCCTGGAGAATAAGTCCGAGGAGCATTATTACGCATCCCACTTCACGTTTAGGTTATTAAACCCGCCAAACAACCATACATGGACGTTGCATTCCTCACTAAGGCCTAGTTCTTAAACCCACTCTCTATAAATTCATTGCAGGGCAAGTTGGGCTTGGGTCCACTCTTTCAACCCGTAGAAGTGCTCAAACCCGGTCCCTACATTAATATTCAGTTGGCTTGTGGAAATATTGTAGAAAATTTATGATAGTGGTATGTAAGAAAGCAAATTGCTCATGTAGGAGACCATACAATTTTGCCATGTAACGCTTTGTTAGAGTAATTTTTCATTTAGCTTTTCACCTCACATTTTTTACATATTTTGGATTATAATAAAATTATATTAGTAGGATATTACTATTTTCACTAAGTGTTTAACCTATAAATTTTAAAAAAAACATATATAATACTTTTATATTATAATATTAGTGCACACCTATAAATAATAATATGTGCGTTTACTCCATTGACATATTCAATGAACTTAAAATTGACATAAATGTAAAGGAAGCCTAAACGGGAAAGACTCAAGAAATGTGCTACTTGGCAGACCCTCATACTTTCCCATATGAGGTCTCTGTTTTTGTATATTGATTAATTGATTGATTAAAAAAAAAAAACTTTTAGTCCAAAAGCTCACATATTATCTCACATTTGAAAATCTTTAGGAGAGAGTATAATATTTATCTTGTATATATTAAAAAAATTCACAATTAATCACATATTCTAACTCAAAAAAAAAAAAAAAAAAATCAAGCACATATTATACAGTAATTAGCAGAACATAAATTGAAATATAAAAAGTGGGAATTCTTTCACATTACTTTTTAACATATTGGCTTCATGGCTTGTGGTACTTTTATTTTATTTTTTATTTTTATTTTTTTTGGGGGCTCAATATTGGTTGGTGGTGTTTTGTTGAGAAGTATAGGTTCGTCTTCCAAATGATGTTGGCGGCAACACTACAGTGGCATGCAACATACATGGCATTAGTTAGTCCGTGACTGAATTGAAGGAAAAGGTAAAGGAACTCGGCAAGTTTTGCTTTGCATAATTAAAATTTTATGGATCCCTTCCAAAGTAAATGAAACACGGAGTCACGCGTGGTGGGCCGGTGGCAATCGGTGCGGTGTGCCCCATAATTGTCTCTCAAGTCAAAAACCCCTAACCCACGCATAACACATTAACAGCTGTTCACGCGGTTGGGCATCATTACCGGACCCCACCTCCACCTCTCTCTCTAATTGGATGCTACTTTAACTTTAGTCAATGGATTACATTAGCCTACTTATGTAATCCCTGCCTCGAATTCCTATTGTTAAATCACTATTCAGAGTCATGGGTTGATTGACTATTCGTTTATTAACTAATTTTAGTATCTTATCTACATTACATGTGCAATTTGGTTTAGCCTAGGTTAATGGAATCTGTCGGCTTCTATTCAAAAAAAAAAAAAACTTGGTACCGGTTGCTACTAACTCCCTTTTTGTTTTCATCTCTATTGTCAATTTGCTTTCCTCTCTCACTTTGCTGCACATGCGATGGATAAAGTAGCTGTACAATTTTGCAAGGATTTTTTTGCCATTTAACTTGATTTTCGTAACAATTTAATTTGTTGACTGGTTTTTAAAACTATTTTTTAAACTAGCATTTCAAGCTTTTCAAACTCGAGTTTTGTGAAAAAAATCAAACAAAGAAGAAACAAGAAGAAAGCAGAGAAAGAAGAAGAATCAAAGCAAAGCCTAGATCTGATAGCAAGATAAAATTAGAGAAGAGAATAGAGAAATAGATCTGATCTAAACTTAAAGGAACTCGAGTCTTAAAGACCCGAGATTTTACTTATCTAATATGTTTGGTTCTAATACTAAATAACAAAAACGTTAAAAAAATCATGCTAAACGCCCAAAAAAAAAAAAAAAAAAAAAAAACCCATTTTGCAAGGTGCAACGGTTTAGACTTTAGACTCATCCATTTATGTCTCTTTCGTAGATTTTGGATTAATTGGCATTTAACAACTTTATAATTCAAATCATTGGTCATTAATTGTCACAGCGATCTTTTTCTTCTTTTTTCTTTTTTGGTTTTATGGAACACACTTATCTAATTGATATGAACACAAAATGCTAATTATTCATAGGAAAGGATAAATGCAATTAGTTCACACTTCACAGAGGGTAATCTAACCGGCCATAAAAAACAAACAGCGAATATCCTCCTACCATTAGACGAGATAATTACAATAAAAAGAATGTTCCCCTTACGTACTATGCCTCAATAACCTGCAAGAACTGTTTCTCTACAGCTTCTTCTAAGTTCTACCATAGCAATTGGTTGACTTTGCTTCTAATAGTTATTACCACTACTATTATTAAAAAATTTAGATGGCATTTTAAAGAAGCTATAGTGGTAAATGGTAGCTGTGGAGCACATGATCATAGTCTTATTATATGGTACTTTCTTATCACAACTACGTCCGATATCTTAGGTTTGGACTTGTGACATTATTTATTCGAACAAATTCTAGGTGATTTCTTTTGGTGTTCATTTGCTGATGGGCTTTAGTGAATTCTGTATCGAGTTGAACTAACTAAGCTGTACCGCAATTGGCTGAAATTGCGAAATGGGGGAAGGGCCGAAGGGGACGGCATTATCTTAAGCTTAAGCTGCCTTGCAAACCCAATGTAATTTGTTATTGTGAAATGTGAATAAAATATGCATATTCTTTCACAAAAATAGTTCCAGCCAAATCCAAGTGGCCGCAACTTCATATGACAGCATAAGATAATACTAGTATAATACTAATGTATGCATTTATACCATAGGCGCGCCTCTTTAGAAGACACCAAATGATAAGAAATTTGGGGCTTGAAATTCAAATCCGCCTACATAAAAAATTAATTGATATTTTGACTGATAATAAAAAATAATTACATAAAAAAAAAGAAAAAAAAAAGATAATAATAGTATAATGTATAAAGCATTTACAGGCTGCTAAGTGCCAATTCTGTAATTTCCAAAGCCAACTGAAATTTCACAAAAAAATAATTAGACCATCACTGGGTCACGGATCTGCATGTGAGGATGACATTTGCTTGGTTTCTTTTTCGCAAAATATAAAATGGGTGTCACATTCAATTGGCTCATCCAATCTCACTGTTTATGCGTGTCCCATAACCATCAACTATACTCTCTATTGTCATAAATATGACACCTATTAAAATCTTCCCAAAATTATTATTTCCAGAATTATGGGCCCCATCCCCATCCCCCAAAAAAAATAAAACAAAAACAAAAAAAAAGCAGTCCCAACTTATCAATAAAAAGGTATGGAAGAAAAAGAAAAAGATTAAAGAAGGCTTGAAAAGATAGGTTAAGTAATAGTACTAGTTATGAGCAATCAAGGCCGAAATTAGAGGGGTTTTCGCTTTTTCGGTCCAACCAAATTAGTCTATTCCGCTTTCACACTACGCATGAATGAGATAGAGTTAGAGTTTGGAGGTGAGGATTAAAGCTTTTGTTTGAAGCAAACCCCAAATTATTACTATTATGTATAATAATCACACATGAAAACGCGTCAAATGCGCCCCCAACACGGAAACATTTCAAAAAAAAAAAAAAAAAAAAGCACAACTCAACTAGTCAAAAAAGAAATTTGCTACTACCCAGTTGCAAACAGTACTAAAAAATTTCACACATACCCGGTGAAGCTTTTTTTCCCGCGTTGTTCTTATTTAAGGCTGTCCTGTCTTGTCTACTGATAGCAACACTTCCCACTGTGACCCCAAAACAACTGACTCTTTTCCGCCCCCAAAATTTGGTAATGCTGCTGATGTTTCATTTCATTGTTATAACATTCTATCCAATTTTGGTATTGTTTTGTACTATGACTAATGGGGTGGCTTTGTTTTGGCAGATCCAATGGAAAAATCAGCTTTGCTGCTAATGCTCCATGTGTTTTGTGGAGTTTTGGCACTTTTCAGCGTTTCTCAGGTGACAGCAGATGACCCATATAAGTATTTCACATGGACGGTGACATATGGGACTCTTTCTCCTCTGGGTGTACCCCAACAGGTTGGTATTGAATCTTATAGTCTTGGATTATTGACTAAGAGTTGGGGGTTTTTGATTTTTTCTAATGTTATGGTGTTTGATTTTTGAAGGTAATCCTTATCAATGGTCAATTTCCTGGTCCTAGACTTGATGTGGTAACTAATGACAACATCATCCTTAACCTCATTAACAAACTGGATGAGCCTTTCCTATTGACATGGTGAGTAACTGAGTAGTGCTCTGTCTATGACTTGCCCCTTTTATGTTACGCAGATCTGGGCTCAAGGTTCTCATTTTTTTCTATGCTGCTCACATGCCAGTGTTTTGTTTTTTGTTTTATAAATTGTTATTAGGAAGTGTGGCCAATCCTAATTAGTTTGGTAAGGATCTATAATCGATCCCAAAATTTTTGGGACAAAGGCTTTGGTTGTTGTTTTATGAAGTTTGGGGAAAGGCAACAATGTACCTTCTTTGAGTAGCTTTGCCTTTTGAGTTTTGATAGTTTATTGGGTATATAAGGAGGATAAACATTGTTCAAATTTGGAAAGTTTCAGTAACTTAAAATACTAGTCTACCTTTAAAATTGACAATTACGGTTCCTTGTGCTGGTATTATTAATCCAGTAACCTTTGATGATTTACCACACCCAAGAATATCTAGAGATTTTTGTTTTCTTGGATTTCACTGAATTAAAAATCTGATTGTTTCAAAATCCCAATTTCTTTTATTTTCTAACTTGATCTATGCCACCATGCTGCTTAGCTTTGTAAATTTGAATTGGGAAATTCACTAACAGCCAATGTTAAAATGTTGTAGGTTTGTAAAATGGAGTAGTACTAGTATGATATGAAATTTGCATTTGCAGTTTCTTTACCTTCATACCAGATAATGTGGTTGTGGCATAGTACTGATAACTTGTTTTATGACAATAGGAATGGTATTAAACAAAGGAAGAACTCATGGCAAGATGGAGTGTTAGGTACCAATTGCCCTATCCCTTCAAATTCGAACTTCACTTACAAGTTTCAAGCCAAGGATCAGATTGGAACCTTCACCTATTTCCCATCTATTCTACTGCACAAAGCTTCTGGAGGGTTTGGAGGACTCAATGTCTATGAGAGACCAAAGATACCAATCCCGTTTCCAACTCCTGATGGAGATTTCACTTTACTTGCCGGTGATTGGTTCAAAACCGACCGTAAGGTCAGTAAGATATAATGTTTTTTCTTTGTTTGAATGCACACATATTTCATTGACACTGCTATCCTTATAGAAATGGCACTCTTTATCTGCATTTGTTTGAAGGATGATTACATTAGTCTCTATGTTTACTACCAAAAATCCACTTCTCCTAGCCATTTTGCCTGAGAATTTTCTAAATCATTCCAGAAAATGTCAAAGCAATGCTGTAGGATGTCAACATTTCAATAGGAATTGTGAATCTATACAGGGCCACGGATTTCAGTCATTTGAGCCAATAAAAGCTGTTTAAAGCTCTTTCTTACTCTTCACCTGTGACAGAAGCATTGCACATCAAACGGCTGCTAGCTAGTTAAGCTTACTGGTTGTAGTTCATCCCACTCTTCTTACAAAATTTCTATCAAAGAGACCATTCTTCCGTTGTATTTCTCTCTTATTTTTCCTTGGACTTGAACCCTGTGTGGTAGTTCAGAAACCACTAGACATGATGTTGGTTTGAAATGTGTTTTTAATCTTCCAAGTTTCTCTTTCCTTTTCCTTTGGGGTGAATATTTTGAGCCTATCTGGGTCTTTGAATCGTATAGCCAGCCATCATTTAATTCTGAAGGAAAACATTGCTTTAGTGCTACGTGCTACTTAAAAAGTAGAATTTGACAACTTTTACCTTTTGTGTAATACTCCTAATGGCTTGTTTAGACCTCTCATAATAATTTATCATGATGTTTGCAGACATTGCAGCAATCTTTGGACTCAGGGAAATCTCTTCCGTTCCCTGATGGTATCCTTATAAACGGCCAGGCTCAAAATACCTTCAACGGTGATCAAGGTCATCCTCGATAATTAATTTGCTATATTCTTGATTCATTGAAGAACAATTTAGCACTTGGCCTATTTCGACTTCTCTAAGTAACTCTCACATACACTCTTATCAAAAATATTTCTCTAACATCTATCTGCTTCTTATGTTTTCAGGTAAAACCTACATGTTCAGGATCTCAAATGTGGGCTTATCAACCTCGTTGAACTTTAGAATTCAGGGCCATTCACTGAAGTTAGTTGAGGTCGAAGGATCTCATACCGTTCAAGACACATATGACTCTCTTGATGTACATGTTGGCCAATCCGTGGCTGTCTTAGTAACCTTAAATCAGCCTCCAAAGGACTACTACATTGTTGCATCCACACGATTCACTAAGCGTGTTCTTTCAGCAAGTGCAGTTTTACACTACACGAACTCTCAGACCCGCGTCTCTGGACCCTTGCCGGCTGGTCCTACTTACCAAGTACACTGGTCTATGAAGCAAGCCAGAACCTTCAGGTATGCAATAAGAAGACCTTTACAAAATAAGCCTAAGAGTATAATGATTTTATAGTGTAATGCTTTGGTTTTGTTGTTCTAAACTTTGTTCTCCTTATAGGTGGAATTTGACAGCAAGTGCAGCTAGGCCTAACCCTCAGGGCTCATACCATTATGGGAAAATAACACCTGTAAAGACGATTGTGTTGGCCAACTCAGCCCCTTTGATTAATGGAAAACAGCGTTACGCTGTTAACAGGGTCTCCTACATTAATGCTGACACCCCTCTGAAACTTGCTGATTATTTCAACATCCCTGGCATCTTCAGCTTGGATTCCATCCAAAGTCTTCCCTCTGATGGTCCAGCATATTTAAGTACCTCTGTTATTCCAGCCTCCCTCCATGATTTTATTGAAGTTGTTTTCCAAAACAATGAAAAAACCATTCAGTCTTGGCATCTTGATGGTTATGATTTTTGGGTTGTTGGGTGAGTTAGTTTCTTCATTGGTCTTTTAATCCTCGTGAGTTTAGGTAGGTTGTACTAATTATCATTTCAACAAATGCAGTTATGGTTCCGGACAGTGGACACAAGCCAAAAGAAGCACCTACAATCTGGTTGATGCTCTAACTAGACATACTGCTCAGGTAAATTAACCAATCTTGATGTACTGTTCCCTTGATATTTTTCCAGATCATAGTGGGAAATGCCTTGTCTATTATTCGCTGCATTAAAGGGTCTTTTTTTTTATTGACTGAAAGTGAAAATTCAATACATAATCACTTTGGGGAGGCAGTATCTAGTACACACATTGCACGATAAGGGTTCCTTACAATAGGGGATGTAAATGGCTGTGTGAATCCCACTTGTTGCATACAATGGTTTCACTAGATACTCAGCACTTTGAGGAGGGATCTAATCATCCTCAATTCAGAAACAGAGAAATAAACCATAGTAAACACACACTCATACACACATAACAACAACCAAGTCTTATTCCCAAAATTATTGGTATCAACTATGGAACCTCTACTTACTAGTCAAAGTCGACCAATATAGAATATAATAGATAATTCATATTGTGTTGAATTGACTCAACAAATATTTTTATGTAAACAAAAAATATATTATATATACTTGGAATTGTTGGAAGCTTCATATACTGCATTGGACAAGACATATATATCAGTCAACATATTTTGCTAAGAGCACAAGTTGTTCTTGACAAAACTTAAAAAAAAAAATGAAATTCTTGCTTGAGTAAACTTCTACGGCACCTCTGTCTAGTCATTTTATAAAAATGTCCTTTGGATACTTGTTAAGAATAGCACATTAGATGGTTTCCACCAATATCAGTCACCATGAGGATAAGACAGCGCACAATATAGCTTGGAAGATCCAGTATCATCCTTATGCTATCCGTTGACTGTTCAACTTAGATATTAGCTATAAAGGTCACAAGAAGTAATTAAATGACTGTATGGCTATTTTTATATGATTCTTTTACGTACTTTTCCTAATATGCTTTGCATCTTCCTGCAGGTGTATCCGAACTCTTGGACCTCAATATGGATCTCCTTGGACAATCAAGGTATGTGGAACTTCAGGTCTGCAATATGGGATAGGCAGTACCTTGGGCAACAATTGTATCTTAGAGTCTGGAATGCAGCCCACAACCTTGCCAATGAATATGACATTCCTGCTAATGCTTTACTTTGTGGCAAAGCCGTGGGAAGGAAGCCTTAGTACGACCCACTATTTATTTGAAGCATTTTTCCTCTCAAAATATTTTTATTTTCCAGTCATGAGGGTTTGACTACAAGACAACACACAAAGAAGGGAGAAAAAATAGGGTAATTTAGTTGTACGGGGCTCTATTTGTATGTCTCAAATTATTTTAGATGAATTTACTTTGGTTTGTATGATTGTGTCATTTGTAAATGTTTGGATGATTGGATCCATTTTATTCTGGAAGTTTGTAGTTCTATAAATTTATAATTTTGAAATTACAATGTCAAGTACCTGTGCAATTCCATTGATCCAAGAAATTATTGGGTGCACTGAGTGGACCATGATCCACCCATCTAATAAATAAATGTCTCATCTATATCTATATATATCTAAAAGTTGAAGCGTAACATTTATTGTTGCTACGCTTTAGTTGAACCACATCAACAACCATATCATTATTTTATTTTCATTAATAAAAAATTGTATTTTATTTCCATTTTTTTTTTCTATTAGTCTTTTAATGCTTTTGCAGTTTTCATTTCAACTTCCATAACGCTTTTACAGTTTTCACTTCAACTTCCATAACACCTATGACTTTTTATCTCCACTATTTTAAACTTCCCATGTAAGCTCTTCAATGCCTCAAACTCTCCATCTCCTCCTTTATTGCCTCTTACTCTTTTCATTGAATCTAACTAGTTCATAATATTCAATTGCCATTGCCCTTATAAAATCAGAAAGATAAATCAAACAGAAGATATATAAACCGTTAGATGCCATCTATTTTTCTTAACCAAAAAGGGAATGATTTTGGATTTAACTCCTGCAAGTATAGAGCTCCTTTTAGAACTACAAGCCTATATTCTTAAATGGGGATATCGTTCTGTTCCTTCAAACCATATGGTATGTCAAGCATATTTTATATATTGCAGTGTTGTGTGTGTGTTTGTCTCTTTTACAATGAAATGTTGCCAAGAAAGTGGTTTGCTCTCTATTTCAATGCTGAAGGTAATCCAAATATTTGCAGTTCTATATTTCCACGTGTTTGATAAATGACTAAAAGAAGGATTAAAAAAAAAAAAACAAAGATGGCCATGTTCATGTAGGGAAAAAAAAAGGAAGAATGAATATTAAGAATACTATTATGTTAGTAAACTTCATTCATAAATGGGTGTGTTTCATTGGATTTATTGCAACAATGACGATAGTAAAACGAAATTTAGGCAATGATAAGAGCCCAAATTCTTCACTGATCAGTTCCAATGAAAAGAAAGAAAAAAAAAAAACTAATATTTAATAATAAAAAAATTCAAATGTTCTAGCAATTGTGGAGTTTTTTTTTTTTTTTCATTACCACCTGGATTTTTGAAGTTGATATAAAGAACAATAATTTGCATAATGAATACTTAATATTAGGATGCATCATACCAAAAAAATGACAAGATATATAATATACTTGTACTACAATTAATCTTCATTTTCATTATCACGTCATCTTTGCCAAAATAGGATAAACTATCCAAAAATTGTGACTCTAATAATAATAATAATAATAAATCAAAGTCTTTTCTAAATGAGTTTCCTAAATATAAAAGTCATCAAATGCTATAAAAATGACTCTTTTTTTGCTTCTAGGTAATACAAATGTCTCACTCTATGAGTATATTCTCTATTGTTTTAATTACTTTAAATGACAATAAATTAGGGTCCTCTATTTTATTAGGAAAAAAATACGTTTAAGGTTTCTATTATTTTTTTATTAATTATTATCAGCAAATCACAATAATCATTCAAATAATAATTACATTCTTACTCAACTCTCTCTCTCTCTCTCTCTCTCTCTCTCTCTCTCTCTCTCTCTCTATATATATATATATATATATATATACACACACACATACACATATGAACAAACCATATAACAAGAGAGAAATATTCAATTGCACAAAAATTTACACTAAGGTTTCTCTTCTTTTTTATTTTTCTACTTTTTATTATTATTATTCTTAATGTCTATTTGAATTCATTGTTTTTGTAAAAGCCATATTGTATATATAATTTAGTGTATGTTGTATATATATTTGATAGCTGAACTGATTTATGTGGTAAGAATTTTCTTTAGGCAATTCATAAAATGATCCTTAACAAATTTTTTTTATAAATTTTTTTCTTTCAAATAATTAAGTTTAACCACAAAATAACCATTAATAATATTCCCACATGATTCTCAAAAAAAAAAAAAAAAAAAAAAAAAAAAAAAAAAAATATTCCCACACATTGCATGGGTCTACAACTAGTATTTTATATAGTTAAGTCAGATTCTAATGAAACAATGCCTACAACTCCATCCTCATCCCCATCGGTAACTTGAATTTCCTCTTCATCATCATCACTGAATCTGGATTGGTTGGGGCTTTCTTTTCTCTGTTTGGTTTTTGGAGCAACTACATGCATCCATGGACCAAATTGAAATTCATCCTCATCTGTTGACAAACAACCCTTATGTACCTTTCGACACTCTCGTTCCTGATGACCAAGTATACCACACCTATAACAAAAGGTAGGTAGCCTTTCATACTTAAAGAACACCCAACCTTCCCCCGCCCCTTCAATATGAACCATTTTCCCTCTCATAAGGGGTTTGGTAACATCAATATCAACCCAAATCCTAAGGAAGGGACCCCAAGCAAATCCACTCTTCGAGGCATCAACCAAAATCGGAACTCCAATCTCATTGGAAATTCGGGAACCAACAAATGAATTCATACTTTTAATAGGAATATCGAAGACTCGAATCCAAAAAGGAGAGTATTTGAAGAAAACATTACCTAGACTGAAATCACTTGTAAATCGCTTTAGTAAAATCAATCTCCTATCAAAGGACCAAGGACTTCTGTCTAGAACCTCCACCATGTCCTCCTCACTTATAAAGATAGCCAAAAAAATATTGTTTCCAACCTCTTTAATAGTAACATCATGCAACCCACGCCAAAATTCAGTATCATGTGTCAAAGAAAGAAAAGAAGGAAAATAAAAGAAAGGGATGAAAAAAGATTAAAAGAAAAGAAAATTCCCCTACTACAATCAGCAAAGCAGACCAGAGAGGTTTGAATCTTACGTTGGACAACGTAAGTTGGTTTCTTTTACTTCCCAAGACTCCAGAGAGTCAAGGAGAGAAAAGATAGGCTAATTAATGTTTAAACAACATTACACAATTCACAATAATGGGAGAAAGGAAAACGTTGGGGGTTGGAAGAGAAATTTCCATTGTTTAGTTCCATCAAATGATAGAAACGAAATGTGGAAGAATTGGAGAAAATAACTTGTGCTTGAGACCACAATCCTTAGTAGCCTAAATTGGACAGAAGAGGAATGGAAACCAGAAAAGACAAAATATTGGATAACTAATTTAAAAATGATGTGGGATAAATTTACAAATATACCCTTAACTTTTCTAAACCAAAAGATGAAAATATGTTAGATACACATAAGGGGCATAATGGTAAAAATATACATATTTCCTTTCCTTTTACTTTACAAACCAAACTAAGGAAGATGGATGTTTTTCCAAAAAAAAAAAAAAAAAAAAAAAAAAAACTAAGTAAAGATGGATTAGATTTTATCCTTCTTTCCTTTTCTTCTTATATCCAAATACATGTACGGAAAATAATTTGCTTTTCCCTTTCCCTTTCTCTTCCTTTTTTTTCTTTTCTCTTCCTACCTTAGCTACAGCCAAACAGAGTATGAAATAATTATTGTAAATAAGTGATTTAAATGTTCCATTTTTTATTTTTTTTGGAACAAATATGATATGATTTGAATTAATGGTATCTACTTCATGATGATTGTTTTTTATTATCATAATAAGATACCAATAAGTTCTTTTTTACCATAGGCAAGATTTAATCCCTGCTCTATCCAAAGATAAGAAATTTTACTGGTTAATTAATTTAAATAAAATCCACATAGCACCAAGTCTTCCAATGCATCGTCTTTAACTATTTTTCTTTATTCTACCGGTCCTGAATTGTTGCTACCTTTAGTGCCAACAAGTTAATACTTAATAGCTATTTCTAGTTTTCTACAGGTTGGCACATTAGCAGGAGTTATTTCTAAATGCAACTTCAAAAGCGCCCATGTAAACGCAAGAAAGTGAGAATACCATAGGGAAGATTACAAAACAACATGATAGTATTTGGTATTCATAAAATCCACCATAGGCACATGATGAGAATTTAAGATCACATGTTTGGAATAAAATTGGTCTACCATGGTGTTTAGGATACACCATTTGTAATTTTATCTTGTGTTCCCCATGAGATCTGTTCTTGGGATGCAATAATGAAATATCTAGTTGACTTGCCCATGAATAAAGCTTCTAATATATGGTTGAAGATTGAGTTAAACAGAGGGTTCCTCTTATCATATTTTCTTCCACCAATCCGTACAATATGTAAAAACAACTACTTGACATATGCAACATTCCAATAGCTTTATGTCATAACGTGAGTCCAATGCGGAAGACACGACACTGGCCAATATGATTAAGATAGTACTAATCTTAATGCAATTTGCTTAAAGCCTATAAAGTCAGCTATTTTTTATTAGTCTTTCTACGATTACAGATTTTGACTCAATTTGATAACATGTGTGACTGTAATTGATGAACTATCATTTTTACTTGGAATGTGACACATACATTGTGTCTATAAACTTTCACTTTTTTTTAATTGATCCATATATGTGATATCTTTCTGTTAATACGTTTATATATATATATTTATATATCCAATTGGGGTCCTACGCTAGCTATTGGCAATGGTGGTAGAGAGGGTGGAGCCTTGGTGGAGGAGGAGGTGAGCTAATTAGAGAGAGAAAGTTAAGTGAGAACTTTCTGGATTAGGGGGAAAGGTGTGAAATTTTTTAAAAATAAAATATAATGTGAGATGGAGATGGGTAATAGATCAATTTTTAAAATATCAATGACTTGGCATTAAGTAGAGCCTTTTTGGATATAAAAAAAAGTAGAGCATTTTTCACCATTAAATGAAAATCTACTCTTTAATTCAAACTATCTCAAACAAATATTCAATTTACATCCAATTTAAACTTTTAAAGTATTCAATACTAGTACTGGTCACATAAAAGAAAGTATTCAACACTGGAAAATAAATTTTCTTATTAATTTTATATAATCTTTCATAAAAATAAGATAGCTGATGGGATTGACAAATTCAACTTCTCTGGACGACCTCATCCAAACCAACGAGACAGTATTGACAGACGGACTAACCAGGTGCCTCTGACGATGTGAGCCACATTACTGACGAAAGAGAAGATGCCATTCAATGCGGTCAAATAAATGCATCGGACGGTTGCAGGGACAGCTGTACAAACTGTTGGAAGCCCATCAAAGCTCACATCATTGATCATGAGGCATTACCAAAAGGAGCATTCAACATGAGGTACAGAAACACCTAGAAATACTTATTGTTATACTACTGTATTATTCTATTCTTTTGCAAAGAGCTTTCTTATACTGACTTTGGCATCGGAGACGCTGTGGCAGGCACTACACCGGTGACCATTTTGAGGGAGCTATCTCACCATTTCCACAGTCAGAGATACGAGGGTTTGGCTCTATTTGGACAAACTTACTTTGACTGATGAATTTGCACTTCATCAATTTGGCGCTGTCTATGAGGTCGACATTTTTGTACTCAGATTCGAAAACGTAGTTTCTATCAACTTCTATATTTAGATGGAGTCCAACCAGGATTCAACAACCTTGGCTCAGCAAGTCCAAGCTCTTGCGGCCATCGTTGAAGAGCTCACCAGGCAGAATCAAGAAATGAGACTATGGCTTCAACAGGAGGAGAATCGCTCCAGAGCCAACCAAAAGGATGAGGGAAATAGCCATAGAAGAAGTGACCGCCGAGGGCCTACTACTCCAGATGAACAGAACTCAGATCTTCTTCGAGAGATGAGGAAAGAGATGGACGAGCTGAGGAATGCCATTAAGGAGAAAACGGACCAAAGCCTGGATAGAATTGTTAGGGCAACAGACTCTCCCTTCACTACGGCGGTCCTGGAATGCCTAGTGCCGTCAAAATTTCGGTTGCCTTAGCTTGAGCCGTTTGACAGACTTAAGGACCCTCAGGACCACCTCAACACCTTCAAGACGACACTAGGCCTCCAACAGCCTCCTGACGAAATACTATGTCGTTCCTTCCCTACCACTCTTAAAGGAGCTGCAAGGGAGTGGTTCACAAAGTTGCCAATTTCGTCCATCAACAGCTTCGAGCAGTTAAGCAACGCCTTTTTGCACCACTTCGTCGGAGGACAACGCCCTAAAAGGCCAGCGGACCATTTACTCATTATTAGACAAGGGGAGAAGGAAACCCTGCGGTCGTACGTGAAACGCTTTACTCGAGAGACCCTGGAGGTAGATGACATTGAAGACAAAGTGCAGTTGACGACCTTTAAGGCAGGGCTGAAGTCCAGAGAGTTCATGGTTTCACTCGCCAAGAATCCTCCTAAGACGATGGTAGAGATGTTTCTGAAGGCACAAAAGTACATGAATGCTGAAGATGCATTAGCAACCATAAGGGACGTAAAAAAGCCAGGAGACAAGGGGAGGAAGAAGGACGATCGTAGAGGACAAAAAAGGGAGCGTCCAGATCGTCGGACTAGTGACGGAGGCAAAAGGAAAGACGAAAAAACTCCTCGAACGGTAAAATTCACCCCTCCAATTATGCCTGTTGACCAAATTTTGACACAGATTAAGGATGAGCACTACCTCAAGTGGCCAAGGCCATTACATTTATCCCCTAACGTCTATGACAAGAAGAAGTACTACTGGTTTCACAAGGATCATAGCCACTACACAGAAGATTGCCGGGACCTAAAGGAGTAGATAGAGGAGCTGATACGAAAAGGAAAACTGCAAAAGTAAGTGAAGAAAGGGGAGTCTAGTAGGTTTAGAGATGGTGACAAAAACTAGCGCGAGTCCTCGCCCAGAAATGAAGATAACATGTCCCAGCCTCCGCAGAATGTGATCGGGGAGATAAAGACGATCGCAGTTACCATTGTTTTTACATCTAAACCGAAGGCCCATAAACACTGGGTTAAAGATATTGTTCTCAAAGCAGATTAAAAAGAAAAAATTGTTCTGGAATTAGACTTACAAAAGGCCTAAAATATAACGGGCACCCAAAAAAAAAAAAAAAAAAAGAGAGAGAAAGGAATTTTTTGTAAGTGATAAGTTCAGGTATCGGCGGCGGCGTCATCTCTGGTGGGGGCATTCTTAGGAGCATCACCTTCTGGAGTCGAGGACTGGGCAACTTCATCAACCGCCATCTCCTTGTCCACCTTTTCTAAATCTAAGTTCTCCAGGTCCACTCCGGTGGGATGCTTGACAAGGTACCTCCTCAGAAGCTCAAAACCCTTGAAGTACCAGCTGAAGATGACTGTGTTGTACTCGTCAGTCTGCTGGAAAGTCTCAACGGCCTTAGCAGCAATGGTTTCGAGTTTCTCCTTAGCACCCAGAAGTTGTTCGTCTTTCTCCAGGGTCAGCTGATGCTCGGCTCTAAGGTCGTCACTCAAAGTCTTGGCTTTTTCCTTTAGGGTGTTAGCCTCGTCCATAGAATCGATAAGTTTCTTCTTCAGCGTAGAATTTTCTGCCTCTAAAGACTCCACCCTAGATGTTAGAGACACCACCTTGGCCTCTTGAGTAAGGTACTCAGAAGTAATATGAAGACTCTCCCCCAACACCTGAAAATAAAATTGAAGCCGTTAATACAATGAGAAAGAAAAAGAAAGAAACTAAAAATTGCACGAGCATTTTACCTGAACAAGTTTGTGGACATGGCGAGCCGCAACCTCATTGAAGGGCACACCGGAAAAAACCTTCAAGTACTCAGTAGTCACGACCCCATGTGCCCTTTCCACCACCAGTCTCTCGTCGTCCCAAATGGTAGACGAGCAAGAATCAGCCTTCTCCTTCTCTTTGTCGAATAAGCGCAGCATTTAGAGACAGGAGTAAGGATTTCTTCAACCGAAGTGGTTGGAGAGGCCGTCCTCGTCATCTCAATACCAGAGATAATGGGAGTGACGGAGACAGTTGGAGTAACGGAGGGACCCTTCCCTGTGACGCGCACCCCCCTCTTCCCAATGCTGGACAATGGCTCGTCCTTCTTTGATCTCATCTTCGCATACATGTCCTTGTTAAACTTGGTTGTCATTTCTATAAAGGGGAAAACACTTGTTAAAAAAAAAAAAAAAAGAACAACCCAAGTATATACAAGAGAATCAATACTGACGAACCTAACACTTACTCTTTTTTCCCTCAATATCAATATTGCGCAGGACGAAGGCAGAAGGCTTTGGACCAAGACAATAAAAGGAAAGAGTCCTTGGGTCCACCAAATTGTCCCAGTCTTCAATTGTCTTCGCGTATGCGATTACCTTCTCCACCTACTCTTAAGCTTGGGTCGTCTCTTAACTGCACAAAACAAGGAACAAAGGAGTTAGTGACGGTAAAAGTAAACGCAACAAAACTCAAACGATAAGAGAAAATAATGACGCACCTAAGGTTGGGGTTCCCCATTGACGAAGCAACCTCGGGAGATCACCCCAAACCCCGTCGGAGGGAGTCTCAAAGTTGTCCCCGGACATAAAGAAAAACCTGGACTTCCAATACCTGAAAGACGAAGGTAGACCCCTAACGATCCTGGTCCTCCTCTCCCAAGGCACCAACTCAGGGTACCCGTACTCCTTGAACTCTTTCAAATGGTACAAGTAGACTAGTTCATCTACCTTAAGCATGCCTTCGTCCGTAACGGCCAGCCATATCCCCATACAGCTGACCACTATCCTCCATGAGTTGGGCAAAAATTGTCTAGGAGCAATATCGAAACGATCTAATAGCTCCATGAGGAATGGATGGACAGGAAACCTCAACCCATAGACGAAAGTAGACTCGTAAAAGCATACCTCCCCAGGGAAGAAGTGACAGGCCGGATCCTCCTCATTAGGCAGACGAACCCTAACTCGCTTCGAGAATTGGAACCTATCCTTAAACCTACCCAGTGTATCAGCATCCAGCCCACACACCTCTTCGAGGGCGTGAAAAGCCCTAACCTCTCAAGGGGTAGAGACGGCTGTATCTCCCTCCACTGGGTCGCCACTAGACGATAACCTAGTTTCGAGTTCACTAGACCTAACCTCAGACATTATCTCCCGCTCTCTCACCAAATTCTCAAACCAATCAATTAATTGACGAAGCAAAGACAATAAATCGACCAACGCAACACTCAAACTGTTACCCTCAAAAACGAAGTTCTCAAGGTATGGGAAAACCCCTAAAGACCCCCCCCTAAATGCGCAAAAAGAAAAGAAATTGAGGGGCAAGCTATCTCAACCTCAAAGCCACTAACCATGGAAAAACCAAAAAAACAAGAGAAAAAGACAAATCCTAAAAACCCTGAAACCCAAAGACAAACACAAAAGAAAAGGAAGAGAAAACCAGAAATTCATCATGGTGTATGTCTATGCCGAAAAGAGAAAAGAAACAAAAAGTGAGAAGAGAGACATACCTCAAAAGAAAATGTAGAAAGTTCCGCCACGCACCAGTTCGGAGAAGAATCACAGAGAAAGATCGGAGAAGAAAACACTCAAAGCAATGATTAGAAGTTTGACAAGGTGAAAAGGGAAAAATGAGGAGAGGAGAAGTTTAAAAACCAAGGCTCAAAAAACTGAAATTCAACGGGAAACCCAAGGATCATACAATTGGAGCATTAACTCCACTAGTCAGAACGTGCCACGTGGCCACGACGCGTGTGGCGCCGCCACTAGGCAGTTAATGCGGAGCGAAATTCCAAGAGTCATATACAGCCCATAGACCTTTCATCTTCTGTGATCGTCATAACACGTCGCGACGACCACAAAATCCGGGGGCAGCTGATGGGATTGACAAATTCAACTTCTCTGGACGACCTCATCCAAACCAACGAGGCAGTATTGACAGACGGACTAACCAGGTGCCTCTAACGATATGAGCCACATTACTTACGAAGGAGAAGATGTCATTCAATGCGGTCAAATAAATGCCTCGGACAGTTACAGGGACAGCTATATAGATTGTTGGAAGCCCATCAAAGCTCATATCATTGACCATGAGGCGTTTTCAAAAGGAGCATTAAACCACCATAATAGTCACAATGGCTAGGAGCTACGGGAATGTATATATACAACCCTCCCAGCACCAACATGAGGTACGGAAACACCTAGAAATACTTATTGTTATACTACTGTATTATTCTATTCTTTTGCAAAGAGCTTCCTTATACTGACTTTGGCATTAGAGACGCTGTGGCAAGCACCATATCATTGACCATTTTAAGGGAGCTATCTCACCATTTCCACAGTCAGAGATACGAGAG
Source organism: Quercus aquifolioides (assembly GCA_019022515.1). NCBI lineage: Eukaryota > Viridiplantae > Streptophyta > Magnoliopsida > Fagales > Fagaceae > Quercus > Quercus aquifolioides. The sequence goes on along the minus strand of CM032334.1, from coordinate 46,705,643 downwards.
TTTGGCTCCATCTAGACGAACTTACTTCGATTGACGAATTTGCACTTCATCAATATCTAATCAAAAGTTATACAGATAAAAAATTGGGTCAATAAGTTATATATATATATGTGTGTGTGTGTGTGTGTATAATATATTTAATGTTTCTATATTATACTTGACCCTCGAGTGAAATTTTTTTACTTTGATTATATTTTCATTCCTAAGAAATTAATAAATAAATTAAAGAACAAACAAACAACCAAAACAAAAAACAAAAAGGAAACAAATAAACAAAAGAATGTGAATAATTAAATCACATAAAATAATTAAAACACCCTTTTAGTTTTAACTGGATTGAATTTGTTATATGATGAGAATTTTTTTAACAAAACAAAAATAACAAGCACAAGGGAGTAAATGTCATTTCCAAAAATAGAAGTGGGCTTTTGACATTTCACCAAACCATAAGGGATGTTCGTAGAATTTACTTTGAAAAGTGTTAAAGATAATATTATTTATGTTAATTTATTATGCATTTGGCGCAAGAGGCCCAATTATATACCCAACCCATATACACATAACCCTAGTTCCTATTGTCTAATATATATATACCCTTCTAGGGTTCATTGTACAATCACTTGAGTATATAGTAACAATGCAGCAATCAAGAGTTTTCTTCGTAAATGTTGGCAGTCAAGCCGAATCATGTAATTTTTTGTATTTTTTTTGTTTTATGCTTTCGCTTACTACAATACTTTCTTTTTCATCTTTAATTTCAAGATGGTATCAGAGCCAACAATCTTAGCTTGTCCTTCTAATCCACCAAACTCACGCTAGTTTTAGAATTCGAAAATCTGCCAAACTCGGTAAAAAGAAATCACATATCCAATCAAACTCCCACAATTGCTCCACCGCCTTCACCAAGCAAGTCCTTATCGGTTCCTCCTCCAGCTAGCATCTCGGATTCCCTATCATAGCTACTCTCAAGTCACCAAACCAGCCTCAAATGTCGTCACTATCATAGATTGAAAACCCACAAAGTTGCACCACCTCTCTCTCAAATTAGTGCAATTTAATTGACTTCCACGCAAAATGAACTACACCAAAAACTTCCTCGGCCTCAATCAAGCAAACCTAGTGTCAGAAACTACTCCATGCATTCTCGCACACTCTCGAAAAGTCCCCACGCACCTCACAAGGTTCACTGGTCATATGCCACTCCAAATACCTAATGTCATCAATGATGTGCCACATGCCAAGCTAGCAACTCTTCTCTCTTAGGTACACCTGAACCGCGAACCGAACCTCTTAACTAGATCCTATAGACCGGTTGAGTAGGGATGCCAATTTAAATCCGTCTCACGTTCCCCTAATGGGGCAAGGATTATGAGGCGTGTGCGTGTGTGTTCACCCTTCAAATTTAAATTTATGATGTCTTTTTGGTTTTGTATTTTTGAATTCGTTATGTTTGAATTTTTTTTGTGTTTTTTAATACTCAATTGTTGTATTATTGTACTTTGAGAATGTTTTGTAACGTTAGAACTTGTTTTTTTGACGTTTTATGAGTTTAAATTTAATGTATGATACATTTCAAATAAAAGTTTAGCAAATTATATAAAAAAATAAATGTGGTGAGACGGAATGGGTATTGATTGATGCTAACTAAGATAAGGTGGAGCAAAAATAAATAAAAAATATTGCCTCAAAGTTGGAGTAGGGTGGGTGCATGCGAGGAACATGAAACCCGCCTAGTTGCTAAACCTATTCTTGACCTAGCAAAATCGGTTCGCTAAATCAAACCATTAACCAACTAGTTGATCAAAATTTGACTACATTGACATGCCTATTTTTGCATGGATTCTGATTTTAAGGTCTATCTGCTCATTTAAGGCTCCTAAACAACTCAAATTGGTCACACAAAATTCACCAACTCACTTACATTTGCTTCATCACATCATCCTCCTTCATTGATCTTCCTAAAGCCATCAATGTTGTTGTTCTTTGGCCCTTCTTGTTGTACTCAAGCCATAGCAATCCTTCCTTTGTCATTGATGTAGCTATTCTCAGGCCTTTGCAACCTTCTTCCAATGTACTTTGCACGTTACATCCAATCAATCTAGTCACTTTGAAGGTATCTTCAAGGGATTTTCGCAAGCTTTTATTCCAAACTCAAGACTTAGTCAAGCTTTTAACTTGAATTTGAAAAGAAGTGTTAAAGATAATATTATTTATATTAGTTTATTATGTATAAACTAAGAGGCCTAAATATATAATCTAGCCAATGTATACTTTTTTTTTTTAGAATGTAGCCAATGTACACTTAACCTTAGCTCCTAGTCTCCCTTGTATACAATATTAGGGTTCATTGTACAATCAACTTGAGCATAAAGTAACATGATAGTTGTCAAGAGCTTTCTCCATGAATATAAGCTGTCATGTTAAATCACGTAATTCTTTGTGTTCTTTCTATTTTATGCTTCTACTCACCACAATATTTTTTTTTATTTCATCTCTAATTTGACTCAAAAGAAAGATAAAATAAATAAAAACCCTTGTTAATTGATCCCAGCAAATGATGAACAAAAAACGAACTTAAATCAATTCGATCTTGTAAAAAGCCAGGGGGTGGGAAAGGAGTAAGAAAAAAAAAGCATTTAAAGAACCTGCAAAAGGAGAGAAAGCAATGAAAATTGAAGACAGATCCAATCCACGCTACTCTTCCTTTGTCTTCGGCTTCTGCTTCCCTCATGTGACACTTCCAAAAAAAAATTTAAAAATTACCCTATAATCAATTGGTCAAACCAAGGAAAAAAAAAACAAACAAACAAAGAAAAAGAATATTTTGGGAAAACTCAATTTCTCTCACCGCGTTTACTTGAATTAATAGAACTAAATAACTAGCATTGCAATTAATGACGATCCGCTCTCGTCTCCGCCGCTCCCGCTTTCTTTACGGTAGCGTTTGGCCTCTGCGTTTTGAGTGTGCGTCTGCGTTCAAGTTTTTCCTCTTTTTTTTTTTTTTTTTTTTTTTCCCGGCCAGTGAACAGTAAAATCACATGATTTTACTGTGTAAAGACAAAAAATACTGTTCATACACTGTTTAGCACTGTTCACAGCACTGTTCACAGCACTGTTCAAGCACTAAAAAATATTAAAAATAGGTCCCACGGTACTATTTACACATTTAAAAATTATTTTGCTACAGTGTTTTCAGTTTTCAGTTTTCAGTTTTCAGTTTCAGCAACAATAAGTTCAATCCAAACGGACCCTACATCTTTCTTTCTCTCTAATCCATCACCTACAAATCTACGTCCAAGTACCAGCTCCACATATATACTTCCTTCACATTTTCACTAAACACACCAAATCAAATCATATAATTAGCAGTTTCTCAAAAAAAAAAAAAAAAATCATATAATTAGCAAAATTATTATAAATAGTTATATTATTATACAAGGTCACATGTTACGTCAACAAGTGCCTTTAAGAAAAATTTTAATAAATTATATTAAGAAATTTTTAACATCAATTTTATAGGAAATATAAAAAAAATGTCAACAAAATTAATTATTTTATCATTTTTTCATAAAATATTTCTAATAATAGCAAGACTTAGGTATATTACTTAGGTGTTGTTCCTTAGGTTCTCATTTTAAAATTCTGCTATGTGGATTTTTTCTCATGAAAATGAAGCGTATTTTTTAGTTAAGTAATCACATGACTGAATCTTAATAATGGAACTTAAAGAACAGCACCTAAGGTACTATACCTAAATTTTCTTCGAAATAAATAGATTATAAAACAATGCTTAGAACATTCTTTAACATTTCCCTAATATAATATATTACCTACAAATTCTAATCATATTGGCAACTCATATTTTATACTAATATTTTTCAGCTTAAATGAGTTGTGAAAGAGTTTTTTTTTTTTATCACACAGAGTATGTATTTTTGTACCAGTTGTATTGAGAAGTATATCTGAGCATGAAGTGCGGCGTAAATGACACACTGGGTTCCTTGGTACCCGTGTCCACGCTGGCACCGCCAAGATCTTTCAATTCTTCATCATGTGCATTTCCTTTTATATAAGGTCTTTATGATACGTAGTTGTAGTACATGTACAACAACTCTACCTGCTAGCTCCTTCGTTGAGGAAATTCATATTCTCGACTTGTGGTAAGCTTCTACTAGTTTATCGCTATTCCCAAGTTAGGCAATTGGTGTATGTATAAACGTGCTGCTCTATTTGGCAGTCCTCGTTTTTGGAAGTTGGTTGGTTTTATAATTTCATTCACGTAAATTCATGTTAATTTGTACGGTTAAAGAATTGTATTTTTTAAACTCTTTTAACTAACTCCTAGAAAAATTCTTTTCTTCCCTATAGAATTTTTAGATATCAATCACAAAGTTAGAGATTGATCATGTTGTATATATTTTATAGTTACAAGTTACAACCGTTCACATGTAAATTATAGTCAATGTAACATCGATCCATATAGAGGATATTTTGGACGAAAAAGTGTGTTTCTAGTCCAATTACATAGGATTTGTTTCACAGAACTATAGTTGAGTGATTTTGATTGCTTGTTTTCTTTTGCACAGAAGCTTGAAGGAGTATATATATCTGATACCATGAAGCAGGCCATTTTCCTCCATTTTTTTCTTGGAATATTGGCTTGTTTGAGTGGCTTCTGGGTGAATGCAGAAGACGCATACAGATATTTTACATGGGAAGTTACATACGGGACAATTTCTCCTCTTGGTGTACCCCAACAGGTTGATGAATATATGTTGTCATTGTAAATTACATATACATACGTTTGCTTTGAATGCATATCTTAATCTGTTTGTATAATTTTGCAGGGCATTCTCATCAATGGACTATTTCCTGGGCCAAATGTTGAATGCGTGACTAATGAGAACATTATTGTAAATGTCATCAACAAGCTGGACGAACCTTTCCTCATTACATGGTTAGTAATTTTCTTGCAAAGCAATGTAATAGGTTAAAGAAAATACAATTCCTTACATGGAAAACATTTCATGAAATTTAGCGTGACATGAACGATGTTAAAGATATTACAAATTTTATTACATAATTCTTACAAATTGATATGTGTTATTGGATTTAAGTTCGATGTAATAGTTAAGGTTATTACACCATGCAATACCAACTTTAATGTGAAAGAAGAAGGTTAAAAAAGTAAAGAAATAAAAAAGTAGAATCTATTTTACCCACAAAAAAAAAAAAAAAAATTGAAGAGGTTAAATTATTATTTTTTGATCCAAATGTTGAGATCAAAAGAGCTATTAATCTAGCATATTCATTATCACGTCAGTTTATAAGTTTATTATAATAAAATTGATAGTAGTTTTAAAGTTGATATTTTCTTCTCAAAAATTATAAAAAGTTACTACTAATAAAACAAGTGTAAAAAGGGGGGAAGGAAGAGTAAATTTTTAAAACTAAATATGTTATGTGATGTATAGTATGTGCAGATTTTTTTTTTTTTTCATCGCCATGGTTGGTTGTTAATAACCTCCAATATTCTTTCTTCTTTCTCTTTTAACTAAAATTGTCGACTGTTGGCGATTGTTTGTTTGTTATTTCCTATTTAATTTGGTGTCATATATATTAATAAGAGACTATGATGGCCGCTCATGAGCATTAGTTATGTGGTGGGACATCAGGAATGGTATCCAACAGAGAAAGACATCATGGCAAGATGGAGTACTTGGGACCAATTGCCCAATCCCACCAAACTCAAACTGGACATACAAGTTTCAAGCCAAAGATCAGATTGGAACCTACAACTACTTCCCTTCCACTAAACTGCATAGAGCTGCTGGTGGTTTTGGGGGTTTCAATATTGCACAAAGGTCCGTCATATCAATCCCATATCCTCAACCTGATGGAGAATTTACACTGCTTGTTGCTGATTGGTACAAGACTAATTTCAAGGTTTGTATGTGATGAATATGCCTCCGTTTCTTCAATGTTTTGTTACATAAAACCTTCTATATTTATATCTTCTTTAAAATCATGGTTAAAACTTTGTACTATTTCATTCAAATTGTAGTGACTAGCCACAAAGACAATTTACATTTAACATTTGGATTCATTATTGAAATTCCAAAGATCAATAATCCTTGTAGTTTTATTATTATTATTATTTTTTCACTTCCATTTCATAATAAATTAGTATCACTGTCTTATTATTATACTTATAATTCAAGGCCAAGATTGCTCAATGCTCTAATACAAGTCATATTTGCAGGTATTGCAGCAAAAGTTGGATTCGGGCAATCCTCTTCCTCTCCCTGATGGTCTTCTCATAAATGGGCTTCATCAGGCAGCTACCTTCACGGGTGAATCAGGTTATAATCACCATCAATTCTATTAGCTTTTGATTCTCTCATTATTGTATATTAGTGAACTGGCATTTATCTATTCAAGGAAAGTGGTCAACTAAATATGAGGCTTTGGCTTTGTTGGGTTATTTCAGGGAAAACCTACAAGTTCAGAGTGTCAAATGTGGGCATAGCAACTTCAATTAACTTTAGAATTCAGGGTCACGTACTTAAGCTTATTGAAGTAGAAGGAGCTCATACTCTCCAGGAGACTTACGAGTGTCTTGACATTCATGTGGGTCAATCTGTAGCTGTTTTGGTTACCTTACATGGATCTCCCAAGGATTACTTCATTGTTGCTTCTACCCGTTTCACAAAGCCCATTCTCACTACCACGGCAATTCTTCGCTATGCTGGTTCCAACATTGCAGCCTCTCAACCATTGCCTATTGGTCCAACTTATCAAATTCACTGGTCTATGAAGCAAGCCAGGACCATCAGGTATATATATATATATGTCTTCTTAAGATTTTTTTTCTTTTCTTTTTTTCTTTTACCTATATGTGAGCCATATGTATGACTTAGTGGTATTAATTGTCTCGATGCTTTTCAATTTTTGTGTTGAAAGGTTGAATTTGACAGCCAATGCAGCCAGGCCAAACCCTCAAGGGTCATTCCATTATGGAACCATAGCAGTTGCGAGGACAATTATTTTAGCCAATACACAAGCTAAGATAAATGGAAAGCTACGTTATGCTGTCAATAGCATCTCCTACGAAGATCCAGCCACCCCATTGAAGCTCGCTGACTGGTTTCACATTAGTGGTGTCTTTGACTTAAACACAATCAAGGACAAGCCAACTTTTGGCCCTGCAATCCTTGGCACTTCTGTCATTGGAACCACCCTTCATGACTTTGTTGAAATCATCTTCCAAAACAATGAAACCGCTATTCAATCTTGGCATTTGGATGGATATAGTTCCTATGTTGTCGGGTAGGCCTCGATTTTATGATTAAGATTATTGGACAGTTTACAAAGTATCAAATAACTTTAAATTTTAAATGACATGACATTAGATATATATGATATTTAATATGCACTATGAAATATATCTTTTTTTTTTTTTTTTTTTGAGAGAGAGAGAAAAATATATCTATTTTAAATAGAAAGAATCCTATAACTTTAAATTTAAAATTATGTGATACTTTATAGTAAGTTAACTTACTATAAAGATGATTTTTTTACTTTATAAATTTATATTGTTAAATTTATAGAGTATGATTTGCTTAACTACAAAATTATTTACCCTCTATTGGTCTCAAAAAATTCAGATATGGTTCTGGTCTGTGGACACCTGAATATAGAAAACGCTACAATTTGAATGACGGTATTCCCAGACACACTGCTCAGGTAAATGAAGATTTTGTTACTGTTTACAATTCAGGCTCTGGTTGAACATCAAGATTTTACTTTAATTTCATTCCAATGTCAATTGTGTGCTTGCATTGCTATGTGTATTGATTCACGGACACTCATATCCAAAATGACAGGTGTATCCCTCGGGCTGGACTGCAGTAATGGTGTCTTTAGACAACAAGGGCATGTGGAACTTGAGGTCCGCAATCGGGTCAAGGAATTATTTAGGACAGCAATTGTATGTCAGAGTTTGGAACAATGAAAAAAGCCTCTTTACTGAGACTGACATCCCTCCCAATGCATTATTTTGTGGCAAGGCCAAGTCCTCATCATAGAAAGATTTTTCATTGATTGTTGTAACATTTTTTTTTTTCTTTTTTTCTTTTTTTAGTTTTAAATTTCAGTTACGAGGGTGTGACTGTCAAGTTATTTAAAAAAAAAAAAAAAGGATTAAGAAGAAGAAGAAGCAGCTAGAGGGGGAAATAGGCTTAGAGTGAGGGTAAGGAAACATTGTATTAGATTCTTCCTAATCATGATTATAATAAACGTTCCCCACCTTGTTTTTATTGTTTGCCTGAAGTTTCAATGATTTCTCTCTCTTGGATCTCACAAGTACCATGTCTTTGATGAAAGAGAGATTTTGGATCAGCCATCCTAGCTATACATATAATTTTTTTTAATAATCAACAAATTTTATTAACAAATGAACCAACAACTACAAACAAGAAACCAAAATCTTAACTTGCTCAAGAGCTAACACATCACAAAAAACCAAAGGGGTAGAGCCAAGAACAAAACAACCTAAATACTTATTTTTAAAAGACCAGGAAGCCAAAACATAGGCAGCTTGATTTGCCTTTCAAAGAATCAATTTGAACTGAATAGATTGACAAAGAGTTGTCAACTTAGTTGTGTTTGAATATAGAATCTAGATCCTCTATGGAAATGCAATGGATAGTCCATTAATAGTATCTATACAAATTTTTGCGTCATTTTCAATAATAACTTGACTAATATTGTGAGAAACCAATTTCTGAGTTGCCCAATTGATTGTTTCAGCTTCAGCTTGGACAGAGATAATGGTTTCTACTCATTTTAAGAGAGCAAAAACCAATGTCCCTCTCTATTCTCTAGTAGTAATAGCATCATATGATCTGTCACAGCCAATTGTGGTGTCACAATTAATTTTAATGACCCCTTTCTTTGGATTAGAACAAGTTGTTGCCCTTTTATACATTTAATTTACTAATCAAGTAGATAGTGTCGACATAATATAAGTTTTTCACACATATATGAGATAAGTAATCTTTATTTTCTAAAATTCTACACCTCTCTCTTATCCCGAAAGTTCTCGCCTTCTCTCTCAGAGGTCACCTTCTCCTCCAATAGCTTTATCATCTCTGCCGATCCCATTGACAGCTAGGTTGCATGAAGGCCATGTTTAGCCATGAGCAGAAGGAGAAAATGCTTGAGTTGTTTGGGGTGGAGTATCCAGAAGCACTTTAATTTGTGCAAATATAGATGTAAAAATTCAAAGAAGAGTGGCAGGCATTGTAATTAAAGTGCAATGGAGGAATATTTAGGTATGACAATCAATAACGCATACATCCATGGAGTATTCAATTGTCCTATGTATTAAGTTTCCTAAAATGCTTTCATAAAAAAAAAAAAATTCTTATAAAAAAATTATAATTAATATTATTTTTTCAAAACTAATATCTTCATTAAAAAAAAATGACAATATCTCTACAACTATGTTTTTTTACAGTCACAACAATATAGACATCGGCCGGTTTCTATTCACAAGAATATAAATATAAATTAACCACATATCAAAAAAACCTCAGTATCCCTTAGATACAAAACCATATTGCGTAAAATAAAATATTACCTCATTTTCAAAGAATATGCCAACAAGAATAAAGTCAGAAAAAAAAGAAAAAAAAGAAAAAAGAAAAAGAGAAGCCAATACAACTAAAATTGTTGTGATGATCGATGAAGGCATAAAAGAACGAGAGAGAGAGAGCTGCTTTGCTTGGGCTTTTTAGGAATTTTTAATTTTATAACTATTGCATAGATTAAAAAATAGATATTATAACTATTTGAGTAAGGAAAGAATAAGCATTCTTAATTTTAAAGAATAACTATTTTCCTAAGGAATCAATTAATAACTAAATTGTTATTCCTAAAGTATAACTAATATTACAGAACCTATTACTCTGTTCCAACATGCTTTATAGTATATAGAGTTTACATTCTAATCTATTTTGATAATAAAGAGCAAAGCCATATCTTAATATGTTTGTCCTATTCGAATCTCATAATTCTCTTATTAACCAACATCTATACACTTTCTCATCTCTATTTACCCCCTTTGAACTCTAGAATTATCTCCTTTAGAGCATTCACATTGGGAATGTTATATACCATATGTAGGCAAAATTTAGCATAAAGACCTAAAAAACCCACACATCCGAACTTGTAAAAAGTAAGTATTGCAGAAAAATTTGCAATACTGCTATAGTGCAATTCTACTTTTAGAATTGTACTGTAGCACAATTGTAAAACAAATAATGTTTTTTTATTTACATATCTGACTCTCTCTCTCACCATGGTGTCTCTTCTCTGTTTCTCATCTCCTTTCTCTCTCCACAATGGCCTCTCTCTCTCATCACATCTCTCTCTCACGGTGGGCTATTTTGGCGTGGGTCATGGGTCCAACGTGGAGGTGAGACTGGGGAAGTCGAGATCGGCATGGTATGGTGGCGATTTCTAGGTTTTTTGGGTCCATTTTCTGGGTATTTTTTGAGTCCAGATCAGTGTGGTATGATCGGCTTGGTATGATTGGTGGCGTGTTTAAGCTTTTTTCGATGTGGTTTCCTCTCAACAAGTGCAAGCAAGCCGAGTTGTACCTCCCATGGAATTGCAAGACTAAGTGCCACATCTATGAGAAGTGCGAGTACGAGCTCGTCATGGAGCGAATGATCAAGATGCAGAAGATCCGTGAACAAGAGGCCAACTCGAAGAGCGACAAGAAGAGCCCCATTCCTCTCATTCCCAACACTGCAAATGCTTCTTAGAGTTCACTAATGCCCACAAATCCCTTTTGGGTTAGTGATTCTGAATCCCGAAATATGTTATTTATTTGTTTTTCCTTTCTTTGATTGATGATAGGTTTGTTCTGTTTTTTTTTTTTTTTGGGGGGGGGGGGGGGGGTTTATTTATGATCTAGGATTTTGTTGTGAAATTTAGGATTTTTTGTTTGTGGGTTTTATTGATTGATGCGTTTTTGGTTGATCTATGAAGTTTTGGGTGTTTGAGTTGATGGGTTATTGTTGGATTTTGTTTGATTGATGCATTTTTTTTCTTGAACCTATTCAATGGTCTTAAGAAAAAATTATCTTTTGATTCTTCTCCAATTCATGGTTCAGCCAACGATCTCTTTGTTTTGAATCAATTTTGAATAATTGGTGTGTGATTTTGTCTCTTTGTGTGTTGTTGTAGATTCGGCATTGAGAGAGAGGCTGAATAAGATTATGGTTTCGGACTATTTCACCACCTCGCCGGAAATGAAGGCTCCGGTGGAAGTTGCAGATGGAAGAGAGCTAAAAATTAGAGAGAGGGGAGAGATGGGAGAGAATAGATATGATTTTGGGATATATTATTTTATTGTGTAGAAATATTATTTTAATGTGTTGTATTGTAAAATAAAAGTTGAGATGCTGGGAGTATTGTAAAACTGTATTGTATAATTGATAAAATGGCTTTTTGAGATAGTAAAATAGGATGTGATAGAATTCTCGGATGTGAATGCTCTTATAATTATATTTTTGAAAATTAGACTTGGCTCATTAGATTGACTAGTTTAATCAAGAACCAACCACCAATCCAATTTTTTAACCCGAAAAAATCAAAATAATTTTCATTACCATTATTACGATGATCGAACATGCCAATTTGACGAATCATTGTAAGTTCAAACAGTTCTTACTCTCTCTCTCCACAAACTCCAATGTTATCTAGCATGTTGCCATACATGAGCATTGTCTCAAAAGGTGCCTATCGCTGCTAAATGAGGTGTACGATGACGGTGGGATGTTGTTTGGTTACGTGAATAGGTTTATTTGATTAAAATTAGTGAGACTAATTTTAGAATAGGATATCCCTATCCTTGATTTTATTTATAACTATCCTTGTTTATTTGTTCTTAATAATATTAGGTATTCTAATATTATTATGCTCTATTATCACTATTCGAAAGTTATTAATTTTTTCAGATCATTTTTTAACAATTTTTCTATTTTTTATAAATATATATTGATTAATAATTTAACTAGCACTTATTAAATTAATTATGACATCATTACAGTAATTTGAGCTCTAGATATTTCAATTGAAAATACCAAGAGGTACTAGTTGGATTATAAAAAAAATGCTAATCAAGATAATACCAATAGCACTATGTTAATCAAGAGGTTTATTTTTGGTGGGGGTGGGGGGGAGGAGGATTTTCTTTTTAGATGTAGCTTCAACCTATGACATCTCCGCTCTTAATGATTGTTTTTTATCATTAAATCAAGACACCAATTAGTTTTTGGTGTAGATAAAGATCAAACTTCATATCTCTTATTCGATGTCAACAGACTTTATCAATTAAAACATATTATTCATTTTTTTTGGGTTATTAATTTGGGTTAACTTTCATTTTGGATGATATGTTACACCTTAAGTATCTTGTTTCTGTGTTTAAATTTCTAAAATAACCATGTCATAATCATATTTAAACCAAAACTAGGGCGTCTATAATAATTTAGGTGTTGTTTTGGTTTCTAAATAATTTTGTGGATGGTTAGAATTTAATTAAAGCTATGTGAAGTAAAATAATTTATAAAGTTATATTGGATTTCCAGAATTTTTTATTAGTTTAATAATTATGAATTATGAAGACAATTATGTAGTCATCATAGTGCTTGATTATGTTTAGATTAATTATACTCTAATATTTTTTTAGAGTGAAATAAAAATAATGCTTAAAATGTAGTTAAATATTATTTTATATGTTCAATCTTAGGTTAATTACCTCAATTTGGCATGTTTGATTAAACTCAAAAGTAAGATAAATGAGGAACCCCATTTTCTTTCTTTTGTGTGTGTGTGTGTGTGTGTGTTTGTTTCTATAAAATAAATAAATGGGAGTGTTTGAAGTAAGTTTGAACTGTGGGAAACCACCAAAAAAAAAAAAAAAAAAAAAATTCAATAAATGAGATGAGATTAAGATGAACTTCCTACAATTTATAAGAACTTTGACATGTAAAATATTTAAAGGAATAGAATTGAAAAGACTTTTGTATCCCAAACCCCACCACTATGTTTATATAACACAAAACAGCTTTTCTCTCCATTAAATTCCACAACACTTTAGGAGAACGTCCTTCATGGGTTGCTATAAATATATATATATATATATATATATATATATTTTAATTTACTTCTAAAACTGTACGTCGTTCTTCAGCCGTTCAATTATTGTTGACCACCAAGTCCCAGTCTTCATGGTTATGCAACAGAAAAGAACCAAAAGTACTTATCATATATTTGGATAGGGAAGATGGGAAAGGAGATTCCAAACATCTCTAAGTGATAGGCTAGTACTGGTACAAAAACATTTTCTCACTTAATCCTTATAGCGATGAGGTCAGGAGCCTATAAAATCAGTGATCAGTCCCCTAAAATCATAAACTAAATTTTTGTTCACCCATTTTAATCCACATCTTCCTAGAACCCTAGTCAAGATAGAAGTGTCTTAATTAATTTTCTGCTAGAAAAAATAAAAGATTTAAATGAAACTCAGAGCTACTATTAAAGATTTTTTTTTAAAAAAAATCAGGCCTAGTACTATGCATGCTCAACCTAGTAAATTGAATAGACTGCCAAAATAAGAGAGAGATAGAGGTTTGAGTACTGGAAGGGAATAAAATGGAAGCCAATATTAAAGAAGCAAGGGAAGGGCAAGGACAGATCTTTACCATAAGGCTGCACAAGGAATCCTTATTACCAACACTGGGAATCAAATTGCTGTTTAAGGAAACTCTTTCCAAAGGTTGCTTTAGCACTTCATTCATCACTTTCTCGTAACAAAATACTGAACGAATCTTCATATGACAGCCATAACACCACCACCACATCTTAATTAATCAAAAACCAAACCCTAAAGTTTTTGAGCCTATCAATACAATATTCGTTCCTCCAATTCTAGCTTATTCTTTCCATTATATTTTTTCTTGGGTCTCATAAGAAATAAGAGATACTAATACCTTATACTTTTTTTTTTTTAATACATTGTAAGTGGAGGAAGATTTGAACACCGAATTTAAGTATCTTCGTTGAAATCATCAAAAATTGAATTGCTAGAAAAACCCTTTGACATGAATTTGCAACATCAAGAAACATTTCAAAAAACCTAATATTTTCCATTTTTATCACTTCTTGGTCCTTGGTACACCCTCATAAGTAAACACACCTAAAAACACACATACAGATAGATTAAAAAAAAAAGTACTGATGCTACAGCCACTTTCATATACCACAACCCAAACAGACACCACAAGGTGCCGACAATCCTAATAAAGAAGGAAAAAAGGGAAAAAAAGGAAAGAAAAGATTTCTAAGGATATGCACCATTAGTTGTTGGAAGATCAGACCAAGAAAATGTTGGATTCCAGTATCCCAATTCACCTCCAGCAACAGAAGCTGACTCTAAAATAGATGAGGAAGCTGAAGATGAAGAAGCCAAGTTGCTTAGAACCACTGGTGAGTGATCATGACCATAGTAATTGCTTGATGATCTGAGCCTCTGATATAGTTCCTGAATCCCAGAACTACTGTTTTGAACTTCACCATTACTTACAAACCCATTTTGTTGCTGAGCTTGATGTTGATTGTTTCTCCAGAAAGAGCTGCATAGACCAAGAGAAGGGACCTGGCCATGGCCAAGAGGGTCCAACCCCAGGGTTCGAGCATTTAATGTACCAGTTGAAACCACAGGCTCAGTCATCAAGTGGGATCCAACCATGTTTCCTTCTTCCTTCACATGAACAGAATTAGACAAGGAACTAGGGCTATGGTTAGGGTTAGGGTTTTGAGTAGCTCTTAGTAAAGCCAAGAGATGAGAATTCTGTGGCGAACCCCACAGAATTGGGCTTGATGAAAGGTCATGATCGAAGCCAGTTCCGAGGCCTGACCTTCCAAACTCAGATGTTAAGGTCTTGATTTTGCTACAGCTTGACTTGGAAACTGAGGTTGAGATTGTACCATTCTTGTTCTTTCTGCAACCACCTCCAATTGGAACATTTCGGAGGGCACCACCTTTGGTCCAATAACGGCGACAAGTCTTGCAGAAGTGGCGAGGCTGAGTGAGGTTGTAGTTGTTGTAGTAACAGAACTTTGTGTTGGAAGAATCGCATCTTGGACACCTCAAGTTTTGGTTATCAGAATTTGATGTTGTTGTAGCTGTAGTAGCTGTTGTAGTTGAGGAAGAAGGAGATGGTGCAGGAGATGGAGAAGAAGGTGGAGTACTGGTTTGTAATACTACTCCATTAGTAGAGATTTTCCTCTCTCCTGCTATAAGGCCTGCACCTCCCAACAGTTCTTGGATCATCTTTTCTTCTTGTAGATCTACAACAATCCAAAAACAAGAAAAGCAAACAAGGGTTAGTCTTTTTGAGGTAGTGGAAAAGCTAAAGAAAGTAGTTTTTGTTGTGTATTAGTGTGCATGTGTCATCTATGTATGAGAGAGAGAGAGAGAGGTTGAATTACATGGCTTGCCTTTGCAAGTTCAGTGTGATTGGCTTTGTTGTTTGGCCAGTTGTTTGGTGGGTGTAAAAGAATAGGGGCTTGGAGGTGGGGAAGCTTTAATATATAGAAGAAACATGCAATGTGAAATAAAGCAACTACTTTAGACTATTTTAATACACAAGTGGTTTTTTGGATTTTGGAATTTGGTTGTTGGTGATTTTTGGGGGGAAGTGGTCTCTTTTGTCCATTTCCCAGTCTCCTCTTATTAATCATGCATTTCTCTTATGAAAATCTAATTTGACAAGACCCCATTATTACCCTAATGATTCAATGACAGTCAGAAGAAAGATCAACGAATTGGTGGCTATAGCTAAGACCTATATATGTGCAACTTTTCTTTCATATTCCTCATGTTGGCCTTGAGAAGCCTAGTAATAGTAACGGATTTGTAAATTACAAGCACCTTTTCTTTCATAATTCTTCATCTGGTTCATGCCATGCCAAAACCACAATTATGATGCTCCTCTATTGCACAAAACAATGCTAAAACTCGGTTTCTAAAAAATCTCTAGAGTTTTTATATATATAAAAGGTATATTTCCATTTACGTACTCCTTTAATCAAATACAATTAATGATGCAAATTAATATTATATTAGAAGTCTTGTGGCGTCGTTTCTACAAATATTTTGATGGTCATTTACATAAAAGCTATAACTATACATACATATATTTTAATATAGGTGCAAGTGGGAAGTAGAGCAGGGAATATGTGATGATAATAGTAATCAAGTTTTCTAAAAGAATAATCTTTGTTGTGGGGGATGTTTGTGTTTCCTTCCTGAAGATGCTGTTCAGGGAAATCATCATTACGAGTTAAGGAGAGGCTAATCACGTCGAAATACGTGTAAAGATTATGTCCCTACACCAACTAAAAAGCCACTGCCCGAAACTTATGCCTTGAATGTTGCCTTCCCACGCATACTACTAGAGAACAAAGGCCCAAAGATACATGAATGATAGCCTTCGTGTGTGCTAAACATTATTGAGTTTATTAACACCTGAATAAAAACGTGTTTAGGAGGAAAATAAATCACATTTATTGGTTTTTGAAACGTATTAGAAACTACAAAAACTACACTTATGAATAAATTGAAATTGAGTACACTAATGTATGATTAAAATATCCTGTAGGGTAGTGAAGTGGGTAAAAGATAGGCCTAAATTATGATTCAACCAGAAATATAATCGAACATAGTCAACATTATATATATATATATATTTTTTGATGTGAACATAGTCAACATTATAGAAGTGAGATTTGATAAGCCTCGGGGTTTGGTGTTGCTGGTGACCACTGAATTCATTTCATGCATGCATTTACTTCATTGTATACCTAGTAGGCTAACACTAGCTTCAATAAACATTGAAGTATATACTTTTTTTTTTCCACAATATATTTTCAAAACTTTCAACCAAAGACTAATAACTGTTCGCGATGGGTGAGTCCTAGAGGAGTAAATCGCTGGCCCAAGAAGTTTTTTCAAAGTGCAAGTATCCGGACTCGAACTGGGAAGCACACCCAGTCAAACCTAGGACAAGTACTTTGAGACCAAGTGCCCAACCACTTGACCAACCCACCTGAATTACATTAAAGTATATATTATATAATATAAAATTACACAATCTAATAACTTAATTATTAGCGCACCAATTTGATGCACAGTACTGTTATTATATCCTGTCTTTGGGTGTGACCTAACTCATACTTGGTAGTTGGTATGACTTAATTTTTATTAATTTATTCCACTTTCACAAAAGAAAAAATAAATAAAAATTGTGCACAGTGTATCCTCTAAAAAGGGCTAGGAATTTGAGAGAATAACTATTGATTTGACAAGTTAATTGGTTAAATAAGGACAAACTTAGTGGGAGGTCTTCAATGAAATTACATGAAAGGTACAAAGAAGACCTTGGACATGGACAAGTGAAAGATGCGCTTGCTTCGGTCTGGCATGTAACACTGTTTTACCAAATTAAAGAAACATAAGACAAATCGTAAATCAACTTGATGTAACCCTCATCAGTTTGCGAGTGTAAAATCACTGCTTAAGAATATTTTGACCAATTATGCAGTTTGCCACATCAACAGCATTTTAAAATACATGATTGTGTGAAGAAGGTGCTTTTTATGAAGTTTGAACTTGTGGTTTAAATGGAAGCTTCACTTTAACCCATTTAAGTATAAAATAGCTAAATAAGAACGTGAGAAGAATTTACTTTAACATGATTGTAAATGACACAGAATAGATATAGATATAGGGGACTGTTGATAGAGGAGGGGTCTACATGTCTTAAATTTTCTGAACCGTTTGTCAATCACTATCTTGATTCTGATATTATTGATTATTATGAAGAGTAAAATCTTATCACTTAAGCTACAAGATAATTTGCCCCATTATTCACGATCTAATTATGGTATTTTGTTTTTTTAATTTGATAATTATTATGGGAGTTGATTAAGGGATTTGAACTATGTATGTCTTTCTATTGAAAACACTTGAAAGTGTCAACTAATTAAGTTATAAGGTTTTTGGCACAATCTAATTATAATTTAATTTTTCTTATGTTGTGATGTTTTCAAAAAAATATTATATGAAAAACATACTCATTTTCATGCGGTTGGTTGTGAATAACATTTTCTGTTCTTTGACTTGCTTGGAAAATCATCAATATTTAATGTAATTCCCAAATGATTATATATGAACGTTAACTTTCATTCACAAAAATAGGCAACAAATAGTTAAAGTCTTTCTCTTTTGAAAATAAACGGAGTCTCTAATGGGAAAACAATCTCAAATTTTGGAAGGGTCTGATTTGATGGGGAAAAAAAAAACAAAAGTTAGGTAACGACAATCAGCGATCGATCCGTGTAAAAAGCGTGAAGACAAAGAAAGAAAAGTTAAGGTTAGAAGAATTTTTAGTGGTTTATTGAGTGTTATACATTCCAAAAAAGGCACAAAACGTTTTTCACTCTATTGGACATCGATTACCACAAAAAATGTTTTTTGTTGACTTGTATATTTCATTATAACAAAATACTTAAAAATGTAGAAAATATATTTCACCGAAACAAACCGGCTATGTAAGCCTCTACAGGGAAGCATTTTGACCTTCTGGATTACATGGATTGGTTAATAATCTTAGTTTCATTTTTTCTAAAGATTAATAAGCTTAAATGTCGGACCTATATAGACTAAACCAATATAATATAATCCAATCATGCAAATTGCAAAAGCTATAGTAAAAGCAAAAAAGAAACTCATTTTGGCAGGAAGTGTGTAGAATCAATCACTGCTGGTAAATTTGAGTGTGAACAAGGACAAACCAATTTGGTTACAGGACTGATGATTGAGACTGAGTTAGTCTAGAATTTTTTAAAATAAATTGAACCAAAGGCGCATGAATCACGACTTAAGTATGGTCCTTTTCAAACAAAAAATAATGCAAAGGAAGTAGGATTTTTTAGGAACCCAAAGAAGAAAAAGGTTAATGTTGTTGTTGCAAAAGAGCTAGAGTCTCAATCTACAGTATAGGCATGGTTGATAGCCAATTAGAGCCCGACAACATTGCAGGCAATTTGTACCCAGAAGAAAATGAAACATGAATGCAAAAAAGAAAAGCCGAAACCACAAAATAATATCAAAACTTATTTTGACAACACATAGCTTGATTGGCAATTTGGCATGGCATCCCCTTATTTTATTTAATATTTTTTAAGAGAAATTTATTACATAATTTTTACAATAAATTAGAAGTGTTAAGTTGTTAGTGATTCTAATTTGAATCTGCAATTTGAATTACTTTTTTTTTTTGCACCTATAACAGTTAATAAACTTTTTTTTAGAAAGTTTTAATCTACGACATTTACTCATGATGGGTGCTCTTTATTATTCGACCAAGACACTAATCATTTGTTAGTATAAACGAAAATTAAATCTCAAATTTTTTATTCAACCACTCGAAATAATTCAAAACCTATAATTAATAATAACTTAATATTTATAAATATTTGACTAAAGAATGTTATAATTTTTTTTTTTTGAATAAAAAAAAGTACATAGTACACTAGTTACTGGCATACATACCTGACCGCGCGTGCCGTCCGGAGAGCGAGAGAGAGAGAGAGAAGGACACTTTGTGAAGACCGACAACAACAACTACTACAACTTCAAAGTTGTAAACTTTAATCTTATATATTTAGCATCATAGGACTCTGCCCGCTGCCCGGATTTTTATGATTTAAGACCGGGCAGCAGAAAACGACGCGAGCTTATCATCAGTCTCAGTCTGAATGAGACACAAGGCGGGCAGCACGGGCAGTGCGGTCAAAAAATGTAAGTCGCCGTCAAAGGGTTCTGTCTGTGTGTAGGGGCAGTCGCTGCCTCGAAGTTCGGGCTCCAATCTCTAATCTCTATCTCTTTGGTCAGTCACTATCCAGCACCCCACTGCTTTCTCTTTTTTATAGGCTACTTGCCTTCCCCACATTATTATTCGATTCCCGCCAGAGTCTCTCTTCAAAGACGCATTCCATTGCATAATGCATACAATAAACTTCGTTTATGATTTTAGCTTGAACTGCATATTACATTTTTCAAATAATAAAGTCTCTTTTTTGGTGGAACAAAAAGAAGAAGAAGAAGAAATTTATCTATATCTTAGTTTAATGATAAAAATTAAATGTCATAAAAAGATCCATCTATCATAGGATGGAAGTTAAAAAATGGATTTTACCTCTAAAATTTATGAGTAATATAATTTTGTCTTTTCATCGGTCTAAGAAATCCTTTTAATTTTAGTCCCTTGAAATAAGATTGATTCAATTACTTCAATGAGTTGAATTGATCCCTCTTAAATATGATGTTGGTTTGATTTCTTTTTTCTTTTATTTATTTATTTTGGTACGAATAAGTTGGTTTAATTGATTTTGATCACTTAAATACGTGTTTTATAATATTTGATCTCTAAATAATGGAAAGCTTGATGTGCCGTTATTGACAAAAAAAAAGGACCAAATTGTTCCATTTATTTAAAAATATAATATTTTACATAAAAAACAATTATCATGACGCAAACGTATAAGTTGATATTCTATCAAATTTATATATATATATATATATATATATATAATTATAATGAAATTCCTTTAAATCTCTTGAGAATTTTTTAATAATTGAACTTTAATTGGAATAGTATTTTTTTTTAAACCTTTAATAGTAGAATTCCACTGAAAGTAAGTATGATAATAATTTTAATGTAATTGTAAAAGTCACATGGCAAACTTATGTAGTATAACTTGAGCCACATAATACAAGCATGTTGTGTAAAATACTTACATAAGACATAAGTCACATACTGCAAACACAGCATGTACGACCCAACTTTTATTATAAAACATAAATCATGGTCAATTATTAAAATAAGAAAATAATAATAATTTAGAGAAACTATGTTAATTATTTAAAAAATTTCTCAAAAAAAATGTTAATTATTTTAAAAAAAAAGTTGAAGGACTCCATTTGGTACAACCATAGCATGTAAGACAACCATTTTTTTTTAATATAGTATAAGATATAATATGATTTGGACATGAATTTATATCATTTGAAAAGAAATCTTTATTTGAAGAAGCATTACTTTTTAAATTTATAAAACCTTTGGCAATAAAGATTCACTTCAAACGATGTGCTTTTTTAAAACGGAAAAAAATAGGGAACCTCCACTTTTTCTTTTTTGAGGGGAAAGGGAACATCCACTTTGTACAACCATAACAGGTAAAAAAACATCTTTTATTAATATGGTAGTCAAATATAACCCCCCAAAAAAAAAATTGCTAAAAAAATAATAAATAGTTAAAGAAGGCTTATGAAAGGGGTACTCATATTGCTCCACAAGAATTCTCTTCAATTGGAATATCTAATATCTATATAGCAGTTTAGTATGTCTAGTTAATTCATTACCATTATCTAGAGTCATTATTTAGTGATTAGGGTCCTAGTATGAGATAAGTCTTGAATTTGAACATTCAGGTATATAACAATGCACTGTTAATATGACTTAAGAACTATTGTCTTATAACTAATATTCTAAGTGTACTAAAGTATATAAAAATTCTCTTTAATTAAAATATTTTTGTAGTACTTTTTAGTACGCTTAGATAATTCATTATTAATACCTAAAGTTATTGACAGTTTCTTAGGTAAAATACATTAAGTTTTCCAATCACATTTAAACACACAATTACATTAATTAACAAAGTACAAAGAATGTTATATTTTCTAAAAACAATTATATTCAATGCAGCTATTCGTTATATTGAATATATAGTTGCACTAATGAATCATACCTTATAAGATGTTTACAAAAATATAATAATAATAAATAAATAAAAGAATCATACCTAAGTCTTCCCTGTCAGCTAGAAATGCTAAGGCTCGCTACCGGGTTCTATGATTGGCCAAAGCTTCACATCAACAAAAAGGGGGAAGGAAAATAATGCAGTATATCTACAGAATAATAAGTGTACATACTTAGATGTTATGAATCAGTATGAAATGACATTGCAATTTACAAAAATGCATGGGATGGAATGGAATCCCACATTCTACATGGACCCCGCCTAGTGTCTCCCCTTATGCGGCAATACAGCTTTTCTAGGGCTCCTCACTTTTTTCTTCCCCACTTTTTATTTTCAAGTGTGATAGGTACGAATTTTCCTACTAAAATATCATCATAGTTCATCCTGCGCTTTCCTTTTTTTAAGAAAAAAAAAAAAAAATCATCCTCCATCTCTCTTGTCTGTCACACTTTTCCTTTGTATTTTGAAAATAAGGCCAAACCAATTGGTTCAATCGATTTGATCCTCAACCAACCTTAATACCGACCTGGTTATACAAAGAGGCTGAAAGTTCATCTAAAAATTGGTAAGAAAAACCTTGTAAATTGAGAACCGAAAGGGTTGCCCATGTGAGATCTATGAGAGATTTAGGGTACATTTATATAAACGGTTGCAAAATAGAGTTTTGAGTTTGAAATAAGTATTTGTTAAAAATCTAAGAAGAGTTGTTGTGAAATAGCGTCTCAGGTTTTAAAAATGTGTTTTTAAACTCTAAAATCGTCTAACCAAACGAACCTTTAGAGTACTAGCATCAGGTGTGCTAAATGTCAAAAGTTAGCATTTGACACACTAAACACCAAAAAACCTTCTACATCAGATGTTCTAAATGCTAAAAAATTTAACATTAATATTATATGTGCTAAACATCATATTTGGAACTATACGGGCATAAAATCTTACATGTGCTAAACATATTTCGTTGTTTTTTTTATTCCAATTTCTCTCTCCCATGTCACATCCCAATTTCCTCTCTCCCTTTCTTTCTCTCTACCTCTCTCTTTGTCAGATGGGGCCACAATAAAATATATTTGTTTTGTTAATTTTTTAATATAAATGAGATTTGTTTTAAATTATTTTAACGTGATGTAATCTTAAAATAGAAGATGTAATGTAGAATGTATTGCAAAATTGTATGTTAAAATAGATAAAGTAACATTTTGATGTGTCAAATGCTAAAATTTTAGAATAGTTAATGCTAGTGCTTTTGTTCAGGATGGTTGAAAGATTGTTGAGAGAGTTTTTTTGCTTTAGCTAGGTTTGGTCTCACCATCTCAGGTCTCATATCTTTTTATTTTTCTATAAGGTTAGATGACTGGCCTCTTATGCTTCTTAAAATACTTGGATTTTGTGAAGAAAAAAATGTGTTTTGGACCTAACCTTAATCGGTCTCAGTATCAATAATTCAAGATACATAAAGATTTGAATAGGTGTAGATTCAAAGCATGTTTGGGAAAAATCTTAAAGTAAAATATAAATTATGGATTTCTCTCCAAAATATATTTCAATTTTATATAATATGATCAATATTACATATATATTATGTGTGTGTGTGTGTGAAGTATATATAGGTATATTTGAGTTAATTACAATTTGTCCACATGTAATTTGCATCAAATTTGATTTGTCAACTTACGATTTAAAAAGAATTTGCAATTAACACGGCCTTTTAACATTTTTTCCAACTACAAGTAAAATTTCACATGTAAATCACTTGAGCTAAAAAATATTGTTATACCCGAGTTATGTGAATTGAATTGTATGTTGTGCAAGCAAATGTTGAGTCTCACACAAAGTGTTTATTAGATTGAACTATGCTATATAAGTGATTATGGGAAGCCTCAGTTGCAACTTGATTTGTCATTTGGGCATGGTTTTGAAACTTGGATTACTCAAAGAACCAAAAAATAGAGAGGTTCAAAGTTTTTTAGGTTGGACCGATGTCTAATAGAGGTCGAACCGTGATGTGTTATTTAATTTTTTAATAAACTTAATTCATAAGTTTTCCTTATATATAATAATTTTCCATAGCTTACCACATAAAAGGTGTGTGGCCCAATGGTTGTCACTTAATTAGGACATGCAAATGAACGGCATGTCAACTTTTTTTTTTTTTTTAAATTACATTTTATAAAAGCACATGCAATTAGTAAGAAAATTATGTATGTCTTACGGTGGTCTCTTGCAACCCATATTTAAAAAATAAATTATCTGAGCATAAGAGTGAGATTAAGTATTGTGAATCCAATCCATTGCACATGAACTGCATTACAACTTGGTTAGCACTTTCTCGATATACTATAAAACCCTTGCCAGCCCAAAATTAGTATTTATTAATCTTTTAACAAGAAATCAGTTATTAGGAGTTTTGTAATTTAATTAATACATTTTAGTGTTTTCAACAGAGATGTTCAAAATTCGAACTCTCATTCCTCACTATTTAAAATTAATACATTTAAAATATAAAATAAACAAGTAAAAATCAGTCAAATATCAGTCTTTCAAACACAAGGTCTGCCTCTCTTTTGGTCAGTACAAAATTTTAAAGCAGGGAACTTTGTACAGCAAGTGTAACTTTTAGTCTTGTAATGAACATATGTATACTCTATTACTCTCTCTTGGGATCCACAGTTATCTTTTCAAACTAACGAAAATAAAGGACATTTTGTATTTCTAAAACATTTCTACAATTAAAGAAGAGGAAATTTGGTTCTTAAAAAAACCAAATTTTTGGGGACACCGGACACGTGTGCTGCATGTTCAGAGAAAATATCAAAATTCAGTGTCTTTGTTGCTCTTGATATAGTATGTCAAAAAAATTTCACTTTTTTGTTGTGTTATATTTTTTACAAAGCCCTAATTGAGTTTGTTTATTTATTTATTTTTATTTTTATTAACACTTGGAATTTGAGTGTGTCAATTTAGTCTTTGCATTTTCAATTTCAACAATCAAATTTTGGACATTATGTTTATGCATCAATAGTCCATGCATATAACTATGAGCACTGCTTTTGTAATTTAATTTTAATAAGTAATATTATTTACCACATTCTTTATTTATATATTCTTTTTTACACAAATGGTTTGATAAATGAGTTATAACATCATTTAATGCTCCACCACTTGCACAGGTCCTGTCAATTCATTTGATTTTCATTCTTGTGAACATATTCTCATGGGTTTGGCTACTACTCAATATGTCAGAAAAAGTATCTAAAATTTTGAAATTATAAATTTGGAATATATTTTCATTTTGAGAGAATTAAAAAGTACTATTTTGTGGAAATGTTCTATACATTTGTCCTTTCTCATTTAAGAAATATGGGTGATGAGGCAAAATCAAGGGCATAGGATATGATTTATTTTATAAAGATTTAATTGAAAATTCTATTTGTCACAAAAATAATGTTCAAAAAGTTTATTGTTCAAATATAATTAGATTGATTCAAAGGTGGATTATCTATTTGAGGAGAATCAACTTAGGCATGCAAATACTAAATGGACAAAATTTAGGTACATTTCTTTAAAGATTAAATTTTAGGTTCTTCAATTTAATTCAACTAAATGGTTGTATGGGCCAATGAGTTATATAGTTTTTTTTAGGAAATAAGTTATATAATTAAATTTAATTGTTTCGGGAGAAGATAACATCTTTTGTATTGCATTAATCAATGTAGATACATAATTACTTGAAAAATCTATTATGTAACGTCTAAGAAATTGTACTAAGGTTTTACTCAAACTAAATTAAAACTAACTTAAAAATGTAAAAAGGAAATTATTTTATTTTAATGAGTATTCACTTTCACAAAATTTAGTTGTGTGTTGCGCTTGGGCTTTTTATTATGATTTTATTAATGAATATCTTAAGAGCACAAATAAAAGTGTATTTAATATTTTATTAAATGGTATTTTTCATACATCTTTTAAAATATAAATTGAAATCATGCACGAATATATATTAAAAAAAATGTAACTAAACATAATTGTAAAGAATTTGTGTACAAGGAAATTATTGACAAGCATATTCTTATTTTTAAAAATGTTTATTGCAACTCATAACTAAATTAATATTTGTTACTCCTTAGCATAGAGCTTGTTATATATTTTTGTTTTTTATCAGGAAAAAATTGAAGAGGAGTAGTTTTAAGGGCATTACTTGGAAGAAGAAACATGAATAAAATTATTTTATTTCATTATGAATATTTCAATTTATTACCATATCGAACTTATATTCGAGAAACACCATGTTCTTCAAAACTCTACATTCTCTTCGTAGGGGGCCCCCATTCTCGAGCAATACAACCAAAAATATGTCATATGTCGAGTCCACAGCGTGAATTCCAACGGGAGGGTTCAGTCCTGACAAAAGCTAAGACGAAACAGGATCCTTCCTGCAGGACTACCCATAGATCATGTCTTTGTACAACAAAGCTTGCATGTGGGTTTATTCTTTATTCTTTATTGGAGTTTGCAGAAACTCACAAAAGGATATATGAGCAAGGCAGAGAGAATTTCTCACTGACATTTGGAGGACCCCGCACCATTTCCTTCAATTCCAATTTTCTGTTACCAAGACTATAAGATTTTGATTTCCATAGGAGTTAGCATTTTTCTGTTGCAGGCTTTGGCAACAAGCTAATCTCACTTTTTTAACTATAATATATATATATATATATATATATTTTAAGGTTCAGTTGCCATGTGATTATTTATTCCATTTCAGTGATTTTTAGTGATCTACTTTGAAAATCCCAAACCCATGTGGAAGAATGAGATATGGAATGTTTGATTCGTGTACTTATTATCAGTTAATTAAGTTTAAAAGATGTGACCTTGTGAACTTTGAAAGTAGTTATAAATAATACACTACTGGGGCTCAATGATTATAATAATACAAAACAAAATACAGTTTTCCAAACCATATTAGAAGGCCTGATTGGACCAAGAAACGAAGAATCAGCTGGCTTAATGTTTTAGTCATAAGTGCAAAACCGATTACTATTGACTAAGTATTAAAAACTTCTTGAATGTTTGAAATTAACACTATATCATGTGTTACACGACAAATGTGAGACACCAATCTGTTTTACATATGGCCAAAGGAAGATATTGCTTAAACATACGAAAAAAACATAGAACAATAAGCTTACTCATGTTAATGGAAAGGGGCATGTTATAGCTCATTCATTAGCTAGAAGAACAAAACTAATTTCTGATTATTGAGCTTGGATGAAGTGTCTCTGATGTAAAACAGATAGCAGATACTTTTTTTGAGTAAAGAGACCACCAGAAATCAGCGCACGAGAAATTCAAGAAATAGAAAAGCATTAATAGAAATTATTGTTTACAACAAAATTGCGCAAAATTTGGTGATATGAAGGGAAATAGTTTTTTAGGTTGGCAAATTCCATGACTTATAATTTTGATTAAATTTGTATTCAGTTATCATTAGTGCAAGATTAATTGTGCAAGAAGCAACACAAATGAAGAAGAAATTTGTAATTTAGATAAAGTCTCGATTGAACTTCGATTGCACTTGACACACTTGATTTATTAAGACTCGGGGACCTTGTTTTATACAATTTTTTTTTATCATATTTCAAATTTTTTGATCATACACTTTTCAGAGGTGAAGAAAGGCAGAAACTCAAAGCAAACTGAGAGAAGAATCTAGCCTCCATCCCAATGAATCCAAAAATACAAAAAGAGATATTCCTATCTAGTGCGTATTAATTTGTGTAATCAAATCTTGAAATGAATCGACCTAGTGTGAAATTGTGGTATTTAAATGTGTCGAATTTGATTAATTCCTCTTAAAATCAATTGAGGAGTCAAAATTGTGTGTGTATATATATGTACCATGGTGTTTTTTTTTTTTTTTTTGGTGGGTGTATTTAAACAATAACGATATTTCGACTAATACAAGAAAACAAAAAGAGAAAGAAAAATGGGATATAAAACATGTTATTTGGTTAATAACTTAATATATTGAGCTTATAAATGTACAGATTTTAATAATGTTTATAAACATATACATAAATATAGATATATTTATAAACATAAGGATAATGCATATACTAATATTAATTAATTGGTACTAAAATATTTTATTTCTCTATCTTGAAACAATTTTACAATTTCGAATTTCAAATATCATTTTGACAAATTTATACTTAGAATATGTGAACTTTAAAAATCGAAGTTCTCAAAACTCAAAAGTATAGGTGAAATTAATTAATTAATTATTATTATTTTTTTGATAGGAAGGGGAAATTTATTAGTAAAAAAGAAAGGAAACACTCTGAGCTTAACCATTAGGCCGAGGACAAAAGGCATAAAAATTTGTACCAACAAATTCAAAACAAAAGCACATATCCTAGCTAAGATTATCTTACTTTATGTATTTATGTATTACTATATGAGAATAAGATGCCCATAAATTTGCAAATTATGCATGGTCTAAATTGATGGTTTAGTGCTTAGCCCAAAGCACTGATATTAGTTTCGGTTTAGCACTTGTAGAAAAAAAGCACTAATGTATTTTATATATATATATATATATATATATATATATATTTTGCTAATACTTGTAAGTTTTTTAATTAAGCAAGGTAGAATCTTCTGCATTAGGATTTGTATAGTTCCATGCACGAGGCCCAAACAGAAGAGCTAAGTCCGCTTCAATTAGATACTGTGATGATGAGTACATATTAAAGTTAGAGCCCACTTTATATCTGCAATTGTACATAAGCACTCTGTCCTCTGAAGAAAAATGATCAATAAAAACCAAACTATATGTGTAGGCATTCACACTGTCCTGTTTCTAATATCAGAAATCAGATTGCAGGGAATTTAGGACACTATATGGCATGGAATGTCGCAGCCCTTAATGAATGCAATCTACTATATCTATAAATATGAAAGAATAACAAAGAAATAATTGTTCCAATTAAGTCAACAAATGATTGACACGGAACAATATATATACTTGTCGCAACATGAACACCAATATGTTTGCTATTAAGATTTTTGAAATTATAGCTATGTACCTGTCAGTTTGACAAATTATCCCTCAGTTAAATTATTGTAAACAAACACAAAATGGTGTAAGCCATGACATTCTAACTGAAATTGACGTATGTAAAATATATGGAGCCCACAAAACGTTTTGATGGAACAAGATGAAAGAATCTCATAAAGGACGACTGATATTGTCTTCCACACAAATAAATACAAAATCATAAAGTTTGATTGTATGACTAACGTTTCCTACACCCCATGTTTTTCTACACATGATTAGATACACTCCAAGGAGTTGCCTAGTTGATGATAGATCTTTTTTCCAATTCCAGATTTCGTAAGATCCACAACAGTGAATCATGTTTCAATGAAACTGTTGCTGTTGAGCTCGATGCAGTACAGGAAAGTCACTCAGTTTGCATTAGAGGAAGCTAAAGATGAAACATACAATGTCAAAAAGAGAGTTGGTAGAACGGTTGGCAATTAATCGTACGTGCATGGTTTGAATTTTGAGTCAATATGTTTTCACCAAGAAAAAATCTTGACTCTCCATTAAACATAAACAAGCCATATTGATTGAGCAAAGATTTCTATGTTCAGAATATAGAATTCAATGATCAAATTAATAAAAACCAATAATTGAAGATGCTGACTGCTGTCAAACTCTACTTGGATTTTATTCCAGATCGATATGTGGATGTGCGTTCATTCAGAATTTCAATCCTGTGTAAAGCCTGAACAAGGACAGAGCCAATAATATGACCTTGGAGGGCCAACTAAAAATATCATCATTAATTTTTTTTCTTTATATACACACACACACCATGTATGAAATCCTCTACCTCATGTATAGTAGTACAAAAGGGAATTATAAACAATATAAAATATAAGTTGAGTACATCCAATATGTGTACTACAAAATTATACTTATTAAATTTGACAAATTGTGTAAATATTGACAAAAAGATTTGATATTTTTAACACCAATCGTTAATTTAGCTAAGCATCTTTTGTGTACTATACAAATGCAAAAAAAAAAAAAAAAAACTAAGCATCTTTTATTTAAGTACTAGTCATAAAGTGTAAAGACTAAAATTCTTATTTGCTTTCCTTTATTATTAGAGAATATTTTAAAAATAACTATGTATTCATAATAATTTTATGAATATCTAATCAATTTATAAATTGATATATAATTATAAATTAAGAATATGGCAGTATAGTGACACTGCATTCTCTTCTTCATGAAAAGAACTAGGGTTACGTTCAAGTCACCCCAATTATTATAAATATCGAATTCTAGAAAAAAAAAATGTAATAATATATATAACTTAATTATCACTAATGAAATTGTGGTTCTATTTAAATGATTATAGATAGCCGCCACATACTTTCATATAAAAATTATCATTTAAAAATAATTTTATTTATAGATATATAAAAATTTTAATTAGGATTTAAGGTGTAATAAGTCGAAGTGTCTAACTATCTTTATAGTCTTCGTCTCAAAAAAAGAGTTTGAAGTGTCTAACTACTTTACCTAGCTGTTCATATATATAAGCCTATTAAGATACTTTTTTAATATGCACATATATATTTTGGATTTTTTTAAAGTGTCTTAAGATATTTTATAATATACCCTAGCTTCAATTACCTAACTCTCTTATTATTATTTTTTTAATGAATTTATTTACCTGTCGTTGGTTTACCTACCTCTCTTATTCTTAGCGAGGGACATGCTTAAGTCATTGGTTTTTCTATCCATCAATCTTAATCATGGCACCACTAATTTTATTATTTTATAAAAAAAAGTTTGGTTATTTGATCTCCTGATACTCTGCCGTGGAGGCTTGACCGAGACATTTAATATAAATAATATAAGCAGCAACGGGGACATGGTTAGTACTTATCCACTATCTATAGTTTTAAATAAGTCCATAAAGGCACCCTCATTGTTCTACACAGGCATCCAAAGTACCTATCGTTATCTTACTTACAAAAAGTCTTAAGCAGTAATTAAGGGGAAAGGTTGTGCATTGGACTCAGATAGAATGTTACTACATAGCAATTTTTGAATATATGACAACATCCTATCAGATCCATACACATGACATTGGACCTAAGTTGAACCCATAATTAAGTACCCCTACCAATACCATTTACTTTCCTAACAAAGAACATCGACACACTATGGCTCATTTTATGTGAGTAATATAAAGAACTAAGAAGTCAGATAGTAATTAATACCGAGAGCATCAAAATTATCAAGAATTTGTTGAGAATCCCCTATCGATGTGAGTTTGGAGAGCGGTAGAAGTGGCGTTTTGCATGTTTGCGTTTTTTTTTTTTTGGCTGGGTCCTATGTACTGTTCATGGAATCCACAAGTACGGAATTTAGCAAAAAAAAAATTTAAAACTGAGTCTCATGGCACTATTCACACATTTAAAAATTATTTTACTACAATGTTTTCAGCAATAAGTTTTCAGTTTTCAGCAATAAACGGTATCTAAACAGACAATTACTACAAAACAAAGAGATACAATTCAAATTGGGCCTATGGCCATCTCAATCCAAAGCCTAAATAATCAAAGGCAACAGATTAGAGATAGGTATTGGCCCATTCCAATTCAAAAGGGCAACCCATCTGGTACTAGCATTTCTTGAATCTTTTTTTTTTTTTTTCTTATTTTCTTTTTTAAGAAAAAGCTTGTCTTGAATCTCTTGATACAAATAACCAATGAATTTCACCATTTAACATCTATTCTAACAATAAGAAATAGTCAAACTGAGATATTATCGTGAAAAAGTAAGACAGTTATTGTAAGAATTGAAATTGATCTAAACGTATATGTCTCCATTCTCTATGTAATGATGGCTTTTGTCTATTGATGTAAACATAATTGTCATATTTTGTTTTTCTTGCTCAGCATGGTGTTAAAGAAAATGATTTTTAAGTTGAGGTCACTTTCACTTCTTTTATCCTCCAATATTAATATATTATGTTTGTGTTGCTTTTTCATATTCTAATTTTGATTTTTGATGTCACTTTCGAAAATCCTGTGTCAATTGACAAAGATACTTGGACTCATCTTCAACCTTCATCCAAACCTCTAAACTTGCATTTCTGATACCCAAAAATCAACTGATCTCATAAAAATAATACACAACATCAAACTAGCTTCATCAAACAAAATATTTATCATTAAAGTTACACTGAAATAAGTTACTTTTACCATAACCTTAAGATATAGGTTCAAGTTAACCTGGTATAATTTCACAAGAGTTACACCATTTTTAGACCGTAGATTTCTGTTAAATCTAACGGTGATAAATCACTACTTCTCATGCCATTAATATAGAGTCATTAATGCTAGATTTTATATTTTAGAGGATATCCTAGTATTAATGACTGTCTATCAAATTTTTTCCATTTCTTTCTTCTTGTGTTCTTCTTCTTGAGTTTGGTTCAAGTTACACCTGTTGTAACTCTAAGTAATATTACACCACTCAATATTTTTTAATTGGATGCAAATATTGACAAATCCACCGTTAGATTACATTATTTTTGTATATTCTTCATGCTTGCAAAACTTCGAGGTGATCAAAAATTAATAGCCATGTCATCAATCAACTGTTAAAATTCAAAATTTTGTAGTTTAAAATAATGCATAAAATATGAATTTATAGATCAAATGGTAAATAGCATCTGATTGATATGAAAATTGGCATGCATATTAAGAACGTATAGAACATGTTATTCAACGGTTGGATTTTCAAAATATTAATTCAATAACAAGTTATTGAGTGGTGTAACATTGCTTAGAGTTACACCAGGTGTAACTTGAACCCAACCCCTTCTTTTTTTCTTTCTTTTGTTTTCGTGATTTTTTTTTTCCGGATAAACACACCTGTGAACCTGGATATTTTCATCAATATCTGGGTTTCTACGAAATAAAAAACTATCTTAGAATCAGATTTATCATTCTCTCGAAAATTAAAGGATCAATGTTTATCCTCAATTTATATTAAACACAAACAACGATTACTAAAATTAAAGGATCAGAATTTACTTTTGTGCCTATTAGTTCCAAAATTAATTACTAAAATAAAACAAATCATGCCTCTTCCAAACTCCACGATTTCATATTCCTAAATATAAAAATTAGTCATATATCAAATAACTTGATTCATTAAACAAATTCACCAACAAACTGTTATAAAAAGAGAGTTTCATTAAGAGGTGACCATGAATTTCTGAAGAAACTTATGTAAACCCATCACGTCTTGTAGAACAACACACACATATATAGAAGTTCAAGATTCAACGTTGATGGCTATGCCCACAAATAATAATAGTGTTTCCATTCAACCAAGTTGAGGAAAACATAAAGAAAACATAATTGGATAAGAAGCACAATGGGCTTATTTGACATCCTACGAAAGACATAACTTGTAATAGTCACGTGGTATATTATAAAATAATAAGGTCATGCTAAAGAAGGTCTGCAACTCAGAAAGTTAGGAATAACACTTGTGCAAGGTTAGAGATAAATTAATGAGAGAGAGAGAGAGAGAGAGAGAGAGAGAGAATAGTAATATAATATTCTCTACCATTAATTTGGTTAGTTAGTGTGACAAGTAATAAATGTTTAATAATGACATGGATAGTTGACATTTTTTAATCGTTAGATCTAATAGAAATCTACGGTCTAAAAATGGTATAATTTTTGTAAAGTTACATCAGGTGTAACTTGAACCCATCTCTAACCTTATTAATTACCAATTAAAATTACAAGTATAAAGTAAAATAAAGTGGTAAAAACTAAAAAGATCACACATAAAATAATAATAATAATAATAATGAAGTATGATATATTAATCTAAGCAAGCTTTTGAAATGGGCCTTATGTGTTGAACAGTTCCAAATTTTAAAGCCCCTTGGGCCCAATGCAATTTGTTTTTAATAAAAGTCCCCAAACAGCATATATAAATATATATATATATATATATATATATATATATCTCTCTCTCTCTCTCTCTCTCTCCAATCCAAACGGATTGGTTTAGCTTACACTTAAAGTTTGAAAAAACAGTCCGATCAGAACTCTTTCTCTCTTCGTCAAAACTTCACACACATATATTTATTAGGGTTTTTCGAAAATTTACAGTCTTTCAATTTTAGTCTGATCAGAGATTATTCCACAACCATGAACTGCGAAGTTTGCCAACTCAAAGATTTGGTAAGCTTTTTCCACATTCACTCAAATAATTTATATATATTTAGCTTGATTTTAATATAAAATTGCTTTATAGGAAGTGGAGCACTTCGAGATACGAGAAGTTCTACGCTGTAAGATACTATTTTTTATTTTTATTTTTTTTCAAATTTTTTGTTTTTGTTTTGGGTTTTTAACTATAATAAGTTTTTTTTTTTTTGGTTATTGATTTGAATAGAGTTTTGAGGGGAAATTTTGTGTGTGCAGGCATACTACACACAATTGTGTTTCATCGGGCATTAGGTTTAGTGCGACCTAAAGACGTTGATTTGGAACTTTTTGATGTTACCTATGTAAGTCATTCTGAAATTTGTTTTCTTTCTTTGATTGGATCTAGTCTTTGTAGTTGCGTATTATGATTATTTGAAGTAGTGAAGGTTCAGTGAATAAATGTCCAAAGTATAACATTTCATTGGTCATTAGGTGTTTGAGAATGGTTTACAAGGATTAGTTGTTGTGTTGGATGCCTTTGGTTTTGCTCTTTTTGTTTTTGGAGCTTATTTGCTTATGTATAGTGTTTTAAAGCCTCATAGATACCCACTTTCAGCGAATCAGCAAATGAGCCAAACCAGAAGTGCGTTTGAATGCGCTTTGTTGATTGCATATTAGCTGAGAGCATTGTAGAAAAAGTGGGGGATTTTTTATTTATTTTTATTTTTCTGGGTGTGGAGCCTGCCAAAATAAGCTGAAAGGGCTGGCTTTTTTTCTGGGTTTGCTAAACAAACTCTCAGATTAATGTTGTGCAGCAAGTTCCCCCTGAAATATGCATTCACATTTCCTTGCTTGCTTGAAGACTTGGCAAATCATGTTGTAATCTAACACTAGTAGACATATGCCCACCTGTTTGACACCTAAACAAGTAACAATAAAATTTGTTCATTGTTATTTAATGTTGGCCTAAGATAGCAAAGGGGGCTACCTTTTATGTTGAAGGACCTTCACAAGGTTATCTTATTGCATATATATTTTTTAGATGTATCTTCCAACTTGCTAGTGTTATTCTATATGGTTCTTTTCATTGGATTGGTTGAAGCTTAAGCCTTCAATTTCATTTCTTGTTAATGCAACCTTTCCTGTTGTATAGGTGCAATGTGGAGATGTGGAACTTGAAAAGAAAATAGATGAGAAGATTGAGCACTTCATTAGCTGGGTAGAAAAACACCCAAACAAGAAAAGTCAGGTCTGTAGTTTGCCCGTGGTTTTTAGTAACCATATGATATGATTTGTGGGTGGTTTGTAAATATCGTAATGACCTTTTTTTTCCTTCCCTTAATGGTGAGTCTGTCAATCTTTAAAGTTGCATTCAGTATATAGCAAATATGTTCTTATTTTATACTATTATCAGTTTTGAAAATTGTGTATTACAGACAGTCATGGATGTGTAATGCATATCTGTTGTTCATTTTAGAGGGAATCCAAAATGTATTCACTTTCCATGATTAAAGGATTTGAGTTTTTGTTTCAGAAAATGCCATTATCACTTTATGTTCCTTCTTTGTTATATTTTAATTCTTGCCTTATGGAGTTTGTGGTAGCATATTACAGTTAACATCTTTGTGGCATGCACATAGATTCTAGAGAGAAAAAAAAAGATATAGTGGTTTATTGAGGATTTAATTGCATCACTCTTTCTGATGTAATTGTAGTTTGCACTTTTTTTTGGTCCAATCTCACTAATATACTGCTGTATTATCAAAGCAGATATGCTTATCTTTCTATGAAGTGAAAAACAAGCAGCCATATTGGTTCACTAATAAAATTGAACGCCTATATTGGGAACAATGGTATATCAACCTGAATGTGGCCCAACACCCGAAGGCACATTCTAGCAAGTCTCATAATTCCAAAGTGGTAGTTGATCCAGGAGGTACAATTCCTATTGTGCATTGAATTGAAGATTTTCTAGTGCTTCATTCCTCCCAGGGTAAACTGATATATTCTTTCCTTATGCGTGCAGAGGAGGAAAGAATTGCTCGAAGGGCAGCAGTTGAAGCATCTCTTCGTGAGGTATTGTTTCAAATAATAAAATTTGTGAATGAGAAGAAGGATCATGTTCCTCCCATTCCAAATGGTGATGGTGTTGTCTATTTTCCCCATGAAATCACCATCCCTAGGTGAGTTGTCCTTTTATCTCTCCTCATCTTTCTGGTGTCTATATTAATTTAGTTATATTTAGTTGAGTGTTCAAAAGCCTTTGTTTTTTAACTTCTGTTTTGGAAAATTGTCAAGTTTGTTGCTTATATGATATTTTACATTCTATGTGGTAGAGTGGCTTTTTATTGGACAAGTCATATGTAATTATGAGGGCAACATTGTGTTTTAGACATGTTCATGAATTTTACATAATGAATTGATTTTGTCAAATATCATTCTCATATTTCTTACAAATTACACCCATTTTGTTTGACATGTTTTCATTTTCGTACCTATTCTCTCAAATTTTTTTTTTCATTTCAGTTCTTTAACTTACGTCTATGTCCAACGTGGTCCTTCCATCTACTTGTGACAAACTGGCTACTGTTAAGCCCTAAAAATGATGTTGTTTTGAATTTTTCAGTTTCTAAATCTTAAATAATAAGTAGAAAAATCACTTCTTTAATATTATTGTTCTAAAAACATATAAGAAATTGTTACAAAATTGTTTTTTGTGCTTGTTGATAAAGCACCAAGCCTATAGCCACATTGCCACCACAAGCCACCACTGTGAACACTTTCCTCACTGGCACAACCAAAACTTCATGCTAGGGGCTGCACAACCCAGCCTGGGAACTAAACACCAACCTTGCCTGATTAAGCAAGTTCAGCAACAACACCAACCTGGTGATACCTCTCATCAATCACCTTCATTGTTCTTGCCCCTATCCCTACATGCTAAGCTATGGCCAACTTGCTGCCAAACCCAATCACCCAACTGCTACACATCGGCCAAAAATCTCATCATGCCAAAGCACCACATCACCCAAAACTTGGCCCCTCAGTTCGTCACAAACACCACCCAATCAACCCAACCCATCTGCCATAGCCTTCCACACCATCCTCCGAACACCATCATCTCCAAATCTCATGCTGTTTGAAGCCACCCAAGGGCAATCGCAAACCATATCGTCAATCCCAAGCTACTAGCTTGAGCCTTCACCACCCAGTCACCAAGAAATGGTGCAGAGAGAGAATGAGAAAGAAATAGAGGATGTAAATTGGGAAAGGCTTTGGTTGAGGAGGAAGATAATTTTATTTATTTAAAAAAACATATATGTAGGAATTAGTTGAAATATTTTTTTTTGGGGGGGGGGGGGGGTTTAATTATATATTTTATAGGGAAAAATTTTCAAAACTACATCATTTTGGGAGACTTAGTGGCAACCCATTTTATGGAGGTGTATGAAAGAATTACATTGGAAACAGTTGTAAGTTAAAGGGTGGGAATGAAGAAAAATAATGAAACTATATGGAAGAAAATGAAATTAGGAAAAACATAGAAAGTCTTGAATCCATGATCTCACCCTCCTCCTTGCTCTTAGAAAGGGAGGAGGTACAATTATGAATTACAGCTCATAGGCCTGGGGCTAGGAAAATTACACATATTAAAGTTGATCAAATGTGAGCTAATAAATTTTATTCAGAAACTGAAAGAATATTGACATGCAAGAAATTCATGCTTTAAATAACTTATAATTGTGCCTTTTGTATATAAAAGAGTTTTTTAGTCTGTACATGCAGGTGGCACCTCTTTTTATGCTGTATGACCTTTTTGTCTTTGTTTAATTCATGTTATTGGTTGTCTAAACTTGTAATTTATTTAAGATAGTTTTATTCCTACAATGAGGAGGATAGGCTAAAGATAGTTTGAGGGGATGAATTGGTGATTTGTGGGGAAAGGTATCATGGAAGGAGGGTGGCTATGGGAAAGAAGTAATTTCATTTACTTTTTGAAGTGGCAGAGATGCTTTTCTTTTCTTTTTTTAAATAATTTTTTTAATGAGATTTGGGTATTCTAAATGGGTGATATAAATGCCAAGGAAATTGATGTAGTCATGAAGGATTAATTTGTTGCTAACTCACAAATTCATCTATTGAAGTTAAAGCGGTGTGATTTTAAATTTCTAGTTATGTGTGTTCTAGGCTTAAAATTTAATTTGGTTTTTTTTTTTTTAACAAGTAATTATTATTTTTATATTTAGGGGAAAAACTGTAATTTCTGCAATCTGTTTTGATTAAGGGTACGTTTGATGCAATGTAATAGACACTGTAATGGAACAACTATTAAATAGGAATAACCATTCACTTGTTTGGTTAGGTTTTTATTACAAGTAGTAGCTATTCCTTAGTAATCGCTATTCTTTAAAATGAAGAATAGCTATTCCTTCTCAATATGGTTGTAATTACTATTCCTTAACCTACATAATTAACTATTAAAATAAAGTTACCAAAATGCCCAAAGCTACTACTGCTATTCTCTTCTCCATTAGACTCTCTCTCTCTCTCTCTCTCTCTCATTATTTTTCATAGCTTCGTTGATGATTTGTTGAAGTTTTCTTTAGGCTTTAGATGAGATTTCTTTTACAGTTGTTCTACCACCACGAGATAATGGATGGGTTTTTTTTCTTCTTCCTTTTATCAAAAGGGACGGGATATTTCTTTTAAATCTTCTTTTTAATAGCACAAAATATATACAAGAAGAATACCAGTAATGCACAATTCCCAGCTTCGCAAATCTTCATTATCTAGTGGTGGTAGAAGTCTGGCTTCAGGTGACAATACTCAATTTTAGTTTAAAAATAGGGAATTCTTTTTGAAAGGGTATTATATCACCCATTTAATTAATTGCTTGCTGTATCCCCGCCGTGTCATTTCCTAATTTTTCAAGAAATGCATTGTTGCTAAGTCCCATGTCATGTCGTGTCCTATGTCATGTTTGTGTCTATGCTACGTAGGTTTTTAGTTTACTAGTCAAACTAAGAGTGCTAATACTATTAGTACAAGAAAGATTCCTTATATATATATATATATATATATATATATGTATGTATAATTGTGCTCAATAAACTCAAAGAATATATGAATTCAATAAAAATTGGAGTATTTTGAGCATCAAGGCATGTAGGCTTTCATGTGTTATTTTCTTCCTCTCTTCTTTCATTCATGTGCTATCGTTCATGGGTACTTGTCATATGGACCCTGAACACCATATATTTCTCTCCTTTCCTCTCTCTTTACAACTCCAAGTCAAGCCCTTTTTCATATCAAAACCCTAAAACCTCACAATACTTTATCAAATAGCCCTTTAAAAAATAGGATCATCAAACTTTCTAGCCAATTTTAAGCCCAACCCTTTCTTCTAAGGCTCTAAATCCTAGATACACAAATCCTCCTAAACCTTAACCTGCCACAAGCACACATATACCCCCAATTTGTTCTACATCAATTGTGTTCACATGATTAGTAGTTGTCAGTACTGTACATCATATAACTACTTTGTAACATTAGTAAATAGTCATGGAGCCAGGTAGGTCAGCTTGAAGAATTGGTCATGGAGCCAGATAGGTTCTGGTTACAGTTGTAGTTGCGTGACATATACATACTAGAGGAAGGCCACTATGATTTCCTTTCATGCATAGTACCTTTGGGGCATTTTTTTTCTATGCAAAAGCATATATTGATGGCTATTTCTGGTTTCTGTTGGCTAATAATTGCCCCTGTTGGTCATGCCCACAATTTTAGTTGACAAAATTATAGGATGGTTAATTGTAGGATATATCTAACCAAAAAGTAAAAAATCTACGTTAGAAATATAAAGGTTGCCATCTTAAACAAAAGCCAAAACAATGTGTGGACTGTATTTAGTGAAGGTTGCCATCTTAAACAAAAGCCAAAACAATGTGTGGACTGTATTTAGTGAAGGTTGCCATCTTCCGCCTATTCTACCTACGGAAACCATACATGCTTCAGTACCATCAGGTTGGCTCTTGGCAAGCTATTCTTTAGTTGATAACAAGGTCAAGCTTAGGTCTATGTTGCTGATACTTGTTACCGTTCTTGTGAACAGACTTGGTTGTAATTTTTAGGAAGCTCTTCGTTTAGAGCTTTCTTTTGTTAATAAAATTCTATTACATATAACAAAACTGTTCTTCTGAACAAATAAGCTGCATCTTTGTGCAACAAATGTATTTAGAATCATGAGCATGGGGTCAGATAACATTGATTGACTGCCCTTCATGCATTATTCTTGCTTTTGTTAAGAGGGTGTTGTTTCTTCTAAATTCTAATAATTTCTATTAGGAAGTTTCTCTCAAGCTCATGATTAGAGTGCTGAGTTTATGTTGTGCTGCCATTGGCCAGTTCATCAGATTCTGCATTTGGAATGGACATGATCAAGAGGATGCTCCAAACCGGGCATCCAACCATGCTCAGCTGATTATCAAAGTTGACAAGCTATACTACTTATTCCCAGTGTGTTCCAGAAGTAAAATGGATTCTTATGTTAATATCTCAGCGTGTATATATCAGGTGGGTGCAGAGAGCTGCTGAACCCAGCAACAGTTCGAAAGTAAATCCTAGGTGCATTTTAAGTTGCTTTATCTTTGTAAAAATATTCTTCCTTTATAACCTTCCCTTTATCCCCTTCTCCATTTCCCCTTTGTCTATCCCTGCCGATGCACATATTGTCTATGTATATAATGAATTGAGACCAGTTTGATCAACCAGGACCATATAGGTCATTTCATATTATGGGCATGTTACATGTTTGCTTGCTGATTAAAAATTATGATTTTTTTTTAGTAAACAGTAATATTTATTAGAACACACACGAAAATAGTAATATTAGTGTTTTAAACTGGGTTTATAATATATTATTTAACTAGAGTACAATTACAAAATGACCTAATTTTTGTAGTTGTAAAAAAAAATGATAAAGTTGTATATGCAATATGGTCTATCAGTGGAACTGGCATCTTTTAAAGGTTCCTTAGCCAAATATTCTTTGTTCTGGCATATATATGAAAATGATTAGGCAGTGGCGGCTCCATGAATGTTTCTCAAGGTGTTCTTGGGTAGGCTTACTCTGTTACAATTTTTTTTTTTTTTTTAGCTTTGTTATGAATACCATTTCAAGTCCTGTTTCGGTTTGTTTAGTGGAACGAAATATTTCGGTATCGGTCTATTTCAATGTACTGTTTCAGGGTATTTCGGAGTTTCTAAAAAAATTAAAAATAATATATATATTTATATATGCTTATACAATATATAATTATTGATTCAAATTCCAAATAAGTAAACTCAAATAAAATAAATCATTTAGTTTTTTTTTTTTTTGAAATCTCAAATCATTTAATTATTACATAACAATTATTGTTTTAGAATATTAAAACATAAATATATAATTAAATAATAAAAAATAACAATTAAAAATAGTACAATAAGAGTGTATATATGTATATCACATTGGGAAAATGCAAGACTCAATAAATAAGTTTGAAATAAAACTCTTTTGTCAGCTTTTTGAGTTTTGTCATTTCCAAAGCTTTGTCACGTGGGTGGGGTAGCAAACTAAAAATCTAAAAGGCAAATTAAAGAAGAAACTTGACAAAGTAAAAACTAGAGTAAAAAACGAAAGAAGAGGCAGACTAGCAGAGCGTCTGAGACAAAGCAAAGAAGAAGAAAATGAAGAAGAAGAAGGGGCGACCATTTGTTTCTCAGGGTGTTCCTAATTTATTTATTTTGAGGGTGTTCCTAATTTTTTTTAAGGATAGATAAATAAAAAAATTTAAATTATTACATAGTATATATAAACGTGACGCCACCACTGTGATCAGGTTGATAATTTCATTGATATTCAACTGATGCAGAGGGCATTCTTTTTATATTCCCTAGTGGGACCCAAACCCTTATTTACAGGTATATCATATATGATATTGACACATGCTAAATGTGAAATATA
Source organism: Quercus aquifolioides (assembly GCA_019022515.1). NCBI lineage: Eukaryota > Viridiplantae > Streptophyta > Magnoliopsida > Fagales > Fagaceae > Quercus > Quercus aquifolioides. The sequence continues at coordinate 46,663,408 of CM032334.1, read as the reverse complement.
TACAATAAAGTCAACTCAGGAAGGATGTACAAGTAGTTGGCATATTTTTGTCATGCAAATGTATCTGCTAATAAATATTAGTGTGCCTTTCAAAAAAAAAAAAAAAAATATTAGTGTGATGTAATGCTTCAAAGTTCAAAATATCAATATCGTATGATTGCAATTTAAATATGTATCGATGTATCCGCCAAGTCAGGTCGGCATCCTGAATCTATTGGTTATTTTTTACGATATTGCAAAATTTGCAATGAATCAAAATCTATTTGTAAGAGCATAAGGTCTCCTTTCTTTTTTCTTTCTTTTTTTTTTTTTTTTTTTTTTCTATTTTACATATTTACTTTTTAAAATATCACATATCACATTATTTATTTTACACTACATTTTATTAAAATATCAAATTTTCTTGATTTTTTTAATTGTTTATCTTTCTTCACACACAACAATCACTATCCATTCTCTTCCTCATATTTGAGATACATAAAGAAAGAATAAACAACTAAATGTAAAATGAGTATTGTTAATGTATATTTACATAATTATACACGGATTGATGTAGGTTATTTTAAGGTAAAATTGTGTAAATTTTACACTTTTTTTTTTCTATTATACACGAATTAATGTGAATGATCTAATTGGTTGGGCATCTTGTTGAATGAATTAGCTTAATTTGGCCTTCCTTTATAAGAATGACTAGACATGGCAAGTTAAATGCAATTTTGATTAATGTCTTCGGGCTATGATGTATTTGTACTCAGATTTTCATGGAATGCAATAGAATGTCTTTCATCATAAGGAACATGGCTGGAAATAAATTGGTATGTTTAGCCTTGCTTCATAGAATGTACTTACCTTAAAAAATTCTTTTCCTATCAAGAGTTTTATATTTCAATAAACACCTTAATTAAGGTATTTTCATTGGATATGATTCATGTTCAACCCCACTACTATTGAATTAAAATAAATAAATAAATAAATCTTTACTTGATGGGCATTGTGGAGTATTTGGTTGAACAAAAATGTCCAATCAAACTTGAACTCTTCCAAGAATAATGCTTGTGCCACATAAAGTGACACAATTTGTGCCACAACTCGCTCATGTGGCGAGTTGTGAGCGGTAAAGAGATGACCCTACATAGATATATCGTCATTTTTCTATCACTTACAACTCACCACATAGACAAATTGTGTTATAAATTGTACTATTTTATGTGGCACTAGTCCAACTCTTCTTCCAAAGCACTCCCTAGTTTCCACCGACAACCGTAGCTTTGTTGAAAAAATTGCGGTAAATGGCAACCTCTTATTTTTGGATAATGGATTGTTTCAAATTAGGCAACTTGGATATGACTGGGGTGGTGGTCCCAGGGCCTCAGGCATCAATTTGGTCACTGGGTTTGTCACCATGTGAGAAATTGGCTTTAGAGGATGAATTTGCCTGTAGTAATAATAGTTTTTAATGAAAACAGACAACATTGACCCCATTTTAGAATCCCAAGTTGATGATTGTGGATTTCTCCTCCAAAGAATTTATTGTAAGAACGTTGTATTTGTGTGAAAATTTGACTTTATTTAGAGGATGAATCATGGACTACAACTTGCAAATTCCATAGCGTTTTTTTAATTTGGAAATTGAATTGAATGTGCTTGTAAGCCGACAAAGCATGCATTCATAGAAGAAAACAAGAGTGTAGATGCATTATTGTATACTAGTATGTAACTCGTGCTTATACATAGGAATGATGAATTATAGTGATGTTATTGATGTTAGTTTAAGTTATTATATATATATATATAGGACATTAGTTCGACCATAATATTTGGAGGTATTAAAATGATTTTTCCTTACAAATTTAATGATATTGGTTGCGACATAATTTTGAAAATTATTATTGGACACTACATATACAATATCAATTTACTATCACTACCTGTGAAATGCTACTAAATATAACACAAAACAAAAGAATAAATTGGTTTAATAGTATCTCCTAAATTGACTGGATAAGTGCATAGGATTGTTTAGCTCAATTACAATTTGTTACATTCAAGATCTTCACATACAAAATATCTAAATAGAAATAGTATAAAAAAAAAATACTCATTAGTTCAAAAAAAAAAAAAAATAACAGCAAAAATATGAATAATCTAATTTGTAGGAAAAGCTAACAAAGGCAAAATCTAATTTTGATTCTAATCAAATTTTATCTAAGATTTGGTTTTATATATAAATATAAATATATATATATATATGTGGAGACGCAGGCCCAAATGTATATTAGGCCTTGGGCCTTGGGCCTTGTCCGAGGAGGCCACGTGGTCCGAGAATAGATCAATAGCAAGGAAGGCGTAATACTTCGAACTTTACGAGCAAATTGTGACTATAGAGGGTGGGAAAGGTTGTCCGAGGAGGAATATCCCCTCGGCTAAACGCAACGAAGATTCCCTCGAACTTTATGAGACTTATTTATATTCATGTTGTACTCTAACTGTACTCAGTCTCAACAATCATTCTCTAAAACAATAGTGACTTTGGCCATGTATTTCTAAATTTTCCAGTACCTTAAGACAATACTGTAAAGAAATCAATGGTGGAGGCCAGAAAGTACATACTGCAAAAAGAAAGATGCGAGAGAGGAAAAAGATGAGGAGGAGGAGGAGGAGGAGGAGAGTGAACGTTAATGCTATGTGCCCCCCCCCAATTATTAAGACGAGGTAATGCTTAATTGGATAATTTATAGAGAGCAATAATACCATTACCATGAGTGTTTTCTAACCCATAGATCTAATAGTAATCAGTAGTCTAAAAAAGATGTAATTCTTGTGAAGTTTTTTATTTTTTATTTTTTATTATTTTTAGAATCAACTCTTGTGAAGTTACAAGGTGTAACTTAAACCCATATATATATATATATGGTTAGGTTCAAGTTAAATCTGGTATAACTCTAAGGGTATGTTTGGTAGACTGTAATAAGTACGGTAATATAATAGTTATTCCTATGGTTTTGATATTCTTTAGTTTAGTTATATTTTTATTATTAGGAATAGTAATTCCTTATGAATAGCTATTCTTCAAAATGAGGAATAAATATTCATCTTTAAAGGCAAGGGCCGGAGTTCAAGTCTCCAGGAGGGAGTTTCACACCCATATACACTTAGATTAGGCTAAAGTAGAATTCTATCTTGTATAAAAAAAAATGTTGTATTAGCTATTCTTTAGTAAGTGCAACAAACAAACTTTACATATACATTTAACAATTATAAAAATAAAAAATCATAAAAAATAACACATCACTCTTAAATTTAAAAAATAACAATTTTTAAGGAGATATAATTGTATGAGAAGATATTTCTTAAAATAAATCTTAAACTTTATTCTAATGTTATAACTCACAACCAAATTTATAAATAAGTTTAGTTTTTACATTACAATACATTTTATTTCTAGTAATAATGATTATAATTCTCGTCGTAATATTCAATGTACTAAACGTAACCTAAGTAATATTATACTACTCAATAACTTGTTATTGAATTCATATTTTGAAAATTTAACCGTTGAATTACACGTATCATATGTTCTTAATATGCATGTAAATTTTCATACTAATCAGATATAATTTACTATTTGATCAATGACCTCATATTTTATGCATTATTTTAAACTATAAAAAATTTGAATTTAAACAATTGATTGATGACATGGTTATTGATCTTTAATTATTTTTAAATTTTGTAAGCATAGAGAATACATAAAGATAATGTAATCTAACAGTGGATTTATTAAAATTTACATTTAATTAAAAAAAATATTGGGTGGTTAAACTTGTTTAAGAATGCTCTTACACGGTTACACAATTGCATAGGGATGTTACGTGCGATGAAGTGTCAATTTTTAAACCCATAACTAAAAATATTAAGATTTTTAATTTTTATTATATCATTGGTGTAACATCAATGAAATTCACATTCATGGCTACCTTAGTTTGTAAACCATTTGTAGTAACAATTATTCGTAACAAAATAGACCGCATGTTTAGTAATTTTTCCTTCTTGAAAATTGGCTGTGGTGTTTGAAATATTTAGGAAAAATTCAAAAACTTACATGAACCGACCAAATTCTCATTTTTTATTTTTTATTTTTTAATAAAATTTTAGGAAAGACCAAACTATTATTGTCCAAAAAAAAAAGTCCAACCTTTGGTTTTACCGTTGCATGGTTTTTTAGATATGCTACATCTATAACATTTTCACATTACTTTTACAACAAATCATAATTAGTAAGTTATCATTAATTTTAATTTAAATGTATAGTTTCTTCCTCAAAAAAAAAAAAAAAAAAAATTCTATAGCTTAAATTTCTTTTTTGCCCATCTATAACAACCAATTACAACTTTTACTTAAAATTTGTTGTGAAAGTATTATGAAAATATTGTGGGCGTAACATTTCTCATTTTTTTTCTTTTCTTTTCTTTCTTTCTTTCTTCTTTATTTATTTATTTATTTATTTTTTTAAATTTATGAATACCATCACATGTTTTTTAGACATTATATTCTATTATATTTTATTTCCCATATGGCTTCAAATCCATATATATATACCCAGAAAAAGAGTCAGCCCCAACTAAGAAAAAAAAAACCTAGGAAAACGACAATGGGAGATGATGTGAAGCACTTTGTTTTAGTTCATGGCGTTTGCCATGGGTCTTGGTGCTGGTATAGGCTTATCGCTCTGCTCAAACAAGCTGGTCACCGTGTCACTGCTTTGGACCTTGGTGCTTGTGGGATCAACCCCAAACAGCTAAATGAGATCACTTCTATTTGGGACTACGTGCACCCGTTGATGGAGTTCATGGCCTCTCTCCCTCAAGGTGAGTCTGTGATTTTGGTTGGTCATAGCTATGCCGGCCTTTGTATCTCTCTAGCCATGGAAAGCTTCCCAGAAAAAGTTTCACTAGGAGTTTTTGTCACAGCCTATATGCCAGACTTCAAATCTCCACCACTAACTCTCATCCAAGAAGTAAAAAGTTTCTTTCCCAATTCCTAATATTTCATTTGACTTTATAGAACTGCTATTTTGTTTACTCACTTCATTATCTTCTGCTTTGGTGTTGGGTACCACAAATCAGTATTTCAAAAGGACCCCAAAAGAATCCACAATGGATTGCCAATTATCTTTAGATTCGTTATTATTTGGCCCGGATTATATGAGAACCAAGGTGTACACCCACTGTCAATCAGAGGTAAGCTTTACAAGCAAATTCATACTTTTCTAATACTTCATTTTAGATTGTTTTTTTACTTTCCAAACGAAGTTGTTTTGGTGAACTTGATTGTGTGAATTGGATGAAAAGATTACATTGAAAATGAATAAAGTCAAAAGGACTAAAATGAAACTGAAATGAAGTACAATTAAAGTCAGAGAGAGAGAGAGAGGTATTTGGAATCAGCCAAAATATTGTACTATATTATTCTTACTATTTATATGGTTGACTTGCATACAGGATTTGGAATTGGCTAAAGTGTTGATAAGGCCAAATGGATTGTTCATGGAAGACTTTTCTAAGGAGGGTATGTTAACAGAAGAGAAGTATGGGTCAATTGATCGGGTTTTTATAGTTTGCGAAGAAGATGAAGTGATGAAAGAGGATTTCCAACGCTTGATAATCGAGGACAGCCCCCCAAAAGAAGTGATTTTAATTAGGGAAGCTGGGCATATGGTGATGCTCTCAAAACCCAGTGAACTTTGCCAATGGTTATTGGAAGTTGCTGGCAGATATCATCGTCTTTCTTAGGCCAACCATTAAAGCTTCACAAAGTAAAAGCAAGGTAAAGGTGTTGGGTGAAGTTGGAGTGTTGGACATGCAGATGGTCCTTGACTGATGAGTAAATTTATTCAGCAAAAATAAAAATTATTTGTAATAAAGGTCAAGGAATCTCAATTATGGTAAATTGCTATGTTGTTAAAAAGATAACCTTCTAGCTTTTTCTTTTTTCCGTTTGCCTTTAATCATGGATCATTGAATGTGACCCTTTCTTATTTTTATGAGAAAGATTATGGACATAATTTTTTTTTTAAACCACTTATATGATAGATTGTTAGTGATAAGTAAAAAAATTATGATAATAGTAAGTTTAAGTAAGACTAGTAAAAGCCGTGACGGCTATAGAAATTTTTTTTAAGGATAATCATTAAAAAAAAAAAACTTAAATTAAAAAAAAAACGCAAATATATAAAATTTTATAATTTTCTTTTTCAAGTTTTTATAATTAGGTTGTATATATGTAAAAACTTGTAGATGATTGTGGATTTGCTTGTAGTAGTTATAGTTTTAATAAAATTAAACAGATGGGCGTTGTGGAGCTGGTTGAATAAAAATGTCAAATCATCCAATTGACTTGAATTCTTCCAAAGCACTCCCTAGTTAGTTTTCACCGACAATCGTAGGACTGTTAAAAAAATTGTTCTTTAGTTTAGGCAACTTGGGTATGACGGGGGTGGTGGTCTTATTAGACATCAATTCGAATTTTGGTCACTGGGTTTGTCTCTTTGTCAGAAATTGGCCTTAGAGGATGGAAATTGAATTGAATTTGCCTGTAGTAGTAATAGTTTTTAATCAAAACAGACAACATTGACCTCATTTTAGAATCCCATGTTGATGGTTGTGGATTTCTGCTCCAAAGAATTTATTGCAAGCAGGTTGTATTTATGTGAAAATTTGAATTTATTAGAGAACGAATCATGGACTTCAGCTTGCAAAATCCATAGCGTTTTCTTATTTGGAAATTGAATTGAATTTGCTTGTAGTAGTTATAGTTTAAATCAAAACAGACAACATTCATCCCATTTTTAGAAATCCCATGTTGAAAATTGTGGATTTCTCCTCCAAGAAATTTCTTGTAAGCAAACAAAGCATGCCTACATAGAAGAAAACAAGAGTGTAGATGGATCATGAACAATTTGTTTCGGACTTGATACCCTCCTTTGGAGGTTCAAAGTTTTGTTGATTTGATTTATCTTATTGTGTTAGACTATTAGTCTCATAACTTTTTTATCAACCCCCGAAAAAAAAAAAAAAAAAAAACTTCTTTTAATTTTTTAATAAATCCTCCAAATTGATGTGTTAAGCGGTAGGGATAGCCATGGACCAGGTTTGGGTCGGGTATCCCAAACCCAACCCGAAAGTTTTACTTGTGAATATCTGATTAGTATCAATATCTAATTGTTAATTGGATTTTTTATCCATGAATATCCATACCCAAACCGAACCTGGTTTTTTTTTTTTTTTTTTTTTTTTTTCATTGATGGAATTTTAAATTGACACTTTTTTAATAGTAATTTTAACTCTTTCCTTAAACTATTCATAAATAAGTAAATAAACTTTCCATTTTTATATTATTTTTGCTTGATTGTATTATAGGGTCAATTTTACAATAATCCATTAGCAACTCTTGTGTGAGGTAAATATTGTCTAAAAACATTTCCTTGTTTGTTTAAAACATTGACTAACCATTTATTTTACATTGAAATTAGTCATTAATTATATTTTTTTAAAATTTAATTCAAATCTTATTTATTACTTGGTATCCAATTACTATCGGTCTATTACTTTTTTGACGAAAGAAGATAAAATATTGTTAATAATTTGTATTGATATGAAAACAGAGTATGAGAAAGAGTACGTTCCTGGGGAAGACCAAACCAACTCAGTGATCATAGGTCCAGGAAAATACAAACACCAATGCTTGTTAGTTTGCAAACTACAACAGCACAAAAGCGTAATGGTCACAACATCAGCTGCTTATGTATAATAAGGCCAGCCACGAGGTGTGGGTAAATCTTCCAGTAAGGTAGTCTATTACTTAATGTGTCAAAAATACATGTTCATTTGTTATTATTATTTTTTATATAAAACATTCTAAGCCATAAACAGAAATTCTAATTAAAGTGTCAAACAAACTAATTTAAACCTGTTTCTCAAAAAAAAAAAAAAACTAATTTAAACCTTCTAAATATATACAAATAATCAAATAATTTAAGGAAATAAAAAGACATGATTGACGTAATCTTGCAAAATACTTCAATATGCATCTTATAGGAAGGTTGACATGCACAAAAAAAAAATCAACTAGTAATTAATAGGAAGATTGATGTAATAAGTTCTTATTTAACATATTCCCTTATATATTCTTAAGAAAATTTTGTGAGCAAATTATGTCAATCTAGTATTTTATGGAAAGTAATTATACTAATGACATGAATAATTTCCATACAAGTGAAAGTCAAAATCATGATATAAAATATTTTGAGTAATGTTATAACCACAAACTATTTTACAATATTTTTACAAACTATTGATGTGGCAAATTTGTATTAGTTCTAATATGGGTCCACCACTAACATCACATTTATGTTTACCAATAGTTATTTGAAAATTACTAAAGCTACATCAGCAATTTATAAAAATATTATAAATTAGCTTGTGTTCATAGCATTACTCAAAATATTTTACTTTACAAAGAAGGAATAAATAGCAATAACACTTTCGATAGAAGTGAAAGTCAAATTAATGTTTTAAATTTATAGAAAATTCTTTTAGCCTATGCACTAAAAGATTAGGTTTCACGTTTAAAAATTTTTTAAGCAGTCACTGACCTCTTCTACATCAGTACCTTTTTTTTTTTAGAATACCTAGTAAAGTGCTTCCATCTCCTAATAGGTCCGTTTGGATACAACTTATTGTTGCTTATTGTTGCTAAAAACTTATTGTTGCTGAAAACACTGTAGCAAATAAATTTTAAATGTATGAATAGTACCGTGGGACCTATTTTTAATATTTTTTAATGCGTGAACAGTGTCGCACTGTTCATGCACAGTGAAAATTGTCTCCCACTGTCTTCAAATCCGGGCCAAAAAAAAAAAGAAAAAAAAAAAAGGGAGAAAACGCAACTCACAAAACGCGCCGCATGTTTCATTGCTATCCAAACTGGTACAATAGATTCAAAGAGCAGTACAGCGCCGTCACAACAGATGTGATTTTTTTTTTTTTTTTGGAGAGAGAACAGATGTGATATTTAATTAGAATTTGCAGCAGTGGTGCTAAATAGCCATATTGCTATTTTTTAGCACCATTGCACACAAAAGAAGCACACAGCAGTGAAACAATAAGCAAAATTTTTTGCTTCTCCGCTACAGTGCACATCTAAAAATAGACGTGCACTGTAGCTCAAAGGTAAAAAAAAAAAAATTATTTTAATCCACCGGTGATTAAAATAATACCTCCCTCTCTCTCTCCTCTCTCTCTCTCTCTCTCATTCACTCTCATCTCTTTCTCTGAACATCCCTCAAGCTCACACTCTCACTCCGGTCTCTCACTCTCTCAACTCCGGCCTCTCACTCTCTCACTCCGATCTCGCCTCACTCCGGCCTCTCACTCTCTCACTCCGGTCTCTCACTCCGGCCTCTCACTCTCTCAACTCCGGTCTCCCAAGCCGCCGATCGGAGTGCTTGCTCGTGGATCGCCGACCCAGCTCGCCGACGTGATTGGAGTGCTTGCTCGCCGATCGGAGTGCTTGGAGATTTGGGTTTTTTTTTTTTTTTTTTTTTTGTTGTGGACTGGTGGTGGTGGTGGCTGTGGCTGAGGAAAAAGATTGGAGATTTGGGTGTTTTTTTTTTTTTTTCCTGCTGTGGACTGGTGGTGGTGGTGGTGGTGGTAGTGGTGGTGGTGTTGGCTGTGGTTGTGGTTGTGGCTGAGAAAAAAGATTGGAGATTTGGGTTTTTTTTTTTTTTGCCCTGCTGTGGACTGGTGGTGGTGGTGGTGGCGGTGGTGGTGGCTGATGGTAGAGTTGGTTGTGGATGGTGTTGTGGATGTTTTTTTTGGGTAGTTTGATATATTATTTTATTGTTGTAGAAATATTATTTTATTGTAGTGTTTATATTATTTTATTGGGTTAAAATCTAAAATAGATTCACTGCTGTAGCATGTGTGTAGGTAAAATAAATAAAGTGGCTTTTTGTGTAGCTAAATAGCTAAAATTTTAGATGCACTGCTGCGAATGCTCTATTAGCATTAACAAGTATGAATATGTTTTTAAACAATATGGATCAATTAGTGAGAAGTTGATGATTGTCTGGACTCCAAAATTTTTAGAATTCTTAAATAAATAAATAATGGTTTTATATATGGTTGATCAAAAAAATTTTAAATATTTTTTTTAACTATATATAACATCATAAGTCAAAATAAGTGCAGCTTGTTCAGTTTTTTTTAATATTAGTCGCTAATTCGTGCAATGTATGGAAAAATTATTAAATTTAAAAATTTAAAATATATATATATACACACACACGCACACACGTTGTTTACTACATGTAGCAATTATTCAAGATACTATTCAATCATAAAAAATAGCAATAAAATGAATAACAACATACTATAGTAACTATACTATCCAATAAACATTGCAACTTTAAATGAACAATATGTAATATCCAATAAAAATTGCAACTTTAAATGAACAACATGTAATAAATTGAAAAACAATTTTTTTTTTTTAATTCTCCGTATTTGCAGATAGTGGCGCCAGTTCCGCATTAAAGTTTCTGCATAGTTAGAGGAAAGCTGATGCACTTTGATGAAGCCAATATAAATCCTATCAGAATAAAATTTTTTATATGCATATGTGGTTGGGGGGTTGGCTTTGCAAATTGCAGTGCCTTCACTTGTAAGAATTCCACATCAACATGCCTCTTTTTTCTGTCCATCCACGTGGTTAAAGACCATTCACTTCTTTAGTTCCTTATCTCTTAATCTGGCCTTTCCTTTTCCTTTACACCTTATTGACTCACTTCTTCTTCTACTTCTTCTTCTTCCTCTCTTCTTCTTTTTTTTTTTTTTTTTTTTTTTTTTTTTTTTTTTTGAGACATATTAACTCACTTTTGAAACTAACCATTGTTGGAATATTTTTATATATAAAGATTACAATATTATTATTATTATTATTATTTTATACAAGATAGAAACTCTACTCTAGCCTAATCTATGTGTATATGTGTATGAAGCTCCTTTCCGGAGACTTGAACCCCGGCCCTTACCCCCCCACGCCATAAGCAGTTATATTTGTAGAGTGACCATCGTGCCAAGGGTGTGCGGTGGTGATTACAATATTATTATTAAATGTTGATTTAAGTGTATTAATTGAAATCAATTTCTTTCTTTGATGTCTTTCCTATTTTGAGTTGGCCAAATTAATGCATATTGATTAAGCAAACTTTTCCAAACGTTGGTGCACCTGATGTAATTCCTTATTAAGTATTTTCTTTTAAAACTCAAACGTTTTGTAAATTGCTAATTTGATATGTTTCTTTCTTACAATAGCCAAAGAATCAAAGTAATAAACATGAGAATTTGTTTCTAACGTATATCTCGTTAAATGTATTTTAATTTGGCATGGATTCTTTACTTTTAAATAGTATTCTGTATCCGGCCATATGTGAGAGAGAAAACCATTATTCTCATGGATATTATTTTCATGTAAAAGATAAAACTCTTTACTTATTTGCTGAGTCAAAATCCTAGTTTCATGAAAATAATATATTCTTGTATATACTATATTTATGGTTAAAAGAAAGGTACTGTTGAGAGCTTCAAATCCTACAAGTGGTGTAAACTTGTAAGGATAATCAACGAAAGTGGCTGGATTGTTGTATTCTGGTGGCGGCACGCAAATGTTTTAGTCTACTACACTATAAATCCCGTAGACGCGTGTATCGTCTCAAGACAGTGACTTGGTCCACGCCTCAACCCAGCCATCTAAAAACATATATGAATTGACAGTAATTTGCTTCTAATATTATGAGACTACTTTGAAGAAACATCGAGGTAATATCTCTCCAATGTTCTCTAATTTTATGGTAAATTCTAATTTATGTGAATTTTAATAATTTATATGATATGTTGAATGTAATGAAATTCAATTTATTTATCAATTATTGTTCTTAGGAACAACAACCATGGCATACACTTTACTGATCGTACCACCATCGCAACAGTTTGTCTAATATTGCTTCAATGGGCTGATAAGTTTGAATGGCTATTGAGTTTGAATCATTGAGGTCAAACTTTCTGGGTTTACGGTCTCGAATTAAGCTTCGTGTGTAAGGAGACTTCATAGCTCGCATGCGATGAGATTTCATTGTCCAAGATCGAACCAATTTTTGCTGGCTCGAGAGGTCAAACTCTCTGGGTTTACAGTCTCAAATTAAGCTTCGTATGTGAGGAGACTTCATGGCTAGCTAGAGGAGATTTTGTTGTTCGCAGAGGCTTCTCAGTTTGCACTCGAAGTGGATTACTTTGTGTTTGAGCTCGCAGAGATTTCATAAGGTTTCACTATGTACAGTGGGTCTTTAATAGGTTTTCATTTTGGGGGTAACATACCTCTCATCTTTCTCCTCCGCATCCTCCTTCTCTAAAAGGGTTGTCTAAGATAATTTTCTGAATTGGGTGAGAACATGTGTAGCAAAGAGAAGAATTGTTTTACGAAAATAGTCGAGTAGCAAATCGAAGGAATTAAAAAGACTGAAATTATTTTTTATTTTTTATTTTTTATTTTAAAAAAAGGGATGACGTGGAAAATTTTGAGTGGTGCAAAGCTTACGTGGCATACTCTTAGAATGTCAATAAAAAGTCAAAGACTTCAGTTATATAGTATTTATAGATAATACGGGTCGTATTTGGGCAATACCCGAACCCGACGCGATAATTTTGGGTAATACCCAAACCCGTACCCAATTCCCTTTATCCATTATATTTCGGTTAATACCTGAAACTTTCAGATCAGGTTGGGCAGGGTATCCATTACCCATTAGTTGGATTTGGCCATCCCTACAACAGCATATTGTCACAAATGGATGACTTAATTATCATATACACACAAATAGCTAGTAGGTCGGACCTTTTAGATATATACCACAGTCAGTTTCTTAAAGACCTTTTCTACTCTCCATGTGTGTGTGTGTGTTAAAATACTTATGCTTCGTTTGGGAGGAGAGAATGGAATGAAATGAAATGGAATAAAACCAATATTTTTAGAATATTCTTCCCTCCCCTTGTTTGGGAGTTTAAGTGGGAGGGAATGGAATGGTTAGGAGGGAACACTCATTTCTCCCCTTTCCCTCAAAACCTCAAATTTTTGTTCCTCCAAAATTGGGAGGAATGAGAGGGAATGGATTTAGGTTTAATGAAATTTTTGTTAAAACCCCTAAAATACTCCTTTAATATCAGCCTTTTTTTTCTCATTCAGCCATAAAAAATATAGCTATCATTCTTGCATGATATTACCCGTCCTCTGCAAAGTGAAGCTGTTGCCACTGGTCTTTCTTTTTCTTTTGTCTGCTGCAATTTTCAGTTATTGCTCAAACCAAGTAAGACTATCTTTTTCTTTTTCTTTTCGGTTGTTTGCTAGTCTTTTTTTTTTTTTTTGGTATGAACTGTTTGCTAGTCATTCATGAGAGTGATATATAGTGTTTTTGTACACCTAAAAACCAAAACAAATCTGCATTCTGTACACCTAAAAACCTTAAATGGAAAAAATGAAAAGAAAAGAAACGAAGAAAGGTACCTGTACAGGTAAAAAAAGATTGCATTAGAAATTTGAAAGTGAGAATTGCTGGAGAAGAGCACTGGTACTGGTAAAGACACAAAGAAGTTATGAAGTATGAACAAGGAGGAAGGCAAAACATAAAGTGATAAAAAGTGTAGATGAACTGATAAAGATGTGATGAAATTCGTAGAAATTGAGGAGACAAAAGACAGGTGTGTGGCTAAGAAAAAACAAGAGAAAAAAAAAATTCAAAATGAGAAGAAAGTAATATATGTGTGATGAGAAAAATTAATAATAAAAAATAAAAAATGTTGGAATTTGGAAATTAAGTTGTCTTGGGCAGTGTGCTTAGCCGAAGAAACCAAGCCACTGCCTAGCCTTATTTCAAATTTTTTTTTTCTTTTTCTTTTATGGTGTTGATTTTGGCTTTCTGTTGCATTAAGCCATTAACAGAATTAATTAGTATATTAATTAAAATAATAGTAGTTTAGGACTTTAAGTGAGTTGGATTAGATTATTTTTAATATAAATTTTTTTATGCTACTTTGTGATATACATTTTATGCCACTTTGTCTTCTACCATTAAAATATTTGACATTTTATTTCTTTTGTGAAAGTTTCTTGTTCATATATTTAATTATATGTTAAAATAAAAAAAAATTAATTTACAGTTTAAAAGAATGCAAAAGCATATTGTGAAGTGTCCAAATTTTATAATGAATTGAAATGTGCCTATAATTTCTTTGACTAGGACTCCAACTAATAACATAACTATTTTTTTTTTTTTTACTTAGATGGATTTGAATGATGAGGTACTTAAGACCATAATTTTTTTGGAATATATGCGGAAACTAGCCTTGGTTCATGCTTCATGCCGTTATTTGTACTACATTATTCAGCGAAGGCAACGATTGAAAAGATGTATTCCCCACATTCCTACACAATCAACTATAGAAAGACAATTAGTTCGTGATGAAATAATGCATCAACTTAGATCTAGTGAAAAATGTTATGATGTAATATGCATGGGTCCACAATCTTTTCAAGGTTTGTGTGACATTTTACAAAGAGGCGGTAATATTTAAGACACACAACGTGCCATGGTTGAAGAGCAAGTTGCCAAGTTTCTTCACACTCTATCACATAATGTGAAGACCCGTACAATGTCCATCTTTTTTTGTCGTTCTGGTGAGACCATTAATCGCCAAGGAAATCGATGTAGTCACGAAGGATTAATTTGTTGCTAACTCACAAATTCATCTATTGAAGTTAAAGCGGTGTGATTTTAAATTTCTAGTTATGTGTTCTAGGCTTAAAATTTAATTTGGTTTTTTTTTTTTAACAAGTAATGATTATTTTTATATTTAGGGGCAAAACTGTAATTTTTGCAATTTGTTCCGATTAAGGGTACGTTTGATGCAATGTAATAGACACTGTAATGGAATAGCTATTAAATAGGAATAACCATTCACTTGTTTGGTTAGGTTTTTATTACAAGTAGTAGCTATTCCTTAGTAATCGCTATTCTTTAAAATAAAGAATAGCTATTCCTTCTCAATATAGTTGTAATTGCTATTCCTTAACCTACGTAATTAACTATTAAAATAAAGTTACCAAAATGCCCAAAGCTACTACTGCTATTCTCTTCTCCATTAGATTCTCTCTCTCTCTCTCTCTCTCTCTCATTATTTTTCATAGCTTCATTGATAATTTGTTGAAGTTTTCTCTAGGCTTTTGATGAGATTTCATAGCTTCGTTCATGAACAATTTATTTTGTACTCGATACCTCCTTTGGAGGTTCAGAGTTTTGTTTATTTCATATATCTGATTGTGTTAGTCTCATAACCTTTTTATAAACCCAAAGATTACCAAAAAAGAAAAAGAAAGAGAAAAAGGAAATTCACTAATTATTTTATTTTAAAAAAATCCTCCAAATTGATGTCTTAAGTGTACACATAAATTTATTATGGAGATCAAAATTGTCAAAAATGGATGAACTTAAGTATCGTATACACACAAATAGCCAAAAGACCAAGCTCATTTTATATTAGCTAATAGCTAAGGGCCCTGTTTTATAGTTACTTTTATATACGTATGCACACTTGAATTAGAATTTTTAGTAGTTCGTTTATGAGTCCACCATTAAGGCATTAACATTACCTTTTTAAAAAAAAAAAAAAAAAAATCTATTATTACTAGTTTTGAAATATTTATGAATTTTTTGTGTGAGTCTACTTATTGTTTATGAGACTTATTTATATTCATGTTGTACTCTAACTGTACTCACTCTCAACAATCATTCTCTAAAACAATAGTGACTTTGGCCATGTATTTCTAAAATTTTCTAGTACCTTAAGACAGTACTGTAAAGAAATCAATGGTGGAGGCCAGAAAGTACATGCTGCAAAACAAAAGATGTGAGAGAGGAAAAAGATGAGGAGGAGGAGGAGGAGAGTGAACGTTAATGCTCTGTGTGTGTGTGTGTGTGTGTGTTCCCCCCCCCCCCCCCCCCTTTATTAAGAAGAGTTAATGCTTAATTGGCTAATTTCTAGGGAGCAATAATACCATTACCATGACCCATAGATCTAATAGTAATCAATAGTCTAAAAAAGATGTAACTCTTGTGAAGTTACAAGGTATAACTTAAACCCATACATATATAAGGCTAGGTTCAAGTTACATCTGGTATAACTCTAAGGGTATGTTTGGTAGACTGTAATAGGTACTGTAATGTAATAATTATTCCTATGGTTTTACTATTCTTTAGTTTGGTTATATTTTTATTACAAGGAATAGTCATTCCTTATGAATAGCTATTCTTCAAAATGAGGAAAAAATATTCCTCTTTAAAAAAGTTGTATAAGGACTCAAGAATCAAACAGCCCAAACCCACTTAGAATAGTGAGGTTTGTACTGTTCAACTAGGCCCAAGTCAATATATATTTGTAAGAGGGTGGAATAAACAAAAAGAAGGGGTTAGCCTGAGGACAAAAACAGGGAAAAAAGACTAAGAATCACAAATTGTAAATATAAATGGCTTATTACAAGCTCGCCCGAGGAGGCCAATGATACTCAGAATGATACACTGTTCATGCTCTTCTCTCAATGTTCTTGTTCTAATTCCTATCTTTCTAATACCTTTTTTTTTTGGATCCCCTTCATCTGAAAATTCTCTTCCCTTATATACTCCTTAGCACTTCATATCCTAGCCCCTCATCTCCACCTACATAAATTCTCATCACGACACCTGTCCCCTTAAACTTCTACTGAATGTGGTAGAAGGAGCTGCTTAGTTGTGAGTTCCACTGTTCAGGTCACTTCCTCATCAATGCAGCTGATAAAGCTGTTGCCAGCCATTTAATGCAGAGGCAGTAAGCTACTTATCACTAGAAACTTCCCTTATTCTCCAGGATTCTCTCTCCACACCCTGTCCTTTTGCAACTGGATCTCCCAAAGGTCCTTTGTCTCTCTCTCTCTCTTCGGATGGATTCCCTCTTCAAACTCATGTTGCCTCCACAATAATGATAACAACTCAATGATCCCTTCCTCGGTCTTCAGGCCCCCACAATAGCCCCCTAAAACTTTGCTATTAACTCTGAGGTAGAAAGCGAAGTTTTAGTTATGCAATTGTACTTGACACGTGCCATATGTGTTCCCACGTGATGACGTCATTTCACCTGTCTCCAACACACTCCTAACGCTTCAGTATCTACGATCTCACATTTATGGTGTCAGGCGGCTGCTTGTCTCCCCACGTTCTACGGTACGATGATAATCGTACGGTCCTTGTTTATTCTCATTTATGAGCGGGAATTTTACCGCTCACTTTTCATCTCTATATAAGGAAAGGTTGAGGCTGGCTTTATCTCATTTACTCATTTGGCAATTTTCGTTGAAGCAGCTACCCGAAGAGAGATTCTTCTACTGCGCATAGGTGTGTTCAGATTCATATTTGTTTACACAAATTTTTTGTTTTCTATATCATAGAATTTCATGGGTAGATTCGCTAGGCTAATAGATACCCTTGAAGGCATGGCCACCTTCAGGGCTCAATATAAGATTCCTAACAGTGTTGAACTTCGACACGGTGAATTAGGCGAATGGCTGGTCATGAACCGACCTCCTAGTTCGATAGTTATTCCAATGATCACTTTCATAGAAGGTGGGATGGAAATTCCCATAGGAAAGGTCACTAGAGACTTCCTGATAAACTATAGGCTGACCCCCACCCAATGCTCCCCAAACGTTTTTAGGGTCCTCGGGAGTGTAGATATGATAAACTGCAAAATGGGGACTAATCTCACATGGCATGTGAATTAGGTGTGCAACTGCCAAAAAGGGAAGGAGACTAAATACTACATCAAATGTAGAGTCCCATCCGTTAGGCTAATATCTTGTATGCCTGAGTCAAACAAGGGTATGGACGAGGACTTCCTCATCGTCTCGGGAGACTGGCATGACGGATTACACTGTCCCACTCGTGAAGGGGAACCAGGTAGGGTTCCCACAGACAATAGATGTGCCTAGGATTTTCCTTTAATTAAAATTGTTTACAAGGTATTTCTCTGACTTATAACTCATGTTGTTTCTTTATTGGCAGACGAATACCACACCACCCCATCCAAGCACCTCGTGAACTTCACTGACCTAAACAGTATCCTTAGGTCAGAAATTTTTCTGAACAAAGACAGTTAACTTCTTGCTGTACACGTCATCCTCGGGTTCGAACCACTCTCCAAGCGCTTCCAAAGTCCGAAGAACGTCATTAGAACTAGAGACCCACGGTTAGCTTCAATTGTCGTAGCGGTCCCAGGCTTTCTGTTAACTGAACCTCCTCTAGCTGGAACCCAAGACGCTTAACTTCCAGCCCCACTTACAGCCAAACTCCTCTACTCCCAAGAGCCTCCCATACCTTCGGACGAAGAAGCTAAGGAGCCCACTCCTGAACCTGTCCAAGAAGTGACAGACAAAGACTTCGAGATCTTTTACCAACAAGAGGACCCTGAAGACGCTCTAAGTACCTTACACCGTCCTCTATGTCTTGCCCAAGCTAGCGCCAGCCAAGAAGGAGTTAATATACTAGAAGGAATGGTGTTCGAGGAAAAGACTCTCGACCTTCTAGCGTTGCTAACATCCCATGCTAGGGGTGCTTCTCCAGCCATCCCAGTGGTGCCCTGACCACTAACTCCTGCTCCCACGCATACATCCTCTGGTGATGCCATAGAGAAAAAGCGAAAGAGAGGCCATGGAGGTAAGGGCCCTGAAGGTACTGGGGAAGGGGAAATCACCCACTCCTCTCAATAGCCCCAAGCTAAAGAGGCCTGAACAACCAGGGCCCAACAGAAGA
Organism: Quercus aquifolioides; assembly: GCA_019022515.1. Taxonomy (NCBI): domain Eukaryota; kingdom Viridiplantae; phylum Streptophyta; class Magnoliopsida; order Fagales; family Fagaceae; genus Quercus; species Quercus aquifolioides. The sequence goes on along the minus strand of CM032334.1, from coordinate 46,644,462 downwards.
AAGGTACCTCCTTTGGTACCTCAAAAGAATTTAAAGGGGAGCAGCCACCTAAACCTTATGCCTGGAGACCCTCATTTACGCTGAGTTTGGGGGGCCCTGTTATGGACGACGCCAACCTAAGAGACCACCAAAAAGGTAGGTCAAGCCTTATGGCGGAATGTCTAGAGAAAGCTTTTTGCCTGCCCGAGGACATGCAGGAGCTTAGGTTCTTCAGGAAATGTGAGGTCTTCTTGTCTCTGAAGAGAGACCTTGCCAAGGTATATTATCACTTTCCTCTTTCCATGAACTAAATATATATATATATACACACACACACATGAAAATTAACTTGTATCATTCTTACAGTTTGTACAAGTAGCCTTTGTGGCTGAGGAATGGGTAGACCATAATCTAGATCAGGCTCATAAGGCTAAAGGCAAGCTGGATGCAGCTGAAAAGGTGATGTGCATGAAATATATACAATAAAATACTCACATATCTACATATTTAGCTTTACTTTTATGTTATTTTATGACTGATTATGTAATATCTTTGTGTTGCAGGTAACAAGGGCTTTACATGCAAAGTGGGGCAAGGCCAATTGAATCAAGCCAACTTACATCCAGCCAGGCATGAATTCAAGAGAAGATCAACCCAATTAAATGTAAGTCCAATTGGAGTAAGGAATCAAAGGAAATTTGCATCAAATCCAAGTCCAATTCGGATTAGGATTCCAGCCTACACATCAGTTAGTATTTTTAACATAACTTTCGGCTCAGATGTCCAATTGAGATGATTCAAGTTGGGCTGGAAAATTAACTTAAAGGGCTACAACTTTGTAGTTTACCAGGAGCCCGAATTCTGAAGTTAAATGGGCCAAAATAGTCGGTTAAGTGAAGCCTAAAAATCTTGGATTTTCTCCAAACGGGAATTCAACTTGTAATAGGATTCCTTGACCTATTTAAAGGTTTTTTAGGGCAAAATTCGGGGAGGCTAGTGCTAGGGCTGAGATGCAAAACAGAAAATTGGAGCAAGAGGCAGTGCCGCATGTGGCTTCTCTGTAACTTTTCTCCATGATAGCATTGTGACTATTTCTTTCTCTACTTTATTTGTTTAGCTAAATGTTTAGTATTTTATTTTTGTGCTTTCTTTCAATTACTATGAGTAGCTAAATTTATAATTAAGGTTTAGGATGAAACCTTGTTAAGGATTATCAGTAATATTTATGCGATTTGATTTTTCCCACAATAGTTGTTCTTTAATGATTTAAATTGTTCTTGCTTCATATCAATTGACTAAGATGAGATTCTAGATAGATAACAATTTTTAAGGAAATATAATTGTATGAGAAGATATTTCCTAAAATAAATCTTAAGCTTTATTCTAATGTTATAACTCACAATCAAACTTATGACTAGGTTTAGTTTTTGCATTACAACACATTTTATTTCTGGTAATAAAGATTATAATTCCCGTTGTAATATTCAATGCACTAAACGTAACCTAAGTGATATTACACTACTCAATAACTTGATATTGAATTCATATTTTGAAAATCCAACCGTTGAATTACACGTACTATATGTTCTTAACATGCATGTCAATTTTCATACCAATCAGATATAATTTACCATTTGATCCTGTGAGGCCAGAAAGAGTCAGGCAACCCCGGCCCACTTCGAACCAGGCACAAAGGCCCACGCCGAGGAGGCGTCCAAGGTCCGAGGACGAGAATGTAAAGCCCAGTTGGCCAGGAAATATTGCCGAGGATGATTACTTCCTCGGACGTCCGAGATCAGAAAGTGAGCAAGCAGCACACCATCAAGATGAGCCTCCCCGAGCATCCAAAGGACAAATAGCAAGTACCAAGCGCCGGACATGGAAGCATGGTGGAGGAGCCAGTCCCAGATGAACTGTCACCTCCACATTTAATGCCCTCAACTAACGCCCTGGCCGCATTAATGAGGATAGGACCCCTGAACAGTGCCGTCTTGGGCGCTGCAACCCACAGAAGGGATGGGAATGCGGCTGATGGGACAGGCTCTCAAGTGGTGGCCTGGCTGATCAACAAATGTAGGGCTAGGATCAACTGAGAGAGAGGTATATAATGTAAGAAGTCCCTCTTGAAGGGAGGACGGACGGAAGGAAAAACCAGAGGAAAGAAATACTGTAGCAGCTTGTATTCTCTCAAACCTTGTAACCCTTCTTCAAAGAAGTAATAAGAACTTCGAGCTCCGTAAGGCACGTCCGAGGAGCATTGTTGTGCATCCCGTCCCACGTTTAAGTTATTTAGCACTCACGTATAACCATGCATGACCGTTGCATTCCTCACTAGGGCCTAGCTCTTGAACCCATACTCTATAAATTCATTGCAGGGTTAGCTAGGCTTGGGTCCACTCTCTCAACCCGTAGGGGTGCCCAAATCCGGTCCCTACAGATCCATAACCTCATATTTTATGCATTATTTTAAACTATAAAAACTTGAATTTAAACAATTGATTGATGACATGGTTATTGATCTTTAATTATTTTTAAATTTTGTAAGCATTGAGAATATACAAAAATAATGTAATCCAACAGTAAATTTATTACAATTTACATTTAATTAAAAAATATTGGGTGGTTAAACTTGTTTAAGAATGCTCTTACACGGTTACACAATTGCATAGAGATGTTAAGTGTGATGAAGTGTCAATTTTAAACCCATAACTAAAAATATTAAGATTTTTAATTTTTATTATATCATTGGTGTAACATCAATGAAATTCACATTCATGGCAACCCTAGTTTGTAAACTATTTGTAGTAACAATTATTTATAACAAAATAGATGACATGTTTAGTAATTTTTCCTTCTTGAAAATTGGCTGTGGTGTTTGAAATATTTAGGAAAAATTCAAAAACTTACATGAACCGACCAAATTCTCAGTTTTTTTTTTAATAAATTTTTAGGAAAGACCAAACTATTATTGTCCAAAAAAAAAGTCCAACCTTTGGTTTTACCGTTGCATGTTTTTTTAGATGTGTTACGTCCATAACATTTTCACATTACTTTTATAACAAATTATAATTGGTAAGTTGTCTTTGGTTCTAATTTAAATCTATAGTTTCTTCCTCAAAAAAAAAAAAAAAAAAAAAAAAAAAATTTATAGCTTAAATTACTTTTTTGCCCATCCATAACAACCAATGAAAACTTCTACTTAAGATTTGTTGTGAAAGTATTGTGAAAATATAATAGACGTAACATTTCTCCCTTTGTTTTTATTTATTTATTTATTTATTATTTTTTTATGAATACCATCACATGTTTTTTAGACCTTATATTCTGTTATATTTTATTTCCCATATGGCTTCAAATCCATATATATAAACCCAGAAAAAAAAAGTCAGCCCCAACTAAGAAAAAAAACCTAGGAAAACGACAATGGGAGATGATGTGAAGCACTTTGTTTTAGTACATGGCGTTTGCCATGGGTCTTGGTGCTGGTACAGGCTTATCGCTCTGCTCAAACAAGCTGGTCACCGTGTCACTGCTTTGGACCTTGGTGCTTGTGGGATCAACCCCAAACAGCTAAATGAGATCACTTCTATTTGGGACTACGTGCACCCGTTGATGGAGTTCATGGCCTCTCTCCCTCAAGGTGAGTCTGTGATTTTGGTTGGTCATAGCTATGCCGGCCTTTGTATCTCTCTAGCCATGGAAAGCTTCCCAGAAAAAGTTTCACTAGGAGTTTTTGTCACAGCCTATATGCCAGACTTCAAATCTCCACCACTAACTCTCATCCAAGAAGTAAAAAGTTTCTTTCCCAATTCCTAATATTTCATTTGACTGCCTTATAGAACTGCTATTTTGTTTACTCACTTCATTATCTTCTGCTTTGGTGTTGGGTACCACAAATCAGTATTTCAAAAGGACCCCAAAAGAATCCACAATGGATTGCCAATTATCTTTAGATTCGTTATTATTTGGGCCGGATTATATGAGAACCAAGGTGTACGCCCACTGTCAATCAGAGGTAAGCTTTACAAGCAAATTCATACTTTTCTAATACTTCATGTTATAGTGTTTTTTTGCTTTCCAAACGAAGTTGTTTTGGTGAACTTGATTGTGTGAATTGGATGAAAAGATTACATTGAAAATGAATAAAGTCGAAAGGACTAAAATGAAACTTAAATGAAGTACAATTAAAGTCAGAGAGAGAGAGAGAGAGAGGTATTTGGAATCAGCCAAAATATTGTACTATATTATTCGTACTATTTATATGGTTGACTTGCATACAGGATTTGGAATTGGCTAAAGTGTTGATAAGGCCAAATGGATTGTTCATGGAAGACTTTTCTAAGGAGGGTATGTTAACAGAAGAGAAGTATGGGTCAATTGATCGGGTTTTTATAGTTTGCGAAGAAGATGAAGTGATGAAAGAGGATTTCCAACGCTTGATAATCGAGGACAGCCCCCCAAAAGAAGTGATTTTAATTAGGGAAGCTGGGCATATGGTGATGCTCTCAAAACCCAGTGAACTTTGCCAATGGTTATTGGAAGTTGCTGGCAGATATCATCGTCTTTCTTAGGCCAACGAAGTTGGAGTGTTGGACATGCAGATGGTCCTTGACTGATGAGTAAATTTATTCAGCAAAAATAAAAATTATTTGTAATAAAGGTCAAGGAATCTCAATTATGGTAAATTGCTATGTTGTTAAAAAGATAAACCTTCAAGCTTTTTCTTTTTTCCGTTTGCTTTTAATCATGGATCATTGAATGTGACCCTTTCTTATTTTTATGAGAAAGATTATAGACATAAATTTTTTTTAAAACCACTTATACAATAGATTGTTAGTGATAAGTAAAAAAATTATGATAATAGTAAGTTTAAGTAAGACTAGTAAAAGCCGTGATGGCTATAGAAATAATTATAAAAAAAGATTTAAATTAAAAAAAATTAATTGAAAAAAAATTTAAATATATAGAATTATCGACATAAGGAAAAAATTAAAAAAAAAAAACACGCAAATATATAAAATTTTATAATTTTCTTTTATAAGTTTTTATAATTAGGTTGTATATATGTAAAAACTTGTAGATGATAGTGGATTTGCTTGTAGTAGTTATAGTTTTAATCAAATTAAACAGATGGGCGTTGTGGAGCTGGTTGAATAAAAATGTCAAATCATCCAATTGACTTGAATTCTTCCAAAGCACTCCCTAGTTAGTTCCCACCGACAATCGTAGGACTGTTGAAAAAATTGTGGTAAATGGCAAACTCTTATTTATTAGGATGGTTCAAATTAAATACAAATTGTTCTTTAGTTTAGGCAACTTGGGTATGACGGGGGTGGTGGTCTTATTAGACATCAATATTTTGGTCACTGGGTTTGTCTCTTTGTCAGAAATTGGCCTTAGAGGATGGACTACAGCTTGCAAATTCCATAGCCTTTTGCAATTTGCAATTTGGAAATTGAATTGAATTTGCCTGTAGTAGTAATAGTTTTTAATCTAAACAGACAACATTGACTTCATTTTAGAATCCCATGTTGATGGTTGTGGATTTCTGCTCCAAAGAATTTATTGTAAGCAGGTTGTATATATGTGAAAATTTGAATTTATTAGAGAATGAATCATGGACTTCAGCTTGCGAATTCCATAGCGTTTTCTTATTTGGAAATTGAATTGAATTTGCTTGTAATAGTTATAGTTTAAATCAAAACAGACAACATTCATCCCATTTTTAGAAATCCCATGTTGATAATTGTGGATTTCTCCTCCAAGAAATTTCTTGTAAGCAAACAAAGCATGCCTTCATAGAAAAAAACAAGAGTGTAGATGCATTGACTAATAAGGATCATGAACAATTTGTTTCGGACTCGATACCCTCCTTTGGAGGTTCAAAGTTTTGTTGATTTGATTTATCTTATTGTGTTAGACTGTTAGTCTCATAACTTTTTTATCAACCCAAAAATAACAAAAAAAAAAAAAAAACTTCTTTTAATTTTTCAATAAATCCTCCAAATTGATGTGTTAAGCGGTAGGAATAGCCATGGACCAGGTTTGGGTCGGGTATCCCAAACCCAACCCGAAAATTTTACATGTGAATATCTGACTAGTATCAATATCTAATTGTTAATTGGATTTTTCATCCATGAATATCCATACCCGACCCGAACCTGGTTTTTAAGGGTTTTTTTTTTTTTTTTTCATTGATGGAATTTTAAATTGACACTTTTTTAATAGTAATTTTAACTCTTTCCTTAAACTATTCATAAATAAGTAAATAAACTTTCCATTTTTACATTATTTTTGCTTGATTGTATTATAGGGTCAATTTTACAATAATTCATTAGCAACTCTTGTGTGAGGTAAATATTGTCTAAAAACATTTCCTTGTTTGTTTAAAACATTGACTAACCATTTATTTTACATTGAAATTAGTCATTAATTATATATTTTTAAAATTTAATTCAAATCTTTTTTATTACTTGGTATCCAATTACTATCGGTCTATTACTTTTTTGACGAAAGAAGATAAAATATTGTTAATAATTTGTATTGATATGAAAACAGAGTATGAGAAAGAGTACGTTCCTGGGGAAGACCAAAGTCACCAAACCAACTCAGTGATCATAGGTCCAGGAAAATACAAACACCAATGCTTGTTAGTTTGCAAACTACAACAGCACGAAAGAGTAATGGTCACAACATCAGCTGCTTATGTATAATAAGGCCAGCCACGAGGTGTGGGCAATCTTCCAGTAAGGTAGTCTATTACTTAATGTGCCAAAAATACATGTTCATTTATTATTATTATTTTTTATATAAAACATTCTAAGCCATAAACAGAAATTTTAATTAAAGTGTTAAACAAACTAATTTAAACCTTCTAAATATATACAAATAATCAAATACTTTAAGGAAATAAAAAGATATGATTGACGTAATCTTGCAAAATACTTCAATATGCATCTTATAGGAAGGTTGACATGCACAAAAAAAAAATCAATTAGTAATTAATAGGAAGATTGATGTAATAAGTTCTTATTTAACATATTCCCTTATATATTCTTAAGAAAATTTTGTGAGCAAATTATGTCAATATAGTATTTTATGGAAAGTAATTATACTAATGACATGAATAATTTTCATACAAGTGAAAGTCAAAATCATGATATAAAATATTTTGAGTAATACTATAACCACAAACTATTTTATAACATTTTTACAAACTATTAATGTGACAAATTCTTATTAGTTTTAATATGGATCCACCACTAACATCACATTTATGTTTACTAATAATTATTTGAAAATTACTAAAGTCACATCAGCAATTTGTAAAAATGTTGTAAATTAACTTGTGTTTATAGCATTACTCAAAATATTTTACTTTACAAAGAAGGAATAAATAGTGTGGGGCCAGAAAGAGTCAGGCAACCCTGGCCCACTTCGAACCAGGCCCAAAGGCCCATGCCAAGGACGCGTCCAAGGTCCGAGGACGAAAGTGTAGAGCCCAGTGCTCAAGAAGTATTGCCGAGGATGATTACATCCTCGGAAGACCGAGATCAGAAAGTGAGCAAGCAGCTCATCCTCAAGGGGAACCTCCCCGAGCATTCAAGGAGCAAGTAGCAACTACCAAGCACCGGACATGGAAGCATGGTGGAGGAGCAAGTCCCAGATGAACTGTCACCTCCACATTAAATGCCCTCAACTAACGCCATGGCCGCATTAATGAGGATAGGACCTCTGAACAGTGCCGTCTTGGGCGCTGCAACCCACAGGGGGGATGGGAATGCGGCTGATGGGACAGGCTCTCAAGTGGAAACCGGGTTGATCAACAAATGTAGGGCTAGGATCAACTAAAAGAGAAGTATATAATGTAAGAAGTCCCTCTTGAGAGGGGGACGGACGGAAAACCAGAGCAAAGAAATACTGTAGCAGTTTATATTCTCTCCAACCTTGTAACCTTTCTGAAAAGAGATAATAAGAACTTCAAGCTTTGTAAGATCCGTCCGAGGAGCCTTATTGTGCATTCCAACCCACGTTTAGGTTATCAGCATTCACGTACAACCATGCATGGCCGTTGCATTCCTCACTAGGGCCTAGCTCTTGAACCCATACTCTATAAATTCATTGGAGGGTTAGCTGGGCTTGGGTCCACTCTCTCAATCTGTGGAGAGCGCTCGAAACCGGTCCCTACAATTGGCGCCGTCTGTGGGAAGAGCTTGTGCGTTAGTAAGGACAATAGTCAAGCATGGTAGGATCAGGCCCTCACCAAAGAACTCCCAATCGACCTGAACCGGCGAAGTCACGGCATCAGGGTAACTATGGCGACCCCGGGGGCGGTCAGAACGACAACAAACGATTTCGAGAAGGAAGCGTGCATACTTCAACGGCGAGCGAAAGCCAAGGGGACGGGCACGTTCCCCAGAAGCGCGACGATGGCCAGGCCACGCGATCGGAAGAGGCCCATAGCCACGCTTCCCAGAGGAAGGATGATAAGGTGGCCATGCAACACGAGATAGACGACCTGAAGAGGAAGCTGCGCCGTGTGCAGCGAAGACGGTCTGAGCCCAGCCCTGACCTGCCCTCTGACGACGAGAGTGACGATGAATATAGGCAAAGGTCAAGAACGCCCCCCAGCGAGACTTTCTCCCACGAGGAGGAGCGCTACCAAAGGCGTAGGCGTGCCAACCCAACCCCTAGGGGCTTAAGAGGTGACGCCATGAGCAGGGCGCTGGATCAGCTCTCCAGGTCGCCCTTCACGCGTCGTATAGAGGAGGCAGAGCTTCCTCGGCGGTTCCAGCAGCCAACCTTCATTGCTTACAGCGGCAAAACGGATCCCGTGGAGCATGTGAGCCAGTTCAACCAGAGGATGGCTGTCCACTCCAAGAACGAGGCGCTGATGTGCAAAGTCTTCCCATCAAGCTTGGGACCTGTGGCGATGAGGTGGTTTAACGGTCTAAGGACGAATTCCATAGACTCGTACAGACAGCTGACCCAGGCTTTTGGTTCCCGCTTTGTCACGAACTGCAGGCCTCCTCGGCCCATGAGCGCATTGCTGTCCCTATCCATGCGTGACGGGGAGACCCTCAAGGCTTATTCGGACAAGTACTGGGAGATTTACAACGAGCTGGACGGCAAGTATGACGCCGTCGCCATCAGTACATTCCAGAATGGGCTACCAATGGGGCACGGACTGAGGAAGTCCTTGACCGGAAAGCCCGCCACCAGCGTGCGGCAACTGATGGATCGGATCGACAAGTACAAGCGGGTGTAGGAAGATATGCTACAGGGCAAAGGCAAGGAGAAGGTTATCCCTCAGGAGAGGAGGGATTTCAAGTCGGACCGGTACAGCAACGCCCGCCCGAGGAGGGATTTCGGTGGGCAATCCGGGGCGACCAATGCCCAGACTGTCGGCGCAGTATTCCGAGAACCCGTACACAAGGTCCTGGAAAGGATAAAGAACGAGCCGTTCTTCAGGTGGCCGACAAAGATGATTGGAGAGCCTGATAGGTGCAACCAGAACCGTTACTGCCAATACCACCAGGACCACGGACATGCCACGGAGGACTGCAGGAACCTCTGGAACCACCTGGACCAGCTAGTCCAGGAGGGAAGGCTGAAGCACCTTCTGCACCATTCCAGCGGCCAGTAGGGCCAGACCTACCAAGAGCCTCGGAGGGACGCCGCCATGGGGCAGCCCGCTGGGACGATCAACATAATCTTGGCCGCGCCAGGAAGAACAGGCACACCCCCGTTGCGAGTGTTGTCTGTAGCCCAACTGCCCGCCGAGGACCTTCGGACGGGGCCGAAGAGGTCCAGGAGGAATCCTCCCTTAGCATTGAGTTTCTCGGAGGAGGACAAGGTTGAGACCATCCAACCACACGAGGACGCCTTAATCGTCACCCTTAGAATCGGGAGCTATGACGTGAAAAGGGTGATGGTGGACGGTGGCAGCGCAGCCGAGGTCATGTGTCCAGACCTCTACAAGGGGCTGGGGCTAAAACTGGAAGACCTCACACCTTATAGCTCCCCCCTAATGAGCTTCGACGGAAAGCTCGTCATCCCGAATGGCATGATCAGACTGCCTATACAGACAGGCCCAGTGGTGGTGGAGGTGAACTTTGTAGTGGTGGACATGTACTCCCCCTACACGGCCATCGTAGGAAGGCCCTGGCTACACGCTTTGGGAGGCGTAGCCTCCACCTTGCACTAGAAGGTGAAATTCCCATCAGGGGACCAGGTTCTGGAGATCCGAGGTTGCCAGCCCACGGCGAGGCAGTGCACGGTCGCTGCCATATCCTATCGGCTTGATGCACAGCCCTCGGCCCCCGCCGAGGAAGTTTCATAGCAATCAAAGACCCCGGTGGCGCCTCCCGATACAGCTGCCGAGGATGCCAAATGTGAGAACCTGGAGAAGGTGGTAATTGGAGATGATCCGGAGAAGTTCTTCCAGGTCGGAACCCAGCTGCCTCCACAGGAGAAGGAGGAGTTACTTGAGTTCCTCAAAAGGAACCTTGACGTGTTCGCGTGGGACCCCTGCGATGCCCCTGGGATTGATCCATCCTTCATCTGTCACCACCTTAACGTCAACCCATCTGTGATCCCCAAGCAGCAACCACCTCGGCGCCCGTCGAAGGAGCACGCTGATGCAATCAGGGAAGAGGTCAATAAGCTTAAGCGCGCGGGGGCTATCAAAGAAGTCTTTTACCCCAAATGGTTGGCCAACACTGTGGTGGTCAAGAAGAAAAGTGGGAAGTGGAGGGTTTGTGTAGACTTCACAAACCTGAACAAAGCATGCCCAAAGGACCCCTTCCCAATGCCACGAATAGACCAGCTAGTAGATGCGACGGCAGGCCATCCTCGGATGAGCTTCCTAGATGCCTTTCAGGGCTATCATCAGATCCCACTAGCCTTGGAGGACCAAGAGAAGACAGCCTTTGTGACGCCCATTGGGAATTACCACTACAAGGTTATGCCATTTGGCCTGAAAAACGCCGGATCCACCTACCAGAGGATGATGACGAGAATGTTTAAGCCGATGTTGGGCAAGAGCATCGAGGTCTATGTTGATGATATGGTGGTAAAAAGCAAGCTGGTGCCCGAGCACTTGAGGACCTCGGCCGCACATTTGTCGTCCTGAGAGAGCACAAGCTCCGCCTTAACTCCTCAAAATGCTCGTTTGGTGTAAGCTCTGGCAAGTTTCTGGGGTATATGATCACCCACCGTGGGATCGAAGTCAACCCTGACCAGATCAAGGCCATTCACAATTTGAAGCCTCCGCAGAACCCCAAGGAGATCCAAAAGCTTACTGGGACGATCGCGGCGCTGAACCGATTCATTTCCAGGTCGGCCGACAGGTGCAGGCCCTTTTATCTCCTGATCAACAAATGGAAAGGATTTGAGAGGTCCGAGGATTGTGCCGTAGCTTTCCAGCAACTCAAGGAGTATCTATCCCGGCCGCCTATCATGTCCAATCCTGAGCCCGACGAGGTCCTATACGCCTACCTTGCGGTGGCGCCCCATGCAGTGAGCCTAGTACTGGTACGAGAAGACAATGGCGTCCAAAAGCCAGTTTACTACGTCAGCAAGTCGCTGCACGAAGCGGAGGTCAAATACCTACCCCTAGAGAAGGCCATACTGGCGGTGGTCCACGCCACGAGAAAGCTCCCCCATTACTTCCAAGCTCACACGGTGGTTGTCCTAACCCAATTACCCTTGAAGTCTGTACTCCGGACCGCTGATTACACAGGAAGAATCGCGAAGTGGAACACAATTCTGGGGGCTTTTGACGTCAAGTACATGCCCCGGACCTCCATAAAAGGCCAGGTTCTAGCAGATTTGACGGCCGAGTTCGCTGAACCAGTCGAAGAAGTGAGAGCCGAGGACAAGAGCTGTGATGAGAAATCAGTTGGGGCAATCTCCATCTCGGAGTCACCATGTTGGAAAGTATATGTGGATGGCGCGGCAAACCAAAGGGGGTCCGGAGTGGGGCTGGTCCTAGTATCCCCTGAAGATCATGTCATTGAGAAGTCCTTGAGGCTCGGATTCACGGCCACAAACAACGAGGCCGAGTATGAGGCATTACTGCAAGGGATGATCATGGTGCGAAAGATGGGAGGAAAGTCGATAGAGATGTTCTCAGACTCCAGATTGGTGGTAGGGCAGGTGAAGGGGGAGATGGAGGCCATAGATTCGAGAATGCAAGAATACCTGAGCCAAGTCAAGCGCTTGCAGTTGGAGTTTGGCCCCTTCAGCTTGTCCCATATTCCTAGGAGTGGGAACAGTCATGCCGATTCACTTGCCACACTCGCAACCTCCTCGGCAGGGGCTCTGCCTCGGATCATACTTGTGGAGCACCTGGAGAGGGCAAGTGAAGTGCCAAAGGGAGTGACCCCCGTCCATCAAGTTGTGATGGGTCCCAGCTGGATGGACCCCATAGTGAGATTCCTCAAAAATGATGTCCTGCCTGAGGAGAGGTCGGAGGCAGAAAAGATACGAAGGAAAGCTCCTCGGTTCTGGTTGTCCGAGGATCACAAGCTATACAGGCGGTCCTACTCTGGGCCATACCTTCTATGTGTCCACCCCGAAGCGGCAGAGTTCTTGCTCGAAGAGCTGCACGAAGGAATCTGTGGGAGCCACACAGGGGGGAGATCCCTGGCTCACCGAGCCGTCACACAAGGATACTGGTGGCCGGGAATGCAGCAGGAGGCCCAGGAGTATGTCAAGAAGTGTGACCAATGCCAAAGGTTCGCCCCAAACATCCATCAGCCAGGAGGGGTCCTCAACCCTTTTGTCCAGTCCATGGCCGTTCGCCCAATGGGGCTTAGACATTGTGGGACATTTCCCCAAAGCACCAGGGAATAAGAAGTATCTGTTGGTGGCCACGGACTACTTCACCAAGTGGGTCGAAGCCGAGCCACTAGCCAACATCAGGGATGTAGACGTGAAGAAATTCCTTTGGAGGAACATAGTTGCACGGTTCGGGGTCCCTCATACCCTCATCTCGGATAATGGGCTCCAGTTCGATAGCAAGGCCTTCAGGAGGTACTGTTGTGAACTTGGGATCACAAACAGATACTTAACGCCAGCCTACACCCAGGGAAACGGACAGGCCGAGGCGGTCAACAAGGTCATCGTCAACGGGCTTAAGAAGAGACTGGATGATGCCAATGGGAGATGGGTAGAAGAGCTGCCCCACGTCCTCTGGACGTACCGGACTACGCCCCGGCGCTCAACGGGGGAAACACCTTTTGCCATGACTTATGGTGCGGAGGCCGTGATCCCCCTGGAAACCAACTTCCCGACACTAAGGACGAGCTCCTTCACCCCAGAAAGAGTCAGGCAACCCTGGCCCACTTCGAACCAGGCCCAAAGGCCCATGCCGAGGACGCGTCCAAGGTCCGAGGACGAAAGTGTAGAGCCCAGTGCTCAAGAAGTATTGCCGAGGATGATTACATCCTCTGAAGACCGAGATCAGAAAGTGAGCAAGCAGCTCATCCTCAAGGGGAACCTCCCCGAGCATTCAAGGAGCAAGTAGCAAGTACCAAGCACCGGACATGGAAGCATGGTGGAGGAGCAAGTCCCAGATGAACTGTCACCTCCACATTAAATGCCCTCAACTAACGCCCTGGCCGCATTAATGAGGATAGGACCTCTGAACAGTGCCGTCTTGGGCGCTGCAACCCACAGGGGGGATGGGAATGCGGCTGATGGGACAGGCTCTCAAGTGGAAACCGGGTTGATCAATAAATGTAGGGCTAGGATCAACTAAAAGAGAAGTATATAATGTAAGAAGTCCCTCTTAAGAGGGGGACGGACGGAAATCCAGAGCAAAGAAATACTGTAGCAGTTTATATTCTCTCCAACCTTGTAACCTTTCTGAAAAGAGATAATAAGAATTTCAAGCTTTGTAAGATCCGTCGAGGAGCCTTATTGTGCATTCCAACCCACGTTTAGGTTATCAGCATTCACGTACAACCATGCATGGCCGTTGCATTCCTCACTAGGGCCTAGCTCTTGAACCCATACTCTATAAATTCATTGGAGGGTTGGCTGGGCTTGGGTCCACTCTCTCAATCCGTGGAGAGCGCTCGAAATCGGTCCCTACAAATAGCAATAACACTTTCGATAGAAGTGAAAGTCAAATTCATGTTTTAAATTTATAGAAAATTCTTTTAGCCTATGCACTAAAAGATTAGGTTTCACGTTTAAAAGTTTTTTAAGCAGTCAGTGACCTCTTCTACATCAGTACCTGGTAAAGTGCTTCCATCTCCTAATAGATTCAAAGAGCAGTACAGCGCCGTCACAACAGATGTGATATTCTTTTTTTTTTTTTGGAGAGAAAACAGATGTGATATTTAATTAGCATCAACAAGTATGAATATGTTTTTAAGCAATATGGATCAATTAGTGAGAAGTTAATGACTGTCTGGACTCCAAAATTTTTAGAATTCTTAAATAAATAAATAATGGTTTTATATATGGTTGATGAAAAAAAATTTAAATATTTTGTTTAACTATATATAACATCATAAGTCAAAACAAGTGCAACTTATTCAGTTTCTTTCTTTGATGTCTTTCCTATTTTGAGTTGGCCAAATTAATGCATATTGATTAAGCAAACTTTTCCAAAAGTTGGTGCACCTGATGTAATTCCTTATTAAGTATTTTCTTTTAAAACTCAAACGTTTTGTAAATTGCTAATTTGATATGTTTCTTTCTTACAATAGCCAAAGAATCAAAGTAATAAACATGAGAATTTATTTCTAACGTATATCTCGTTAAATGTATTTTAATTTGGCATGGATTCTTTACTTTTAAATAGTATTCTGTATCCGGCCATATGTGAGAGAGAAAAATTATTCTCATGGATATTATTTTCATGTAAAAGATAAAACTCTTTACTTATTTGCTGAGTCAAAATCCTAGTTTCATGAAAATAATATATTCTTGTATATACTATATTTATGGTTAAAAGAAAGGTATTGTTGAGAGCTTCAAATCCTACAAGTGGTGTAGACTTGTAAGGATAATCAACGAAAGTGGCTGGGTTGTTGTATTCTGGTGGCGGCACGCAAATGTTTTAGTCTAATACACTAGAAATCTCGTAGACGCGTGTATCGTCTCAAGATAATGACTTGGTCCATGCCTCAACCCAGCCATCTAAAAACATATATGAATTGACAGTAATTTGCTTCTAATATTATGAGACTACTTTGAAGAAACATCGAGGTAATATGTCTCCAATATTCTCTAATTTTATGGTAAAATCTAATTTATGTGAATTTTAATAATTTATATGATATGTTGAATGTAATGAAATTCAATTTATTTATCAATTATTGTTCTTAGGAACAACAACCATGGCATACACTTTACTGATCGTACCACCATCGCAACAGTTTGTCTAATATTGCTTCAATGGGCTGATAAGTTTGAATGGCTATTGAGTTTGAATCATTGAGGTCAAACTTTCTGGGTTTACGGTCTCGAATTAAGCTTCGTGTGTGAGGAGACTTCATAGCTCACATGTGATGAGATTTCATTGTCTGAGATCGAACCAATTTTTGTTGGCTCGAGAGGTCAAACTCCCTGGGTTTACGGTCTCAAATTAAGCTTCGTATGTGAGGAGACTTCATGGCTCGCTAGAGGAGATTTTGTTGTTCGCAGAGGCTTCGTAGTTTGCACTCGAAGTGGATTACTTTGTGTTTGAGCTCGCAGAGATTTCATAAGGTTTCACTATGTACAGTGGGTCTTTATTAGGTTTTCATTTTGGGGGTAACATACCTCTCATCTTTCTCCTCCGCATCCTCCTTCTCTAAAAGGGTTGTCTAAGATAATTTTCTGAATTGGGTGAGAAGATGTGTAGCAAAGAGAAGAACTGTTTTACGAGAATAGTCGAGTAGCAAATGAAAGGAATTAAAAAGACTGAAATTATTTTTTATTTTTTATTTAAAAAAAAAAGGGATGACGTGGAAAATTGTGAGTAGTGCAAAGCTTACGTGACATACTCTTAGAATGTCAATAAAAAGTCAAAGGCTTTAGTTATATAGTATTTATAAATAATACGGGTCGTATTTGGGCAATACCCGAACCCGACGCGATAATTTTGGGTAATACCCAAACTCGTACCCAATTCCCTTTATCCATTATATTTCGATTAATACTTGAAACTTTCAGATCAGGTTGGGTAGGGTATCCATTACCCATTAGTTGGATTTGGCCATCCCTACAACAACATATTGTTACAAATGGATGACTTAAGTATCATATACACACAAATAGCTAATAGGTCGGCCCTTTTAGATATATACCACTGTCAATTTCTTAAAGACCTTTTCCCCTCTCTTCGTGTGTGTGTGTGTTAAAATACTTATGCTTCGTTTGGGAGGAGAGAATGGAATGGAATAAAATGAATATTTTTAGAATATTCTTCCCTCCCATTGTTTGGCAATTTAAGTGGGAGAGAATAGAATGGTTAGGAGGGAACACTCATTCCTCCCCTTTCCCTTAAAACCTCAAATTTTTGTTCCTCCAAAATTGGGAGGAATGGGAGGGAATGGATTTAGGTTTAATGAAATTTTTGTTAAAACCCCTAAAATACTCCTTTAATATCAGCCTTTTTTTCTCATTCAGCCATAAAAAATATAGCCATCATTCTTGCATGGTATTACCCATTCTCTGCAAAGTGAAGCTGCTGCCGCTGGTCTTTCTTTTTCTTTTGTCTGCTGCAATTTTCAATTATTGCTCAAACCAAGTAAGACTATCTTTTTCTTTTTCTTTTCGGTTGTTTGCTAGTCTCTTTTTTTTTTTTCTTTTTTCTTTTTTTGGTATGAATTGTTTGCTAGTCATTCATGAGAGTGATATATAGTGTTTTTGTACACCTAAAAACCAAAACAAATCTGCATTCTGTACACCTAAAAACCTTAAATGGAAAAAATGAAAAGAAAAGAAACGAAGAAAGGTACCTGTACAGCTATAAAAAGATTGCATTAGAAATTTGAAAGTGAGAACTGCTGGAGAAGAGCACTGGTACTGGTAAAGACACAAAGAAGTTATGAAGTATGAACAAGGAGGAAGGCAAAACATAAAGTGATAAAAAGTGTAGATGAACTGATGAAGATGTGATGAAATTCGTAGAAATCGAGGAGACAAAAGACAGGTGTGTGGTTAAGAAAAAACAAGAGAAAAAAAATTCAAAATGATAAGAAAGTAATATATGTGTGATGAGAAAAATTAATAATAAAAAATAAAAAATGTTGGAATTTGGAAATTAAGTTGTCATGGGCAGTGTGCTTAGCCGAAGAAACCAAGCCACTGCCCAGCCTTATTTCAATTTTGTTTTTTTTCTTTTTCTTTTATGGTGTTGATTTTGGCTTTCTGTTGCATTAAGCCATTAACAGAATTAATTAATATATTAATTAAAATAATAGTAGTTTAGGACTTTAAGTGAGTTGGATTACATTATTTTTAATATAAATTTTTTTATGCTACTTTGTGATATACATTTTATGCCACTTTGTCTTCTACCATTAAAATATTTGAAATTTTATTTCTTTTGTGAAAGTTTCTTGTTCATATATTTAATTATGTGTTAATATATATATAAAAAAAATTAATTAATTTACAGTTTAAAACAATGCAAAAGCATATTGTGAAGTGTCCAAATTTTATAATGAATTGAAATGTGCCTATAATTTCTTTGACTAGGACTCCAACTAATAACATAACTATATTTTTTTTTTTTTTTTTTTTTTTTACTTAGGTGGATTTGAATGATGAGGTACTTAAGACCATAATTTTTTTAGAATATATGCGGAAACTAGCCTTGGTTCATGCTTCGTGCCGTTATTTGTACTACATTATTCATCGAAGGCAACGATTGAAAAGATGTGTTCCCCACATTCCTACACAATCAACCATAGAAAGAGAATTAGTTCGTGATGAAATAATGCATCGACTTAGATCTAGTGAAAAATGTTATGATGTAATATGTATGGGTCCACAAGCTTTTCATGGTTTGTGTGACATTTTGCGAAGAGGCGGTAATCTTTAAGACACACAACGTGCCATGGTTGAAGACCAAGTTGCCAAGTTTCTTCACACTCTATCACATAATGTGAAGACCCGTACAATGTCCATCTTTTTTTGTCGTTCCGGTGAGACCATTAGTCGCCAAGGAAATTGATGTAGTCATGAAGGATTAATTTGTTGCTAACTCACAAATTCATCTATTGAAGTTAAAGCGGTGTGATTTAAAATTTCTAGTTATGTGGGTTCTAGGCTTAAAATTTAATTTGGTTTTTTTTTTTAACAAGTAATGATTATTTTTATATTTAGGGGCAAAACTGTAATTTTTACAATCTGTTCTAATTAATGGTACGTGTGGTACACTGAATGTATATTACATTAAGAATATTAATCTTTATTACTAGGAATAGAAAACATTGTAATGGAACAACTATTACTATTCATAAGTTTGAATGTTACATATGGAAAGCTTGTAAATGATTATGTATAAGGAAACTTTATATTTTTGAAAATACATTAATTTTAAAACCTATTATATGCACTGAGGAATAGCTATTACATCCATTTTAAAGAGAAATAACTATTCTTTAATTTAAAGAATAGTTATTCCAATGTAATAACTAATCCATGTAATAAAGATGTAACTAATCCATGTAATAAAGATGCAACCAAATGATTGAATTGCTATTACACATGAATAACTATTCCATTACAGGAGCTATTACAACATACCAAATGTACAGGGTACGTTTGATGCAATGTAATAGACACCATAATAGAATAGCTATTAAATAGGAATAACCATTCACTTGTTTGGTTAGGTTTTTATTACAAGTAGTAGCTATTCCTTAGTAATCGCTATTCTTTAAAATGAAGAATAGCTATTGTTGTAATTGCTATTCCTTAACCTATGTAATTAACTATTAAAATAAAGTTACCAAAATGCCCAAAGCTACTACTGCTATTCTCTTCTCCATTTGACTCTCTCTCTCTCTCTCTCTCTCTCTCTCTCTCTCTCTCATTATTTTTCATAGCTTCGTTGATAATTTGTTGAAGTTTTCTTTAGGCTTTTGATGAGATTTCATAGCTTCGTTCATGAACAATTTATTTTGTACTCGATAACTCCTTTGGAGGTTTAGAGTTTTGTTTATTTCATTTATCTGATTGTGTTAGTCTCATAACCTTTTTATGAACCTAAAGATTACCAAAAAAGAAAAAGAAAGAGAAAAAGGAAATTCACTAATTATTTTATTTTAAAAAAATCCTCCAAATTGATGTCTTAAGTGTACACATAAATTTATTATGGAGATCAAAATTGTCAAAAATGGATGAACTTAAGTATCGTATACACACAAATAGCCAAAAGATCAAGCTCATTTTCTATTAGCTAATAGCTAAGGGCCCTGTTTTATAGTTACTTTTATATAGGTATGCACACTTGAATTAGAATTTTTAGTAGTTCGTTTATGAGTCCACCATTAAGGCATTAACATTACCCTTTTTTTAAATAAAAAAAAAAAAATCTATTATTACTAGTTTTGAAATATTTATGAATTTTTTGTGTGAGTCTACTTATGGTTTATGAGACTTATTTATATTCATGTTGTACTCTAACTGTACTCAGTCTCAACAATCATTCTCTAAAACAATAGTGACTTTGGCCATGTATTTCTAAAATTTTCCAGTACCTTAAGACAATACTGTAAAGAAATCAATGGTGGAGGCTAGAAAGTACATGCTGCAAAACGAAAGATGTGAGAGAGGAAAAAGATGAAGAGGAGGAGGAGGAGAGTGAACGTTAATGCTCTGTGTGTGTGTGTGTGTGTGTGTTTTTTTTTTTTCCCCCTTATTAAGAAGAGTTAATGCTTAATTGGCTAATTTCTAGGGAGCAATAATACCATTACCATGAGTGTTTTTTGACCCATAAATGTAATAGTAATCAATAGTCTAAAAAAGATGTAACTCTTGTGAAGTTACAAGGTGTAACTTAAACCTATACATATATATGGTTAGGTTCAAGTTACATCTAGTGTAACTCTAAGGGTATGTTTAGTAGATTGTAATAGGTACTGTAATGTAATAGTTATTCCTATGGTTTTACTATTCTTTAGTTTGGTTATATTTTTATTACAAGGAATAGTCATTCTTTATGAATAGCTATTCTTCAAAATGAGGAAAAAATATTCCTCTTTGAAAAAGTTGTGTAAGGACTCAAGAACCAAACAGCCCAAACCCACTTAGAATAGTGAGGTTTGTACTGTTCAACTAGGCCCAAGTCAATATATATTTGTAAGAGAGTGGATTATACAAAAAGGAGGGGTTAGCCCGAGGACAAAAACAAGGAAAAAAGACTAAGAATCACAGATTGTGAATATAAATGGCTTATTACAAGCTCGCCCGAGGATGCCAATGATACTCAGAATGATACACTGTTCATGCTCTTCTCTCCATGTTCTTGTTCTAATTCCTATCTTTCTGATACCTTTTTTTTTTTTTGGATCCCCTTCATCTGAAAATGCCCTTCCCTTATATACTCCTTAGCTCTTCATATCCTGGCCTCTCCTCTCAACCTACATAAATTCTCATCACAACACATGTCCCCTTAAACTTCTATTGAAGGTGGTAAAAGGAGTTGCTTAGCTGTGAGCTCTACTGTTCAGGTCACTTCCTCATCAATGCAACTGATAAAGCTGTTTCCAGCCATTTAATGCGGAGGCAGTAAGCTACTTATCACTAGAAACTTCCCTTATTCTCTAGGATTCTCTCTCCACACCTTGTCCTTTCGTACCTGGATCTCCCAAAGGTCCTTTCTCTCTCTCTCTCTCTCTCTCTCTCTCTTCGGATGGATTCCCTCTTCAAACTCATGTTGCCTCTACAATAATGATAACAACTCAATGATCCCTTCCTCGGTCTTCGGGCCCCCACAATAGCCCCCTAAAACTTTGCTATTAATTCTGAGGTAAAAAATGAAGTTTTAGTTATGCAATTGTACTTGATACGTGCCATATGTGTTCCCACGTGCTGACGTCATTTCACCTGTCTCCAACACACTTCTAACGCTTCAATATCCACGATCTCACATTTATGGTGTCAGGCGGGTGCTTGTCTCCCCACATTCTATGGTACGATGATAATCATATGGTCCTTGTTTATTCTCATTTATGAGCGGGAATTTTACCGCTCACTTTTCTCCTCTATATAAGGAAAGGTTGAGGCTGGCTTTATTTCATTTACTCATTTGGAAATTTTCGTTGAAGCAGCTACCTAAGGAGAGATTCTTCTTTTGCGCATAGGTGTGTTCAGATTCATATTCTTTTACATAGATTTTTTGTTTTCTATACCATAGAATTTCATGGGTAGATTCGCTAGGCTAGTAGATACCCCTGAAGGCATGGCCGCCTTCAAGGCTCAATATAGAATTCCCAACAGTGTTAAACTCCGACACTGTGAATTAGGTGAATGGCTGGTCATGAACTGACCTCCTAGTTCGATAGTTATTCCAATGATTGCTTTCATAGAAGGCGGGATACAAATCCCCATGGGAAAGGTCACTAGAGACTTCCTGATGAACTATAGGCTGACCCCTACCCAATGCTCTCCAAACATTTTTAGGGTCCTCGGGAGCGTAGATATGATAAATCGCAAAATGGGGACTAACCTCACATGGCATGATGTGAATTGGGTGTACAACTGCCAAAAAGGGAAGGAGACTAAATACTACATCAAATGTAGGGTCCCATCCGTTAGGCTAATATTTTGTATGCCTGAGTCAAACAAAGGTATGGACGAGGACTTCCTCATCGTCTCGGGAGACTGGCATGACGGATTATACTGTTCCACCCGTGAAGGGGAACCAGGTAGGGTTCCCACGGACAATAGATGTGCCTAGGATTTTCCTTTAATTAAAATATTTTACAAGGTATTTCTCTAACTTATAACTCATGTTGTTTCTTTATTGGCAAATGAATACTACACCACCCCGTCCAAGCACCTTGTGAACTTCACTGACATAAACCGAATCCTTAAGTTAGAAATTTTTCTAAACAAAGACAGTCAACTTCGGGCTATACACATCATCCTCGGGTTTGAACCACTCTCCAAGCGTTTCCAAAGTCTGAAGAACGTCATTAGAGCTAGAGACCCATGGTTAGCTCCAATTGACGTAGCGGCCCCAGGCTTTTTGTTAATTGAACCTCCTCCAGCTGGAACCTAAGATGCTCAACTTCTAGCCCTACTTACAGCCAAACTCCTCTACTCCTAGGAGCTAAGAAGCCCACTCTTGAACCTGTCCAAGAAGTGACAGACAAAGGTGTTATTTGGATTTTGAGATATGAGTTAACAAAACTGAGTTTTGTTAACTCATATCTCAAAATCCGTGGGCTCCACATGCATGAAGTTTGTTTGGCTTTTTTTCGGGATGTGAACTCAGTTAACAAAACTGAGTTTTTAGAGAGATGAGTTATCAATTTCGGAAACTGCTGGAGCTTGTTTTCAAGTTTTATGTTTGTTAACTCATGGCAATTTCCGTAATTATTCAGCACAATTGGGCCCCACGGTCAGAGTGTTGTCCCATCAGTCTCAACTTTACTCCTACCAACGGTCATAAATCACTTTTCTATTCAACCATCATTTTCCTTTTTTCATTCTTCACTTTCTTCTAAAGAAGCTCCCAAATCCACTGTAAAAGCTCCTCCCAGTCCAATCTTGCACAGCCATCTGAAGGAGAAATTTGGAGCTGAAGGAAATCTCCATCTGACGTGCTCCTCTGTAGTGGTGTATTTTGGATACTCTTTTATTTTATTTTGCAAGAGCATCAATAGTAAAGTAAACATAAAACAAACTAGAATCTACAGTTAGATGAACTCATCAATCTACAATACTGCTTGATACAGAACAAGTAATGAACTTCATGTCAATAATCAACTTAATTCCTTTGCCATTTTTTCACCCATTTATTTCCTCAACAACAACACCCATATGATTTGCCGTCGGATTCATACACTAGTCTCAGAATACTCTCTGTTTCTCTTTGTTACAAGCTTTCAGCCTCATTATCAAAGCTCCAGTGCCGTCGTTCACCGAAAACCCCAGAAAATCAGCAGAAAAAAAAAATGCGCAAGCAACAGAGACAAAGAAAGGGGCATGAACAACAACAGAAAAAACAGAGCACAACCAACAGAAAAAAACGAAGGGGAGAGGCAAAGAAAAAAACAGAGCACAACCATCGGAGCCGCAGGTCCAGACCGTGATTTTCGTCGCTGGGTTCGTGGAGGGGTTTGAGAGAATAACAGGGGAAAAACGAAGAGAAAATCACAGAAAAACGAAGGGAGAAAAACAGGGGGAAAATGAAGAGACAATCACAGGAAAACAAAGGGGAGAGGCAGAGAAAGATGAGAGTAAGGGGAAAAAGAAAAAAAAGGAAAGAGGAAAGTCTCTGACATGGGTCAGTGTGTGGGTCCTTTTTTTTAGATTTTTTTGGTTGAAATCATAACTGAGTTATATGTGCCAAACAGGTGAGTGTAGAAAATTGGGTTATTTTGAGTGATGAGAGATGAGTGACGAGTGATGAGTGATGAGTGATGAAAAAAAAAAAACCAAACAGGGCCAAAGACTTCGAGATCTTTTACCAACAAGAGGACCCCGAAGAAGCTTCTAGTACCTTACACCGTCCTTTACGTCTTGCCCAAGCTAGCGCTAGCCAAGAAGGAGTTAATATACTAGAAGGAATGGTGTTAGAGGAAAAGACTCCTGACCTTCTAGCGTTGCTAACATCCCACGCTAGGGGTGCTTCTCCAGCCATCCCAGTGGTGCCCTGACCACCAACTCCTGCTCCCACACACGCATCCTCTACTGATGCCGCAGAGAAAAAGAGGAAGAGAGACCAAGGAGGCAAAGGCCCTGAAGGTACTTGGGAAGGGGAAATCACCCATTCCTCTCAGCAGCCTCCAGCCAAAGAGGCCCAAACAACCAGGGCCCAACAGAAGAAAAGTACCTCCTCTGGTACCTCAAAAGAATTTGAAGGGGAGCAGCCACCCAAACCTTCTGCTTGGAGACCCTCCTTTACGCTGAGTTCGGGGGGCCCTGTTATGGACGACGCCAACCTAAGAGACCAACAAAAGGGTAGGTCAAGCCTTATGGCAGAGTGTCTAGAGAAAGCTCTCTGCCTACCCGAGGACATGCAGGAGCTCAGGTCTTTCAGGAAATGTGAGGTCTTCTTGTCTCTGAAGAGAGACCTTGCCAAGGTATATTATCACTTTCCTCTTTCCATGAACTAAAAAAAAAAAAATATATATATATATATATATACATACATGAACACTAACTTGTATCATTCTTACAGTCTGTACATGCAGCCTTTGTGGCTGAGGAATGGGTAGACCATAATCTAGATCAGGCTCGTAAGGCTAAAAGCAAGCTGGACGCAGCTGAAAAGGCCCATGTCGAGGCTGACAAGAAGTTTAAAGAGACACTTGCCTAACTCACTGAGGTAGAGAAGTCTCGAAAAAATGTTGAAGCTGCAGAGTCCCTAGAGGCTCAGAAGAAGGCTGAAAACAAGTTAGACTTAACCATGGTGGTGCTTAAACAAATACAAAAGCAGCTGGAGGCCAAGGACGCCGAGAAGGCTAAGGCCGAGCAGACGACCTATGACACGGGCATGACTAAGACTGCCCAAAGTCTAACCACCCAACTCAAGGATGTTGCTCGAGCCTTTTTGTAATGACCTAAGGAAAAGCGCTAGCCACATCTGCGCTATACCTTAAAAGAACTAGTCACAATTAAGGCACCTTGCAGTTGTTAATAAAGCCCAGTTCAACCCAGTAAATACCCGATGTAGGACTCATTACACACCCACGCACATCACGCAATCAATCAAATTAGGGCATCATAATCTCCCCCACTTAAATCCCTAATGTCCTCGTTAGGGCCCATTTTATGGAGTAGTGTCTCCGAACACACACGGGATTACCGGGCCGGCTCTGATACCATATGTAATGACCCAAGGAAAAGCTCTAGCCACATCTGCGCTATACCTCAAAAGAACTAGTCATAATTGAGGCTCATTACAGTTGTTAATAAAGCCCAGTTCAACCTAGTAAATACCCGATGTGGGACTCATCACATACCCACGCACATCACACAATCAATCAAATTAGGTCATCACACTTTTTCCTTGAGGTATGGGGTCAGGCCCTCACTGCAGCTGGGGTTAGTACTGAATCAAAGCTTAGGGCTCATAATAAAGTATATTACCCCCTAGCCTTGAGCCTGGCCCCCAGCTCCCCTCAGCCTTCAATGGACCCTAGCTTTGCCCCCACCTCTTCCTCGGCCCAACCTGCCATTACTCCATCTACCACACCAGCTACAGAGAAAGGGCAAGAACAGCCAGCCCTAGTGAATGTTGTGGATGTGCAGAAAAAAGAAGTAGCTGAAGTGGCTCAGCTGAAGAGGAAGAATGAGGAGAAAGAGCAAGAAAAGAAGGGAGGGAAAGAGAAAGAAACATCAACGTAACTTAGCTCTAGGCTTAGAGGCAACTAACTAACTATGTAATTGGGCATAAGTTTAGTTGATACCCCCTTTTCCTTCTAATGTAATCCAATTCCCAAACTTCAATGAAAACAGTTAAACTTTATTTTATAATCTTTCATTTATCTAAGTTTTACTTTTCTGACTATATTTCCGGCTATTTTCTTTTCCTCATAACATTTGTAACATGCTAACCTTTGATTAACAAAATCAACCCCCCTTACTTTACTATTTATTCTGACACGAAGTTTAAGAAAGTTACTAGACTAACTCTTAAGGTAATGTTTTGGCACTTAATAAAAATTTCAAACAACACTTACTTCAAGTTGGACTTGGAATCCTAAAAGACCCATCTGCATTGTGCTTATAACCTGAGGAAGCAAGCAAGCTCCCAAACTTTACTCTATACTTAGACAATTTCACACAAAGGTTAATTTGTCCCAAGTTTGTGACCCGAGAAGCCAAACCAAACCCAGGTCCTGGTAAACACTTAGAAACTTTTACACAAATGTTAATTTACCCAAGGTTTGTGAACCGAGGAATCAAACAAGACAAAGGTTCAGTTTAACACTTAGAAACTTTTCATACAAAGGTTAATTTACCCAAGGTTTGTGACCCGAGGAGTTGAACAAGACTAAGGTTCTGTTTAACACTTAGAAATTTTTCATACAAAGATTAATTTACCCAAGGTTTATGAACCGAGGAGTCAAACAATACTAGAAATTTTTCATACAAAGGTTAATTTACCCAAGGTTTGTGATCCGAGGAGTCGAACAAGACCGAGGTTCTGTTTAACACTTATAAACTTTTCATACCTAGGTTAATTTACCCAAGGTTTGTGACCCGATGAGTCGAACAAGATTGTTCTGTTTAACACTTAGAAACTTTCATACATAGGTTTGAACGGTTTTAGACCCCTTAAAACAAACAGATTGATTAGCCTAGTTAATTAGCCAAGTTGTTACTTAGTCAAATTATGCAATACTAGGTTGAAACAATCAAACAATCATATCAATAATATAAAGCAGCGGAATAATAAATAACACATGATATGATCACCCAGGAAACCACACCGGTAAAAACCTGGGGAGGATTTGACCCACCGATCCTCAAGGCAAAACTGAATCCACTATGAAAGAATTGAAGTTCATACAAAAGGACTTACAAGCTCCCCGCTCGACTTCCTAATGCTACCTACCAGTAGAACTTACTGACACGACCCCGTGCAAGCTCCGAATCCACGGACTCCTTCTTTCTTGAATTCTTCAATCAGCTACAAGCACCCACGCTTGTTATTCTTTAAACTCCAATGGCAGCAACCGAGTTGATCATCAAGGTTTAGATAATATCTCTACCTTGAAAGCCCTAAGCTTTGTGTAAAGGAAAGCTCCTCTAGATCTCACAAGAGATTTACACAAAACAGCAATGTATGAGCAACAATACAATAGGAGCAACTCTAAAAATGTGGCTAGGGTTTTGCCTTATATACCTAGGGCAAAAACATAAAACCCTAAACGTTTAATGAGTCAGGGCTGAGTTGGAAATTTTGCAGAAAACGCATCTGGCCCGAGATTCGATCGATCGAGTCTATCCTTCGATCGATTGAGCCAGACCGAAATGCCCCAATGCATCTGCAGTCACTCGATTCCAACTTTACAATATTTAATCAACTTTGAGCAAGTCTAAACAAGACTAAACACATTGTTTTGATCATGGTTTGCCAACATTACACATTAGAGTTCTAAATACATAAAATCCTAAATCTTTAGAACCTAACAAGGTTAATTTACCCAAGGTTTGTGACCCAAGAAGTTGAACAAGACCGAGGTTCTGTTTAACACTTAGAAACTTTTCACACATAGTGATTACCCCACCAATTGCAACCACAGTAAAGCACAAATAAGCCGGGCATGAATAACAAAGAAGTTCGTATCATTAATAATAATAACGCCACAAATTATTTACATTCCAGGGACGTGGAATTACGTTTTCATCTAGATCTTCTAAATAATAAGCCCCAATACCAGCCACTAAAGTTATTCTGTACGGGTCTTCCCAGTTGGGACCCAATTTTTCCCAAGCTGGATTCTTTGCTGTCCCCACCACATTTCTCAAAACTAAATCTCTTGGAGCTAAAGGCCTTAACTTCACTCCCTTGTCATATCCTTGTGTTAAGCCTCTGCTGATAATGTGCTATCTTCACTGCAGCCACCTCCCTTCTCTCCTCAACCACATCCAAGCTGTTCGAGAGCAAGCGGTTATTTTCCTCAACACTGAACTAATCAGTTCTCAGGGTCGGGAATCCTGACTTAATAGGGATTACTGCTTCTACCCCATAAGTCATTGATAAAGGAGTCTTTCCAGTTAACCTTCGAGGCGTGGTACGATAAGTCCATAGCACGTGGGGCAACTCATCCACCCACTTTCCCTTTGAATCATCTAACCTTTTCTTCAACCCAGACACTTTGACCTTATTAGTAGCCTCAGCCTGACCATTCCCTTGAGGATAAGCAGGGGTAGAATACTTGTTTCTGATCCCCAACTCCCCAAAATATCTTGGGAAGGCTTTACTATCAAACTGAAGATCATTGTTTGAGATCAATGTGTGTGGAACTCCAAACCTGGTGATGGTATTCCTTCATATAAACCTCTTAGCATCCATGTCCCTAATATTAGCCAGAGGCTCAGCTTCTACCCATTTGGTAAAATAGTTTGTCCCGACGAGGAGCTACTTTCGGTTTCCTATGGCTCGGGGAAATGGCCTTACAATATCTAAGCCTCATTGGGCAAATGGCCAAGGACTGGAAAGTGGGTTCAGAACCCCTCCAGGTTGGTGTATATTCGAGGCGTACCTCTGACACTGATCACACTTTCTCACATAATCTTGAGAAGCTTTTTGCATGCTCGGCCACCAATATCCTTGGGTAAGGGCCCTATGGGCCAAAGACCTCCCTCCTGTATGACTTCCACATATTTCTTCATGCAACTCCTCTAACAAGGGCTCCACTGCCTCAAGATGCACACACAATAGATAAGGTCCTGAATGAGAACGCTTATACAACTTATGCTCTTCGGATAACCAATAGCGGGGGGTCTTGCTACGTATTTTCTCCGCCTCGCCCTTATCCTCATGCCGTAATGAGATGACCGTTTCTCGTGCTTGTACCTATCCCTTTCCAATTTGCCCTGGCACGAAGACGCCAAGAATGACTCACTGGATGGAGTTCTAGGCCT
Organism: Quercus aquifolioides; assembly: GCA_019022515.1. Classification (NCBI taxonomy): domain Eukaryota; kingdom Viridiplantae; phylum Streptophyta; class Magnoliopsida; order Fagales; family Fagaceae; genus Quercus; species Quercus aquifolioides. Next base: position 46,615,701 of record CM032334.1, on the reverse strand, counting down.
ATGACGGTATGAGTGATCCCTACTTCCTCCTGATCCACCACATGATGGGGATGATGGACTCTTTCTATTACGCTCTTTTCGCCGCAGTTTCCTGTGCAAGTGATCTATCTTAAGTTGCAGCTTCCGTGTCTCTTGGTCATGCGAGACGTGACTCCTTGTCCTTGAATGACTCCGATCTGTACGCTCTGTATGGTAAGACTCTACCATAACGCTTGGCGTATGTTGCCTGTCTCTCCTTCGGTCTAAATTGACAAATTGGTTTTCCCTTTATGAACCTACGGATTCCTCCCTATCCTGCCTTACATTGGCGATGATTACTCAGGATAAACCCAAAGCACCTTGATGTTTCCACAGACGGCGCCAGTTGTAAAGACTCAAGAATCAAACAGCCCAAACCCACTTAGAATAGTGAGGTTTGTACAGTTTAACTAGGCCCAAGTCAATATATATTTGTAAAAGAGTGGATTAAACAAAAATGATGGGTTAGCCTGAGGACAAAAACAAGGAAAAGAGACTAAGAATCACAGATTGAGTATATAAATGGCTTATTACAAGCTCGCCTGAGGAGGCCAATGAGACTCAGAATGATACATTGTTCATGCTCTTCTCTCAATGTTCTTGTTCTAATTCCTATCTTTCTGATAACCTTTTTTTTTTTTGGATCCCCTTCATCTGAAAATTTCCTTCCCTTATATACTCCTTAGCACTTCATATTTGGCCTCTCATCTCCACCTACCTAAATTCTCATCACGACACCTATCTCCTTAAACTTCTGCTGAAGGTGGTAGAAGGAGCTGCTTAGCTGTGAGCTCCACTATTTAGGTCACTTCCTAATCAATGCAACTAATAAAGCTATTGCCAACCATTTAATGCGGAGGCAGTAAGCTACTTCTCACTGGAAACTTCCCTTATTCTCCAGGATTCTCTTTCCACACCCTGTCCTTCCCAACTGGATCTCTCAAATGTCCTTTGTCTCTCTCTCTCTTTGTTTGGGTGGATTCCCTCTTCGGACTCATGTTGCTTCCACAATAATGATAACAACTCAATGATCCCTTACTCGATCTTTGGGCCCCTACAGGTTGTATTAGTTATTCCATAATAAGTGCAACAAACAAACTTTACATATACATTTAACAATTATAAAAATAAAAAATCATAAAAAATAACACATATCGCTCTTAAATTTAAAAAATAACAATTTTTAAGGAAATATAATTGTATGAGAAGATATTTCCTAAAATAAATCTTAAGCTTTATTCTAATGTTATAACTCACAACCAAACTTATGACTATGTTTAATTTTTGCATTACAACACATTTTATTTCTAGTAATAAAGATTATAATTCCCGTTGTAATATTCAATGTACTAAACGTAACCTAAGTGATATTATACTACTCAATAACTTGATATTGAATTCATATTTTGAAAATCCAATCGTTGAATTACACATACTATATGTTCTTAACATGCATGTCAATTTTCATACCAATCAGACATAATTTACCATTTGATCCATAACCTCATATTTTATGCATTATTTTAAACTATAAAAACTTGAATTTAAACAATTGATTGATGACATGGTTATTGATCTTTAATTATTTTTAAATTTTGTAAGCATTGAAAATATACAAAGATAATGTAATCCAACAGTGAATTTATTAAAATTTACATTTATTAAAAAAATATTGGGTGGTTAAACTTGTTTAAGAATGCTCTTACACGGTTACACAATTGCATAGGGATGTTATGTGCGATGAAGTGTCAATTTTTAAACCCATAACTAAAAATATTAAGATTTTTAATTTTTATTATATCATTGGTGTAACATCAATGAAATTCACATTCTTTTAGGATGGTTCAAAAGTGAAATGTGAAAAACTCTAGGGTATTGCACCGGATCCTAATCCATTTATTAGGATGGTTCAAATTAAATTTATTAGGATGGTTCAAATTAAATATAGATTGTTCTTTAGGCAAGTTGGGTATGACGGGGGTGGTGGTCTTATTAGACATCAATTTGAATTTTGGTCACTGGGTTTGTCTCTATGTGAGAAATTGGCCTTAGAGCATTCATAGTTGGAAATGTCATCCTATTCTATTTTTATCATCTCAAAAAGTTACTTTATCAATTATACCATACCATGCATACCATTTTACAACATACCCAACATCTCATCTTTTATTTTCCTATACAACACATTAAAGTAATATATCTACAAAATAAAATATTTTTTTTCTCTCAATCTCATTTTCTTTTCCTCTCCATCTCAACCACTCATCAGTCATCACCACCTAAAACCCAAACCCAAAATTCCCAATACAAAAACTCATCCCAAACCCCCAGCACAAAATCTCAACCCAACCATCATCAACACAACATCCTCCCAATTTAAGCACAGTTTAAACTTACAATTTAGAATATAAAATCTTTGAGATTAGCTTGGCATCTGACTCATTACAGAAGGCCAACCATGGCACCACCTTGATCCACAAACCACAGCAAGGAGTGTGAAGCTTAGAACCAAGCAAGCAGCACAATGAAATCAAATCAGAGTCGTTAATCTCAAATATTCATAATAATAATAAAAAAATTAAAATGTTTCGCGAACCCAAACCCTAAACTCAATCGAAATTCATTCTTTCTTTCTACAATTGCTGTTGTCCGAACAGCTGGTACCAATTATCATCAAGAATGGGGAGGAAAGAGAAACGAAAAGCGAAACTTAATCTCAAAGAAGAAGAAGAAGCAGAACCCAGCGGCTTTGCTAAGCCGTCAAATTCCTTCTTAGTACTAAGCAGCAATGACGACAATGAAGCGGCGAACGAAGATTTGAGCCCGAAGATCGTCGAGAAGGCGCTGTTGATGCGCGCTGCCAAGTTGATTCTCGATGCCGCCGCACCACCTGCCATGCCACTAGACCCACACAACCGCACCACCTAACCCACATCGTATGCTCTGAGATACACCAATGCACGGGCACCGATCCACACAGAGAGGGACGAGAGAGGGGGAGGGATTGAATGAGAGAATCATAACTGAAAAAGAAGAAGAAGAAAAAAAAAAGAAAAAGAAAAAGGCAAAAATGCAAAACTGACCCTCTAACTTTCACTCTTTTTCATTTTAGTCCTCTAACTTTTAATTTTGTCAATTCAGTCCTCTAACTTTCAATTTTTGTCAATGTAGAATTCCGTTAAGTCCCAGTTATGGGCTGCCATTAATGTCATTGAAACGACGCTGTTTTGCCTTTTTTTTTTTTTTTTTTTTTTTTTTTTTTTTAATTTCGAAATTAAAAGAAAAAAAAATCTATAAAAAAAAAAAAAAAAAAAAACAAACAAACAAACAATTTTTGCTCCACACCCACACCCTGAAATCAAAACCATTTTCCCAGAAATCAAAACCGTCTCCTACCTCCTCCCCGGCGCCCCCTTCGAGTTCCAGTACAGTTACTCCGAGACTCCTAAGGTCAAGCCACTTGCGATTCGAGAGCTGGCCTTCTTGCCGTTCGCACCGCCAACCATGCCGCGGCCATGGACCGGGAAGGCGTCGCTGAAGAAGAAGAGGGATAAGGATACGAAGATTCAGGTACTGGAGTCGTTGAATTCGCCTCCGGCCGATGGCGATGGAGTGATGCAGGTGGAGATGGCGAGGCCGTTTTCGTTGGGGAAGTTTGTGGAGGAGAAGAGGACGAGAGAGGAAATACTCGGTGAGTGTTTGAAGAAATGGGAGATCAAAATGCTTGTTGAACCTCGCTTGTCCGATAATCGCCAAGTTAATCTTGGTGAGATTTTCCTTTTCCTTTCTTTGCTCGAAAATGGTAGCTGAATTTTCATTCAAACCACAGTTTTAGGATCTTAATGCCTTCTCTTTTTTGATTTTCTCGGGAAACAAACGGGAAGCTAGTAATACAAAGAGTTAATTAATAAATGATGAGTGCAAAAAAAAAAAAAAAAAGGAACAGTGACATTAACGGCAGTTATGGAGTGGGTTTAACGGAATGCTGCATTGACAAAAATTGAAAGTTAGAGTACTGAATTGACAAAACTGAAATTTAAAGGACTGAAATGAAAAAGAGTGAAAGTTAGAAGGTCAGTTTTGCATTTTTGCCAAAAAAAAAAAAAGGAGATGAGAGTGACCGATGAGAGAGAAAGGAGTTGAAAGAGAAAATATCAGAGCAAATAGTGAAAAATGAATAAAATATTAATATTTTGTTTTACAATTGAGCTACAATGCGATTCTACATTTAGAATTGCACTGTGGCACAATTGCAAATTTTTTTGTAATAGTTAGATTTTACAAGTCCGGATGGTGTGGGGGTTTTGGGCTTTTATTCTAAATTGAACCAACATATGGTATATGCCATTCCCATTGTGAATGCTCTAAGAAACTTTAAAAAAATATAGTTTTTAGTAACTTAAAAAGTAAATTTAATTATTTTAACAACTCACTTTATAATACACCCTATATTAAAGTTTCTATTTTTTTTAGCAATTCAATTAAAATAATAAAAACAACTCATTAAAATAACAATAAACAACCACCACAAAAACCTACAAAACAGCAATTGCAACAACCACCTCCACCATCACCCCACTAGCCACAAATACAAACCACAAAAAAAAAAAAAAAAAAAAAAAAAAAAAAACCCACAATCCAGTCACCACCAACCTTCCTCTTGCACTTCTCAACCACAACCACAACACAACTATTAAAAGAAATCAAACAAATCAATAACCATTTTGCCCCACAATGCCACTGTGACCTGACCACTCAAATCGAGTCATAGAAGCCACAACCACCCAAATCATCGTGACACAGCCACAACCACCATGACCCAACCACCCAAATCACAACCAAATCTCAATCCCAAACCCAAACCCACAATCGCATCATCACCAATAGCTGAAAAAAGAAAAAGAAAAAGAAAAGCCTAGAAAATGGACCCAACGAAAGGAGGCTTTGGTCTGGGCAAAGGGGAGAGAAGAGAGGGAGCTGAGCAAAGGGGAGAAGCTGGGGGAAGGGAGAGGGGGCTAGGCAGAGGGAGGGCTATGTGAAGGGGAGTGAAGGCTAGGCTGGGACATTGAATTGATGGTGGCATCGGCCTTGGCTGCATGAGAGAGAGATAGTGAGATTAGGTGGCAGAGTTATGTCCATGTGTGCTTGAGATAAGAGATAGGGTAGAAACTAGAAAGGAGTCACACGTGTGGGAGAGATTGAGTGTGTGTGTGTGATTAAAATATTATTTGTAGCAAATAACTCTCAGCTAGAGTGGGCTACTATCTCTAGTAGCCCACTGTAGCAATGAGTCAAAATATTATAGCAATGAGTCAAAATAACAACTTTGCTGTAGAGTATGTTTTTAGTGTTTGGGTTGCTAAAATGACTATTTAGTCATTTTAGCAACCTCATAGTCATTTTAGCAACCTCATCATGAATGCTCTAACATCTTTTGAGGAGGTACTCTACTCAATATTCAATAACAACCCAACCTAATACCCAATGGTTCTTGCCACTCTGCCTTACATTATCCCTAACACCACTATGAAAGGGAAAGGAACCCAAATTTGTGACATTGAAAACAGCTCAAGAGCTAAAACCCACAGTATACTTACACGGAAATTGGATAGAAAGCTTTTAAACATTTCACATATTTTTTCATTGAATGTTGTAGGGACTGGGTTTGAGCACTTCTACTATTGAGTGAGTGGACTCGTGCCCAGCTAGCCCAATACAATGAATTTGTAGAGAGCGGGTTCAAGAACTAGGTCCTAGTGAGGGTTACAACGACTAAGCATGGTTGGAGATGGATGGGATAACATGAATGTGGATTAAAATATGCAATGATGTTCCTCGGCCCTCCTCTTAGGAGCTTGATGTTCTTATTACTTCTTCAGTGATTGGTTACAAAGGTTTCAGTGATGATACAGGTTGCTACAGTGTTCTATCCTTCTCATTTTCGGTCCCCTTTCCAGAGAGATTCCTTACATTATATACCCCATTTCAGTTGATCTTAACCCTACATTTGTTGATCAAGCAGGTCACTACTTGAGCGCTTGTCCCATCAGCCGCCTTCCCATTCTCTCTGTGGGTTGCAGCAACCAAGGCTGCACTGTTCAGGGGTCATTTCCTCATTAATGCGGCCAGAACGTTAGTTGTGGGCATTTAATGTGGAGGTGACAGTTCATCCTGGGCTTGCTCCTCCACCATGCTTCCATGGCTGACACGTTGTACTTGTTCTTTCTCCTTAGATGCTCTGGAAGGCCGCCTGTGGTGGCTTGTTGCTTCTCCATTTTGTGGTCTCGGCTGGCCGTGGACAGGATTGTCCTCGGCGACGTCCTTGGGCGATTTGGACTTTCTCACTTCGTCCCCTGGCGTTTCTTCCTCCTCGGCATGGGCCTTGGGCTTGGTATGAAGTGGGCCGGGGTTACCAAATTCTCTGACCCCACAATAGCCCCTCAAAATCCTGCTGTCCAGCTCCTCGGACGGAAGGGAGGATTTTGATATCCTCGGGCCGTTGTTATGGCTTGTCACGTCTTGTCTTCCGTCAGTGCCAGAGTCTCTTCACCTGTCCAAGGCACGTTCCTAGCGCTTCAGTATACGAAGCGCGCCCTCATTAAATTCTGGCGGCTCTGTGCTCCCCACGTTCAACGATGTGATGCCAATCCAACGGCTGGGCTTTTTCCAGCTTTATAAGCGGGAAAACCCGCACAGTTATCTTTAATTGGGGGTATAAATACCCATTTGAACTGATTGGCCTCTTTACTTTTGCACTCAAGAGTTCTTGTGCATGTACACTGAATTCGATCAAATCTCCAACTACACCCATGCCTTTTTCAGCACAAAAAGCCTATCCGATGAGCTTTTCCTCATTTCTGTAAGTCTTCTCCTTTCTCTAGCTCAAATTTCCTCTCTGATTCCTTTCTTTCCTTCTCCCTTTCTTGAGTCTCTTAGTCGTTGCTAGGGATGGGTAGATTTAAAAAGTTAGTTGAGTCTGAAGAGGCGATGGAGAAATTCATCGCCGATTATAGGATACCCAGTAATGTGGGTTTGAGGTACTGTGAGGAAGGGGAATGGCACATTCGGAGGAAGGAGGGTGAGGTCGTGATTCCCATAATCGCCTTCCTTGAAGGCGGTATGAGAATCCCCATGGGGCCGGTAACGAAGGGCTACCTTAGGTACTTTAGATTGGCTCCCACTCAGTGCGCCACCAACGTGTTCAGAATCCTAGGTTGTGTGGACGCCTTAAATGAGAAGATGGGATTGAGGTTGACCCATCATGATGTAAATTGGTGCTACAACCTCTAACACCTAAAAGGTAAGTCTTATTACATGAAGATGAGGGATGATAAGGTTCGACTTATTCAGTGCCTTCTCAAGTCCAGCAAGGGGTTGAACAAAGACTTTCTCATCGTGTCCGGGGAGTGGCACGATGGCCTTCACTGTCCAACAGAGGAGGGGACACCAAGCGGGGTACTTAGAGTAGGAGAAGGTCTAGTCTTTTGGGTTATCAGTCTGCTTTGTTCGGTTACTAACAGGAACATGTTTTCTTTTCTGCAGATCCGCACGCTTTTGAACGTCATTTTAACCTGGTCAATAAAGAGGATTTGGAAACTGTCCTCAGGGCGGAGATCTTTGTGAACGAGGCTGACAACCAAGTTAGGGCTGTTTACAAGATCCTCGAGTACGATCTGGTCCAGAAGTCATTCTCAGCCCCGAAATACGTGATCAGAGCCCGAGATCCTCGGCTTCTCAAAATCATTACAGCGGAGCACAGGTTCTTGCTCCCGGAAGGATCTTCTACCCCAGAGGGCGTCCCATTGTCAGGCCCTTCTTCATCCCACCAGGCAATAGAGGACGAGGGAGAAAGTGCAGTGGGAGAAGAAGAAGTTGCTGCTTTAGACCTGTCCGAGGACGAATTTGGCGCCTTCGATCGAGTAAATCCGTCCGAGGACCTCTCTAGTGACCTAGGTGACCCTCACTTGACCGAGGTGGATATCTTGTCAAAAGGGATTTCTTATCAGGCCGAGATGGGTTTCAAGAGGAAGCCTTAAACCAACCTGTTCGATCTGATTGAAGGCCAGCCGGGGAAGGACGTGCCAGGGAAACAACAATCCAAGCTTCCCTCTCATCCACCCAAGCCTCAGCCTGTGTAGACTAGGTCGTCTTCCGTTCAGCCGACCCTCACTCCTTAGCTTGAGTCCGCCGACCCAAAGAGGAAGAGGCTATCCAAAGGCAAAGATCTAGTGGACGGGGGGAGATCTCGCCCTTCCCGGGAGGAAGATGAAGCCCGACGACCCTCCAAGTAGTTGAAAATTGGGCACCAGGGCCAGGAAAAGGAGGTCGCCATGCAGCTCGAGCCCCAGGCCTGACTGCCTGCCCCCCTGCTTCATGGGGAGCCCTTGATGGATAACGCCTCCCTTAGGGACTTCCGAGGGGGCGAGGGCACTTATGTGGCCGATGCCTTGGGGAGGTCCCTACTACTCCCCGCCGATATGGCCCAATTGGAGGACCTAAGGAAGCAGGAGGTCATCCTCAGCCTGAAGAGGTACTTAGGCATGGTAAGACATTCGGCGCTTGAGACTTCGTTGATTTTTACTCTTCAGTTCCCAGCTTATTGTCTGCTTGTTTTAATTGGCAGGTTGTCCAGGTCACTTTTAGGCTGGAGGAGGAGGCTAATAACCAGAGCGAGGCCCTGGATTAGGAGCGCGACAAGCGCTTGGATGCCGCGAGGACTCTCAAGAACTCTGAGGTTGATCTCAAGAAGGCAAGAGAGGATCTAAAGGAGATGACAAAGGCCAGAGACAGCACTGAGTCAGGCCTAACTGGTGCTCAAAAGCAGGCCGCCGACCAGACGAGGCGCCTTTTCAAAGCTGAGGGTCAACTGAAGATTGCCAAGGAGCACATCACTGATTTAAAGCAGAAGTTGGCCGAGGCAGAGGGGGCTAAGAACGTCGCGGAGTTTGCCAGGGATGAGGCTTTGAGGGCTAAAGCGGAGGCGGAGTTCGCGAGGACAGAGGCTGAAAGCTCTATGGAGTAAGCCGAGGAAGAGGCCTTTGCCTTGGGGGTGGCTGAGACCCAAGCTGCCCTCAAGGCTCAAGTCCCTGGGGTATTCAGGCGCTACTGCTCCCAACTTTGGACTGAGGCCCTTAACCAAGCTGGGATTGAGGCCTCGTCCGAGCTCAGGAGGGCCAAGAGAGTGTATTACCCTCCTGCTATTCGAGAGGCTACCTCCACCACCTCTGAAGCCGACACCGCCCCCGAAGTGACAGACGGGGACCAGGCCAATGCTGCCAAGGATCCCACTTCTACTGATAAGCCTACCAAGGAGGCTGAGCATCAAGGGGTGCCAGAGAAAGAAAAAACCAGTAACCAGGAAGTGCCCCAGGATGTGATGAAGCCCTCTGTTGGCCCTCAAGTCCCTCCTGCTAACTCCCAAGCTCTTCCTGCCGAGAAGGACCTCTCCCAAGTTGCTCCTCTATCCAAGGAGACAGCTATCCTGGTGGTGCCTCTGCAGGCTGTTCCCCTAGGTCAGAGCTCCGAGGACCCCGAGGACACCTCTGGACAGCCTCCCAAGGGGGGAATAAAGTTCAAATTGAAGAAATAGGATGTCTTAGCTAGCTTTTATCTTATGTATTGTTTTTTGTTTTTGTTCTTTTTGTTTTTTTTTTTTTTTTTAAGCACTGTAATGCTACTTTTAAATTGGATGTATGAATCCTCTTTTTTATATTATGTGTTTATTGTTATCGTGATGAGTTTTGCTACTTATATAACCTGGGATTTAATTATTAGCTACACAATCTCAGAAGCTCAACTTATTTTTCATTCTGAATTGGCAGTCAAAAAATGTAAAGCCCATAGTGATAGTTTCCACTTAGACCTTGGTCGATAATTGAACCACCTTGACACCACGACCTATTTTTGCTGAATTGAATACTGAGGGAACAACTTTACAATATTGGTTATATATCTCATGAATTGGTTACTATAAATGGTAAAAAATGCTAAGCACACAACATCCGTAAAGATAATCCTTTAGATTCTAGGATCAAATACCACAGCACAATGTACAAAGGTGCTCATAAGTGTGCTTTAAAAACTTACTGACCTTAAGAAAACCGTTAGTTGCTGCTTATGCTACGGGGTTAAGTTCAATGTGCCTCAGAATGCCTTAAGTGATGCTCATGGGTTTGTGTTTGTTTATGCCTTTGCTGAATGTAGCCAGTCTCTCCAGAGATCTGAGTCTGAGGGCCATGCAAGACCTTGGTGTTGCCTAACCCTTAGGTTCTTCTCTAAATAGCTAGTTTCCCCATAGGTTTGAGTCCGAGGATCATACAAGACCTTGGTTCTGTCTAACACTTAAATTCTCCAATAAGTAACTAGTTTCCCCATAGGTTTGAGTCCGAGGACCATGCAAAACCTTGGTTCAGTCTAGTACTCAGGTTTTTCTTGAAGTAGTTAGTTTCCCCATAGGTTTGAGTTTGAGGACCATGCAAGACCTTAGTTCTCTCTAGTACATAGGTGGCCGCCAAAATACAAGATATATAATCATAATAGACCTAAAATTCGAATCAAAAAGGGATGCTTTTATTAATAATAATACATTCTCAGGTTATTTACATTCCATGGACGAGGTGCAGGTTTTTCATCTAGGTCTTCTAAGTAGTATGCACCTATCCCCGCTATTGAGGTAATTCGATATGGTCCCTCCCAATTGGGCCCCAGCTTTCCCCAAGAAGGATTCTTGGCAGCCCCCACAACTTTCATCAACACTAGGTCCCCCGGTGCTAGTGGTCTTAGCTTCACATTGGCATCATATCCCTGCTTGAGCTTCTGGTGGTAATAGGCCAGCTGGATCATTGCCCTTTCCTTTCGTTCATCAACCAGATCTAGACTCTTCCCCAGTAGTTCATCATTACTGCCTGGAGTGAAAGAGCTCGTCCTTAGCGTTGGAAAGTTGACCTCCAGAGGGATAACAGCCTCGGCCCCGTAAGTCATGGCAAAAGGTGTCTCCCCCGTTGACCGCCGTGGTGTAGTCCGGTATGTCCAAAGAACGTGTGACAGCTCTTCTACCCATCTTCCCTTGGCGTCATCTAGTCTCTTCTTAAGCCCATTGACGATGACCTTGTTGACAGCCTCGGCCTACCCATTTCCCTGAGGATAAGCTGGAGTTGAATACCTGTTTGTGATCCCAAGTTCACAACAGTACCTTCTGAAGGCTTTGTTGTCAAATTGGAGTCCGTTATCCGAAATGAGGGTATGAGGGACCTCGAATCGCGAGACAATGTTTCTCCAAAGGAATTTCTTAGCATCCACATCCCTGATGTTGGCTAGCGGCTCTGCTTCGACCCATTTGGTGAAGTAATCTGTAGCGACCAACAGATATCTCTTATTCCCTGGTGCCTTGGGGAAAGGGCCTACAATATCCAGGCCCTACTGGGCAAACGGCCATGGGCTGGACAAAGGGTTGAGGGCCCCACCAGGCTAATGAATATTTAGGGCGAACCTTTGGCATTGGTCACACTTCTTAACATAATCCAGGGCCTCCTTCTGCATCCCCGACCACCAATATCCTTGGGTGACGGCTCGGTGTGACAGGGATCTTCCTCCTGTGTGACTCCCACAGATCCCCTCGTGTAGCTCTTCGAGCAATAATTCTGATGCCTCGGGGTGAATACACAGTAGGTATGGTCCAGAGTAGGAGCGCCTATACAACTTGTGGTCCTCGGACAACCAGAACCGAGAAGCATTCCTTCGTATTTTCTCAGCCTCTGACTTCTCCTCAAGCAGAACATCATCCTTAAGGAACCTCACTATAGGATCTATCCAGCTGGGACCCGCTCCAACTTGATGGATATGCACCATGCTCTTTGCCCCCTCATTTGCTCTTTCCAGATGCTCAACAAGTATAATCCGAGGTAGATCTCTCGCCGAGGACGTGGCAAGTGTGGCCAATGAGTATGCATGGGTGTTTCCACTTCTAGAGACATGTGATAAGCTAAAAAAGATGAAGGCTAATTGCAAGCGTTTGACTTGGCTTAAATACTCCTGTATCCTCGCATCTCTGGCCTCCAACTCTCCATTTACCTGGCCCACCACTAATCGCGAGTCCGAGAACATTTCTACTGCTTCTCTTACCATTTTCTGCACCATGACCATCCCTTGTAACAATGCTTCATACTCGGCTTCATTGTTTGTGGCCGAGAACCCGAGCCTTAGGGATTTTTCTATGACAGACTCCTCAGGGGATACTAAGACTAGCCCCACTCCAGACCTCCTCTGATTTGCCACGCCATCAACGTATACGTTCCAACATGGTGGCCCCGGGATAGAGATTGCCCCAACTAATTTTTCGTCCATGCTTCTCTTCTCGGCTGCCATCTCTACTGGTGGTTCAGCAAATTTGGCCATTAAATCATCTAGGACCTGACCCTTTATAAAGGTCCGAGGCATGTATTTGACGTCAAAAGACCCCAGAATTGTGTTCCACTTGGCGATCTTTCCCGTGTAATCAGCAGCTCGAAGTACAGACTTCAAGGGTAATTGGGTTAGAACAACCACTGTGTGAGCTTGGAAATAATGGGGAAGCTTTCGTGTAGCGTGAACCATAGCTAGTATGGCTTTCTCCAAGGGTAGGTACTTGACCTCAGCTTCATGTAGTGACTTGCCAACGTAATAGACTGGTTTTTGAACACCATTGTCGTCCCGTATCAGTACCAGACTCACAGCGTGAAGTGCCATAGCAATGTATGCGTATAGGACCTCGTCGGCCTCAGGATTGGACATGATAGATGGCCGGGATAGGTACTCCTTGAGTTGCTGGAAGGCCACGACGCAATCCTCGGATCATTCAAATCCCTTCCACTTGTTGATCAAGAGATAGAAGGGCCTGTATCTGTCAGCCAACCTGGAAATGAATCAATTCAAGGCCGCGATCATTCCAGTAAGCTTTTGGACCTCCTGGGGGTTTTGCGGAGGTTTTAGGTTATGAATAGCCTTGATTTGGTCAGGATCAACCTCGATCCCCTTGTGGGTAATAATATATCCTAAAAACTTGCCAGATCCCACGCCAAACAAGCATTTGGAAGCATTTAGGTGCAGCTTGTGCTTCCTCAAGACATCAAAGGTGCTGCCGAGGTCTCCTAAATGCTCGGGCACCACTTTACTCTTTACCACCATATTATCAACGTAGACTTCGATGCTCTTGCCCAGCATCGACTTGAACATTCTCGTCATCATCTTTTGATAAGTGGACCCTGCGTTCTTCAGACCGAACGACATTACTTTGTAGTGGTATTTCCCAATGGGCGTCACAAAGGCTGTCTTCTCCTGATCCTCCAAGGCTAGTGGTATTTATTGATAGCCTTGAAAGGCGTCTAGGAAGCTCATCCGAGGATGGCCCGTAGTTGCATCCACTAGCTGGTTTATCCGAGGCATAGGGAACGGGTCTTTTGGACATGCCCTATTTAGGTCTGTGAACTCCACACAGACCCTCCACTTTTCGCTTTTCTTCTTGACCACCACAGTATTGGCCAACCATTCGGGGTAAAAAACCTCTTTGATAGCCCCTGCACGCTTAAGCTTATTCACCTCTTCTCTAATCGCATCAGCGTGCTCTCTCGATGGGCGCCGGGGTGGCTGTTTCTTGGGAATTATGGACGGATTGACGTTGAGATGGTGACAGATGAAGGACGGATCAATCCCTGGGGCATCACAGGCATCCCATGCAAACACGTCAATATTACTTTTGAGGAACTCAGTTAACTCCTCCTTCTCCTTGGGAGGCAGCCGAGCCCCGACCCAAAAGAACTTCTCCGGGTCGTCACCAATTGCCACTTTCTCTAGATCCTCACATTTTGCTTCCTCGACAACTGCATCAGGAGGCGCCACCGGGGTCTTTGATTGCTATAAGCTCTCTTCAGCAGTGGCCGAGGGCTGTGCATCGAGCCGATGTGATATGGTAGCCATAATGCACTGCCTTGCTGTGGATTGGCAACCACGGATTTCGAGAACTTGATCCCCTGACGAGAATTTCACCTTTTGGTGCAAAGAGGAGGCAACAGCCCCCAAGGTGTGGAGCCAGGGCCTTCCTACGATGGCTGTGTAGGGGGAGTAGGTGTCCACTACTATAAAGTTCACCTCCACCACCTCTGGGCCGGTCTAGATGGATAGCCTGATCATGCCCTTTGGGATAACAAGCTTCCCGTCGAAGCTCATCAAGGGAGAGCTATAGGGCGTTAAGTCCTCCGGTTTCAACTCCAGCCCTTTGTAGAGGTTTGGGTACATGACCTCGACCGCGCTGCCATCATCGACCATCACTCTTCTCACATCATAGTCCCCGATTCTGAGAGTGATCACCAGAGCATCATCATGGGGCTGGGTGGTCCCAATCTTGTCTTCCTTTGAAAAACTCAAGGTTAGATGAAAATTCCTTCTGGCCCTCTTCGGCTCTGGCTGGGACTCCTCAGCAGGCAGCTGGGCCACAGACAACACTCGTGAAGGGCGCGTGCCTGTTCTTCTTGGTGCGGCCAAGATTACATTGATCGTCCCTGCGGGCGCCCTTAGGGCATTATCTCTCTGGGGCTCCTGATGGGTCTGGCCTTGATGGTCACCAGGGTGATGCAGTAGGTGCTTCAGCTTTCCTTCTCGGACCAGCTGGTCCAGATAGTTCCGGAGGTTCCTGCAGTTCTCTGTAGTATGTCCGTGGTCCTAGTGGTATTGGCAATAAAGGTTTTGATTGTGCTTCGTGGGTTCCCCCACCATCTTATTCGGCCACCTAAAGTATGGCTCGTTCTTGATTTTCTCCAACACCCTGTGCACTGGCTCTGGAAATACGGCATTGACAGCCTGTGCGTTGGCTGCTCCAGATTGCCCCACGAAGTCCCTCCTCGGGCGGGTGCTGTTGTATCGGTCCGACCTGAAATCCCTCCTCTCTTGAGGGATAGCCTTCTCCTTTCCTTTGCCCTGCAGCTAGTCTTCCTCCACTCGTTTGTACTTGTTGATACGATCCATCGGTTGGCGCATATTGGTGGCAGGCTTGCCAGTTAGAGACTTCCTTAGACCGTGCCCAGTTGGGAGACCATTTTTGAAGGTGCTGATAGCGACATCATCAAAATTGCCCTCCAGTTCATTGTACACCTCCCAATATCGGTCCGAGTAGGCCTTTAGGGTCTCTGCATCGTGCATGGATAAAGACAATAGCGTACTCAAAGGCCGAGGAGCTCTGCTGTTTGTAACGAAGCGGGAGCCAAAGGCCTGGGTCAGCTGTCTATACGAATCTATGGAATTCATCCTCAAGCCATTGAACCACCTCATCGCCACTGGACCCAAGCTAGAGGGGAAAACCTTGCACATCAACACCTCGTTCCTAGAATGGACAGCCATCCTTTGGTTGAACTGGCTCACATGCTCCACCGGGTCCGTTTTGCCGTTATAAATGGAGAAGGTTGGCTGCTGGAACCGCCGAGGAAGGGTAGCCCCTTCTATGTGGCGTGTGAAAGGTGACTTGGATAGTTGATCCAGTGCCCTGCTCATGGCATCGTATCCCAAGCCCCTAGGAGATGGGCTTTTACGTTTACACTTTCAGTAGTGCTCTTCTTCATGAGAGAAGGTCTCGCTTGGAGGAGTTCTCGATCTTTGCCTATAGTCATCGTCGCTTTCATCGTCAGAAGGCAGGTCGGGGCTAGGTTGAGATCGCCTTCGTTGTGCATGGCGCAACCTCCTCTTCAAGTCATCTATCTCTCGCTGCATGGCCTGCTTATCGTTCTGCCACTGGGTCACGCGGCTCCTAACTTCTTTTGGTTGTATGGCCCGGTTGTTGTTTTGTCTCTAGAGCACATGACTGTCCCCACGTGAGTAGTTTCTGCTGGTTTGAGTCGTGTGCACACTTCCCTCTCGTAATCTTCCATTCTCTTCATTTCGATCGCGCTTAAGGTCAGCGAAGTTACCCTGATGCTGGGATTTGACCGATTCAGGCTGATGGGAGCCTGCTTGATGAGGGCCTGATCCTACCATGCTAGATCGTTGCCCTTACTAACACACGAGTTCTTCCCACAGACGGCGCCAATTGTAAGGACTGGGTTTGAGCACTTCTACTATTGAGTGAGTGGACTCGTGCCCAGCTAGCCCAATACAATGAATTTGTAGAGAGTGGGTTCAAGAACTAGGTCCTAGTGAGGGTTACAACGACTAAGCATGGTTAGAGATGGATGGGATAACATGAACGTGGATTAAAATATGCAATGATGTTCCTCGGCCCTCCTCTTGGGACCTTGATATTCTTATTACTTCTTCAGTGATTGGTTACAAAGGTTTCAATGATGATACAAGTTGCTACAGTGTTCTATCCTTCTCATTTTCGGTCCCCTTTCCAGAGGGATTCCTTACATTATATACCCAATTTCAGTTGATCTTAACCCTACATTTGTTGATCAAGCAGGTCACTACTTGAGCGCTTATCCCATCAGCCGCCTTCCCATTCTCTCTGTGGGTTGCAGCAACCAAGGCTGCACTGTTCAGGGGTCATTTCCTCATTAATGCGACCAGAACGTTAGTTGTGGGCATTTAATGTGGAGGTGACAGTTCATCCTGGGCTTGCTCCTCCACTATGCTTCCATAGCTGACACGTTGTACTTGTTCTTTCTCCTTAGATGCTCTGGAAGGCCGCCTGTCCCTGGGCGATTTGGACTTTCTCACTTCGTCCTCGGGCGTTTCTTCCTCCTCGGCATGGGCCTTGGGCTTGGTATAAAGTGGGCCGGGGTTACCAAATTCTCTGACCCCATAATGGCCCTTTTATTGTGGGTACCATAGGCATGCAAGGCAACATCCTAGGCATGCATGGCAACGTCGAGGCATGCCTTGCAACGTCCTCGGCATGCTTGGCAACGTCCTAGGCCGTCCTCGGCATGCTTTGCAACGTCCTAGGTATGCTTGGCAACGTCCTCGGACGGGGTCCTAGGAGTCCAACATCGAAGGAAAACCCCCTCACTTGCTGCCTTATAAGCTGCGAAGCGAAGGGAGTAGTGTACCATCAGTTTAGTTATTCGAATAACTATAAACTGATGGTACACTACTCCTTTCGCTTCACAGCTTATAAGGCAGCAAGTGGAGGGGTTTTCCTTCGATGTGGGACTCCTAGGACCCCGTCCGAGGACGTTGCCAAGCATGCCTAGGACGTTGCCATGCATACCTAGGACGTTGCAAAGCATGCCGAGGACGGCCTAGGACGTTGCCATGCATGCCTAGGATGTTACCTTGCATGCCTATGGTACCCACAAATGTGAATTTTGAAAATTTAATTGTTGAATTACATGTTTATTATGTTTATAACTTGCACGTTAAATCTCGTTCAAATCGGATATTATTTATTATTCGATCAATAAACTTTTTTTATGCAAAATTTTAAGTTACCAAAACTTGAAATTTAAACATTTGATTGATGACACAACAATTAATTTTTTATTTTCTTGAAATTTTGCAAACATAAAGGATAGAATAAAAACATACAATCCAATAGTTAGATTTTCAAAATTCACATCAAATTAAAAAATATAAGAAACGTTTGAAGGATTTCTCTAGTTTTGAAAGAAACCTTTTCCCACTTACACCCACCTATATACTTGAAACACTTGAGACCTTTTGATCCTCATACTCCTTGAAATAATTATTTTAAGAGAAAGTATAAAATGATCTCATGAGTTCTTGTTCTTTTTCTCTTACAACTCACTCTTCCCCATTTTTCCAAATTCTTAAGGCAAATGTTTAAATCCCAGCATATTGCAAAGGTTTTTCCTTTGCAAGTTCTTTCTTCTCTTTCTGCAAACGTGGCTCTTTTGTGATCAAAGAGTGCACAACTAGCCTTCCTCATCATCGGTGTGGACGTGAATATTGGATTGGACTCCTCAGATTTATTCGAATCATTGAATCTTTCATTTTTTGAATGAAACTATGGGATTATTTTCAAGTTTTACAAAGCCAATCTCAACCCATTTTAAATGTCATGCATTTGGATTCATCTACTAAAATACGTATCCAAAAATTTGGAGGTCAAAAATAGGATGGCTTACTTATCACTGTGATATCAATTTATGAGAAACGTAACATAAATATCCCAAATATGAATGTCCATTATGTTGTGAGATTTGGTCAAGCTCGTCATCAATAAGAGAACTTTAGAAATGAGCATCATTATAGAGTGGATATTTTTAATGTTGGAATAGATTCTTAATTGCAGGAATTGAATCATTGTTCAATGAGCATGCCATGGAGTTATTTATGTTTTGTGAAATTTTAAAGTACTTGCAAGTGTACAAACCATAGCGAAGTATAGTTTGACAAGAATGAGATCAAACCCAAATAGACTTGTATGAACGTAGGAAAATTAGTCAAATTTTAACCAAATTAATCCTAATCTAGTTTAATAAAAATTGGTTGTTTTGAAATTAAAATAAACTAAGCAAATAATTAAACAAAACAAAGATGTGATATAAAGCGGTAAAAAGATGTAAACAAACAAGAGAAATGAATTAAGGTTTTGGAATCCGCCTTGTAAATCATATCAGCATATATTTATGATCATTAATTTTTCCCAACCCACTGCATGATAATCTAGAAATCAATCTTGCTATCATGGAAAATATTCTCATTAAAATCTCTATTTAATAATCTAAAGTATGCTCTTCTTAGCTTCTTATATATAAAATCAAATCATCAATTGTATCTGTAACCAAACAAATTAATAAAACCAATTATTCAATTAATTAAGATAAATCCAAAATCATGAGAAAAACATGTTGAACTAATATGAAGAATCCTATCTTAGTTAATTGTAATGAAGCAAAAACAATTTAAATCATTAAAGAACAACTATTGTAGGAAAAATCAAATCATGTAAATAACACTGTCAATCCTTAACAAGATTTTATTCTCAACCTTAATTGAAAATTTAGTTACTCGTAGTAATTGACAAAAAAACACAAAAGTAAAATACTAAGCATTAAACTTGACAAATAAAATAAAGCTAGAGTGGAAGAGATAAGTCACAGTGCTAGAGAAAAGCAAGAAGCCACATGAGGCGGCCTCTTGCTCCTATTTCTTCTTTTTCGCTCCAACCCCCGCCATTATCCCTTTATTTTTCTGATTTGCTCTTATTTATATCCCACATGAATGCCGACCTAAAGCACTTAAAAAAGAAAAGCTGAAATAGCCTCTACAGACCATTGTTATTAATACCGTTTCGGATCCCGTTTCGGTTTGTCCAGTGGAATGGAATATTTCGGTACCGGCCGATTTCGGCGTACTGTTTCAGGGTGTTTCGGGGTTCCTAAAAAATAATTTATATATATATATATTCTTGTAGAACATAAAATTGTCAATTCTAATAAATAAATAACTAAATATCAAATAATACAAATCATTTAGTCTTTAACTCTTAAGTCTTAAACATCAATATAACATCACACAATAAGAAGATTTACAAGTCAATAACTAAATATATTAAATAATACAAATCATTTAGTCTTAACTCTTAAGTCTTAAACATCAATATTACATCACACAATAAGAAGATTTACAAGTCAATAACTAAATATCAAATAATAACTCCTAAGTTCTTAACCACAAAACAAATCATAAGAAAAAAAAAAAATTATGACAGAGGGAGAAGGAATGAACAAACAAAAGACATTATTTATGACAATGTATACCACAATCACATATCTTAAGTTCTTAACACTTAATCTTAACTCCTAACTCCTAAGTTCTTAACCACCAAAAAAAAAAAAAAATTTTTTTTTTTAAACAAGCCAAATCCTATACCGGCCGAAATTCACATCTCGGCCGGAATTGGCCGGAATTGTCCGGAATGACCCGAAACGGCCCGAAATCTGACTCGAGATGGAACGTGAGGTATTCTCGTACCAGTTTGCATACCGGTACGAAAAATTCCGGCCATTCCGGCCGGAACAGAATGGAATCAATAACAATGCTACAGACTATAGCTCACTTATTATTGTTTTGGTGAAGGCCCACTAACAAGAATGCTGCAAGACTTTCAAATATACTACCGCTCAAAGCTATTGGCCCATTGCATTACTAGCCATCTCAACAGATCCATGTTAAATACTTAGTGGGCTTCTTATATTCTTTCTTTATGTCCCCACACCTTTCTTTGCTTTATTCTTCTTTTAATTCACACAGGGCCGGATTTAAGTTGGCTTGAGTCAATTGGCCCAGCTTGAGCATTCAACTTTATTGTAAATTGTTCTAGCATGGCCAATAACTTCTTTCTTTTCTTTGTCTTCCACTTCTAATTAGGCTGATTTGGGTTCAGCCCACCTGAATTAGAATCTATCATTTTTGTCTCAAAGATAGATTATAATCAGTCACAAATTAACATAAAAATGAGGCTAAATATGCAAATATAAGGGTACTTTATTGTATATATTTTGTGCACATCATTATGCTTAACTCAACTCTAGACCCTTGAGAGGCATTTGAATCTTTTCAAATAAGTGTTATTTGTTCATTGTTAAATAAGTTTTATTAAAATGATTTCACAAATGATGAAAAAAAGATTAGAAAACGGAACCTAATCTTTATGAGCATGATGTAGTTCAACATCCAGGGTTCAAGAATTTGAAAATTATTTCTAAATTGTGCCAATGAATATTGAGAACTAGAAAATCAGAATATTACTTTCTTATTGATAGAGTGGTCATACTTACGCTTACTCTTCTAGTTTACTGCAATTATGGAACAAGAAATTTTAACTATGAATGTCATCAAAACTAACTTTCGCAATAAAATGGACGATGAGTTTTTTACGAAAGCTATGAAGTTATTCATTGAAAAGGACATCACTATGACAATTAGTACGGATTCAATTATAGATGATTTTGAAGATTTAAAAAAAGGTTGAGTTTCTTTTACATAAATGATTGCATTGTAATGTATTAAGAAATAATGATTTTGTGTCTTTGTCTTTATTAATAGTTTGTTAATACTAAATGAATGCTTATTTGGAATTTCATAATGATTATTATTTTTTTGTTTATACTTCAATCCCCTAACTCTAAGTCCTAACTCCTTCCGTAATTATAGCTATGCCGGCCTCTGTATCTCTCTAGCCATGGAAAGCTTTTCCCAATAAACTTCACTAGTAGCAGTTTTTGTCATGGCCTATATGCTAACCTTTAAGTCTCCATCAGGAAATCTCATCCAAGAAGTACAAAGTTCTTGCCCAATTCCTAATCCTTCATTTCTCTGATTTAAAGATATGCTATTTTGTTTACTTACTTTCATTTATCTTTTGCTTTGGTGTTGGAAACTAGTACTTCAAAAGGATCCCAACAGAATCCATAATAAATTGCCTTGCCAATTATCTTTTTATTCAATTGTATTTGTCCCAGTAAGCAAGTTAGACCCTAAGCTAAGATAAAAATCGGCTGAGTTAAAAAGAGAACATGAAAACAGCAACTTTGTAGTTATAAGGTGGAGATGTCATAAATCTATTAAAACAGATTTGCGAAGATGAGTTTTATATATATATATATATATTTGGGGAGGGAAATTTGAAGCTTGAACGTTTCCATTGGAAACATTTAGTATAAATTGAGTTATAAGGCTCTTAGCATGAGTTATACAAGTCTAATGAGATTTTCCTCCCTTCTTCGGCACATAAGTGGGGAGAGATGACACCCCAAAATGGGGTGTCAACAATAAAGTTTCTCCTATAAAAATGGTGCAAAGATGATTATGCGGGAAGAATCAACTTGCTTATGACAAGGAACAGTGAACGTGCATAATTGTGTAGCCTGGTTTTAGTTTTTATTGGGAAGCTTAATTTTCATGACACAATTTGTTGATCATTATCTTAGCTATATCCAAACATACATACATAGTTTGCCTCAACTTTCTTTATTTTTAAATTTTTTATTATTATAACTAAAATTAGTAAATTAAATAATAATAATAATAATATTTTCAAACGCAAAGTTTAAACAATTTTTTCAAAGAAACCAAAATCATTAATAAGATCAATCAGAAATTTTATTTTTATGAAACTAATTGGAGAGAGAGATAGAGAGACGTGGGGGCAAGAACCTGTCCTAACTGATACTGTAGGTATAAATTATAATTGACGGCCTTGAGATAACACTGGTTGGTGCATCAGTTGACAGCACTTAGAGATTAAATATTTATTATTTTTTTTTAGAAGGGAGCTTAGGTGTGTGAGTCTGTGGACTAGTTAACTATTTCCTTCATTTTTTTTTTCCACTGGATTTTTTAGAGGGAGTTAAGTGTAAATTTTGGAAATTCAAGGAAAAATTTAGCAATATATAGTTATATACAAAAATAAATAAATAAAATAAAATTGATGGGTTGGCCCCTACCCTCTGTTTTCATACTTTCATCCCTAGGTGCAAGTAAAAGTGATTTGATAATATATGTCTTAACTTGTTATTTTTAATTTTTTTTTACCAGTTTATTTGATTCATGTACAATTTTTTTTTTTAAGATTTTACTTTTTTAAGATATAATTATACTTTTTTCCAATATATTTAAGTCCAATAAATTAATTAAAATAAAGTCTCCTGAATTAACTTCACAAACAATGTAAAAAACAGATTAAAGATAAAAGTGAAATCCATAACTTTGCCTTCAATAAAGATTCCCTACTTACAATGTTTATTTATGCAGATATTGGCGATTCTATGAAGATTTCCCACTTGCAATAAATTCCATGAAGTTTTGGTAGACTGGTAGCTAGTTACCAGTTAACAAATGTTTTTAGGGAAAAAGCATATAAAAATGCAATATAGTAATGTTTTCTTTTCTGTCTATTATATGGAAACTTTTGTTAGTTAAGAAGCCCTGATTAATTGGTGTATGCCAAAGTGTGGAGCTGGAGCTTGCAATAAGGAAGGTGGCAAGCAGCGGAGGAGATCTTTTGACAACAAGGATTACAGTCATTAATTTTATTTATTTATTCTGTGTCAATCTAGTACCTTAAATTAAATAAAATATGCTAATCTTATACAAAATAGTCAAGGAAATAGAAGACCCTATGTGATTGTGTGTTAGATGGAAAAAGCTTTGCTTCCTCTGTGGTAGTTGGCACGAATTCAGCTTAAGGTCACGGTTCATACGAAATTCAAGATTGTAGTTAGAAGACAAAAATAATACTTTTTTTTTTTGAGAGTCAAAAATAATACTTAATAGTTAACCAAAAAAAAAAAACTGTTGGAAGTAATGACTAATATTAACCAATATAAGCAATAAAATAAATAAACAATTAAAAATTAAATTTATATAAACTTAGTATAATGTAAAACTGAACTGTAATTGATGAGATGGAAATAAATTTTATAAAAAAATCCTTTCTTAACAAAGGATTTATATGAAGATTCGAAAAATCCTACTTTCATAAAACTTTGTATAGGCTTTAATTGGGATTCAATATGATCCCACGTTCATATAGGCTTTAATTGGGATTCAATATAATAATCATATTATGCTCATGTTCCTACGTAATATCAAAAATAGGTTTATTTTAATTTAAAAAAATTCAAATATATTTAATAAAAATAATTAATATTCATTTAAATATAATAAACGTAAATGTATCTTTAACATGTCGTTTGAGAGGAGAGAAGAGAGAGAAAAGAATGAAATTGAAAGGAACGAAAAAATTAATTTTGAAATATTCCTTCATTTTTCTTGTTTGGAGTTTTAATAGAATAAATAGAAAGTTAATTCCCTTATTTCTCTAATTTTATTCTATTCCTTTCCATTATTTAAATGCATTCTATTCTATTCTATTTTATTTCTTTATGATGATTTACTCATTCCATTCTATCATTTCCTTTATGAACTTCAAAATGAAGTGTAAGAGTACATTAAAAAAATAAATCAAAGTAAAAATGATAAATATAATCTATAAATCAAAATGCAATCTAAAAGGAGTGTTGAGCTATTAAGGAAAAAAATTTGGGGGGGGGGGGGGGGGGGGAGGGGGACACATAAATTTTCGTATTTTATTTTGAACATGGATCCACAAAATTTTAGGATTAAACATTTGTTGTTTTATTGAATGCACAACATTTAATTATATATATATATATATATAATTACTACAAATAAGGATGAAATTTTTAGGAAAATAAAAAATGAAGTTGGAATATCCAGGTCAACCGGCCGGTGGCACATACTTGGAAGAATGCATGGAAGTTTCAATTTCAAAGACGTTGAGAACTGTCACTATTAAAAAAAGAAATATTCAGAAAATTCAAAAGGGCCAAAGCAATATTATAAGGCAAACTATAATTCAAAAGAAATTTCTACCTAACTCATATATATATATATATATATATATATATATCCAAAAAAAATCCAGGAGCTACTCTGTCATATGATCATATCTTACACCACCAAAGCCTACTAAGCTTCCTCAAATAATAATGACTTTGTCAAAAAATGTAATATAACCTAATCATTAATTAAACTAAACATGTCATATGTACGTGAGGTAAGTTTATTGGGGTTTAATTAAGCTTAATAATAAAAAGGGCTTGAGAACAGCCCCCCTGCTTTTGTTTCTGTTATTCAGGGTGAGGCTGGGTTGCCTCTGTAGCTTGTTTTCTTCTTAATAAAATTTCTGGTTTATCAAAAAAAAAAAAGTTGCGTTACTTATTCTAGTGGAGGTACCAGGATTATCCACAAATGACATAAGCGGTGGCGATCGATCCTGATGAGTAAGTCAAATCGCACTTGTTTTTGAGTAACTACTATGACTTTTTAGTGAAATTGACAAACTTCATGGCCATGGAAGAGTTTTTCTTTACAAAACGTCCACGCAACATGAGGTGCAAGTTGATGCCAAACTGAACTTTTCTAGGAGTAATATAATGGAATACAATTAGTGGCTACCCTAAGAAATTTTCTTACAAAAATTTTGTTCTTTCTATACGATCTGGGAATCATCCAACTTCTCTGTTCCGTGGGGTTTCTTCTTAAGTCTGTTTTGAATTTCGGAGTAGTATTGCCAAAAGTTCTACCGTTTTTTCTTTTCTTGCTCGTGGACTTCTCTTAAATGTTAACATTGTAGGAGAAAAAAAATTTATAGACATGTTATTTTATTGGGCTCAATCTAGTAGTCCAATAATTTTATGTAACATTACATAAAATTTTAATAAAAAAAACTCATTTTAAACCCACGTATTTATGTATTGATTGTATGATGTGTATGTTTTTATAATTCATACGATACACATTAATTTGGGTATTGTATAATTCATGAGCATGTTTGATACATATCTTTGATATCCTATTTTACCATCTCAAAAAACTACTTTATCAATTATACAATACCATTCTATAAATCCAGCATCCCAACTTTTATTTTTCTATTCTACTCATTAAAATAATATTTCTACACAATAAAATAATATATCCCAAAATCACCATCATTTACAATACAACACATTATTTATTCTTTCTCTCTCATTCTTTCTGTTCAAGAACAACCACAAATTTACACCGGCCACCATGACCACCGGCCACCATCAACACCAACACAACAACTCACAAATAATATATCCTAAATCCACTCAGAATCACCGGCCACCATGACCACAACCCAAATCCAACCAAATTTGCAACAAAAATCATCTAAAAAAACCAATGAAAATTACACAAACCCATCACCTGGAAGGAACAAAGAAAAAACACAACAGCATCACCACCTAAAACTCACCATCAACACCATCACAACACCATCCACAACCCACAATCCAAAATCAACCAAAGACCTACACCATAAACCCACAAAATCAACCCACAACCCAGAAACTCAGATAGGTCAAGGGCGAGACTGCAAGGCAATGATGGCCATCGGAATCCATAGCAAAACCCATAAGAATCCACCCCCATCTCCACCACGCACGACCTCGCCATGACCTCGCCGTGACCTCGCCGTGACCCACACCGATCTCCACCAAACCCATCACCAATCTAAGCAACCCAAAAACCCAGCAACACTGGACCCAAACACTGGCAATCTCTGACGACCAACAAAACCTAGCAACACCGGACTTGAGAGAACCACAACCCACAACCTACTTCAGCCATACCCACCTTTTCCTTTAAGCACTGGTCACAACAAAAAAATAAAATAAAAAACAACCACAGAACCCGCCGGATCATAACCCACCAGAAAAAATAAACCACTATGATGTGTGATGTTGATGTTGGGAGGAGGATGGTGTTTGGGTCTGAAGAGAGGAGAGAGCAGATGAGAAAGAGAGAGAACAAAACAGAAATAATGAGAGAGAGGAGAGAGAAATTTCGGGGAAAGTAGAATAAAAAAAAAAAAAATATATATATATATATATTACAATATTGCAACAATGCAATTCTACCTTTAGAATTGCACTGTAGCAGTATTGCAAATTTTTTTGCAATACTTGGTATATAGCATTCAGGATGTGAGAGGATTTTGAGAGAAAAATGATAAATAAACCTTACATATAGTATTTACAATCCCAGGTGTGAATGCTCTTACAATAGAGAATAGAGATGATGCTAATGGGCTACATGCATGCATTGTATTTTAATTCAAGTAATGATCGGCTGAAATATAATTTCAGTTCGACAACACCACTAAAAATAGAACTTTTGCCAATTATTTTTTGGTTATGGGTATAATAAAAAACTAAGATATGTAATATAATATAACATTTAGGCATCTAATATTAATTTAGTAATGAAAATTTATCTTACAGGTATAAATTTTATAAAAGATAGTAGTAATTTACAAAAATTATAATTTCTCTCCTTCCACTTTTTCTTTCAATCAAACAAAGCAAAAATACATTCATTTTTCATTATTCTCATTTTTCATCATCTAAACAAAATACACATGATATAAAAACTAAATATTTTTCATTTTGCCACTTTCTATCCTCTTAACATTTTCCATGATCAAAACCAAACAGAATCATATAGGCATTCTTAAAGGCAGCAAAACAACTTCAGCTTCTATATTTTCTTTTTTGGTGAAATACAATTCTATATACATATACTCTACTTAAAGCATTTTTATTTTAAGTCGACCTTACACTTGCCAAAACTCATATGGGTGTGGTTACAAACATAATGATTGATTCGATTACCAAATATCATCTCATTCTTCACATGGCAGCACTATGGCCATGTAACTTCGTCAGCTAGTGCCACTGGGCCATGGACACGCTATCCCACGAGCAAGAAAACAAAAAAAAAAAGGTAGAACTTTTAGCAATACTACTGCGAAATTCAAAACAGACTATTTAGACCACACACTTAACATTTTTCTTTATATTTGCAAATTTCTACTTTATATTATGAATAAGGTATTAAATGAAAATATAATTATTTTTTTATTTTTTTTATTGTTGTTATATATAAGCCTAAGAAGCTAGAATGTCAAGAAAAGTTTTTTTTTTTTTTTTTTTTTACGGAACTAGAAGAGAGATGGTAATGTTGATGATAAGGAATGTCAATGGAGAAATAGTTTTGCAAAATAATGAACATGATGAAAACATCGAGTTAGATGGAATTGATTAGACAAGATGTTGAATATGATAAGAAAGACATTATTATTTTGGCTCACTAGTAAAATATGTTCCAAATTTATAATAAATATAAACCTTTATGTATATCTATAATTATTTTTAGGCAGCATTATTTGTAAAAAAGATAACTTTGTACACGCACCAAATTATGAAGCCCAAAAACTAACTACACAGTGCAGAAAATGGATGAATTCAAATTGATAAAACCACATTAACTGCAGCAGGACTAGCACAGCAATACCCTGTAAAACACAATATCCTGTTGTATACTTGTATAGTATTGTTGTAAGGCTGTATGTGTGCTAAAAATGAATTCATCCAATTAACTATGTGGTTTGTTTGTGGGTTGGCAGAATTCTTTTCTCTTTTTCAATCGGTCCATCTTCTTTGGTATACTTTCATGATAAATTCACGATAAGATTTATCGTTTTGACAACTATGTTAAGCACCACCATATCCAACTATTCGCTGAAGTCAAGAAAAATCGCTACTTCATATATTGAAGAAGTCGCTGGAGTTCAAGAAAGCGACAAAAAAAGAAGGAAGAATTGATCCTGACTCGGTGTAGAAGACAATTTAGTACTCTTTTATCTTGTTTCTCGTGCCGACTCATGGGTGTTCTTGTTTCTCGTGCCGACTCATGGGTGTCAAACATAGTGTAAATAGAAGACAATTTAAAACTCTTTTATCTTGTTTCTCACGGGTATCTAGACTCTAGAAAGATTCCAAAAAAGATAAATCCTAAAAAAAGTGTTAAGTTCAAGTCCTTTTAAAAATAAAAAAAAAAACATTTTCCTTACGCATATTACATGATAGAAATACCAAAACTTATTTTACAATATGACACCCAATGCCTCTATCATTCTCAGTCAAGCTCCTCCGCACACAAATAACATCAAGCCACCATCAAGTTCATTCTCCTTATGGTTGTGCATCCAACCCGCAAACCTGACCCAATCCAACTAGATGCCTTGGGTTGGTAATCTTGGGTTCATGGGTTAGGTTAGAATTTTATTTTGAGTCTCGGATTAAGTTGAGTTTGGGTTGACAGTCTTTCAATCCACCTGACTCAACCCAACCTATCATATATATATATATATATATAGTTTATTTGACTATACTTATTTTATTTTATTTTTTCAATTTATTTCAGTATTTTTTTGAAAAAAATTTATGAATTCGAAATTTTAGAATATAATTTAGGCATAGATATGAATTATAATAATTTATTTGACAAAACAAAAATTAAATAGTTTTTGAAAGTCCAAATTTTTACAAGGTATGAAATATGTAAGTACAACCCACCGATCCTGCCCAATCCATGTGGGTTGGTTTTTACACATGTAGTGGGTTAGATTAGGTTAGAAAATTTATAACTCAACAAGGTTGAATTAGGTTAAAAAATCCTTTGAACTTGACCTAACTCAACTATGCACATCCCTAATTCCACCCATTATCAGCCCTCTTCACTTATTACAATCTCCAATAATATACGCTTTTCTTTAAAATAAAATTATAAATAAATAAAGACTTTCAACCTGAAAGTCGCATCACTTGTTCAAGTAATTAACCACTGTTTCTTAAAAAAAAAGAGTAATTAGCCACCACTTCCATTGTTGAGACCCTTAAAAATTCCACCAATTAGCCTTACCATGTCATGACTCAAACATTTAAACCAAATATACAAGAGAGGAGAGAGCAAAGCTAACATCATGTCGTGACTCATGACTACACAGCAATTGCCCACCATCGTCGCATGCATACCTCTTTTCTCCCATTGTCATGAGAAAATAAACCAAACAAAACTTAGGTCTAAATCGATTTGGAGTTAATTTCTTCCAACACACTATGCGATGATTATTAGACTATTTATATGTATTATTTAAACAAGTTATGTGAAATTGACAAAAGAATCTTCTCCCTTCGGCCTTCACCTTCCCATTGTGCACATATCTAGTTCAATATCCACTCTAATACATTTCAGCCATTTAATCACCGCACTTAACAATAAAAAAAGTCTCTCATTTTCAATGTAGAATTAAACATTTTACTAACTTTTTATCTTTCATATTAACTCCTACATCTCTATATTTATGTTGTCATATTTATCCATTTCAATTACATAATATTAAAATGCTACAACAAAAGACAACAACAAATCATACGTCTCCAATTTGGTTTGGAGTTTAACTCTTTCTAAATAGTACAAAGTTTAGCTACAAAATTAGTTATAGCTTAAAGTTACAACCTTACTCAATAAAATAAACATTACTACATATTTTGAAAATCTAATAATTCAATTACATGTTCTTTGCCAAAGGCCTTATAGCTGAATTGGCACCTCCTCATGCACAAAGTGCTTGGGGGTCTAGGGGGGAAATGGTTCGAGTTGCGGGGTTATCAGCATGTTGTAATTATTTTTCAAAAAAAAAAAAAATTACATGTTCTTTATACTCTTAATACATATGTCGAATTTTGTGTCAATTAGATATTATATACTATATAATCTATAAGCTTATATTTTATCCATAATTTTAAATTACAAAAACTAGTAATTTAAACAATTTATTGATTGCATAGCTAATGATTTTTAATTTTCTAGAAATTTGGCAAGTATGGAGGATATAAAAAGAATATATAATCCAATGGTAAAATTCTCAAAATTCACCTTCAATAAAAAAATATTAAGCAAGATTATAATTTTAAATTATAACCAATTTTATAATGGTAAATATCTAATTCAATTCTAAGGGGCCATTCTTTCCCAGTGGTGTCAGTTTTCGACAAAAGAAAAGAATTACAAAAGAAACAAGAAATCCCACTTGCACGTGAAAGTAATACCAATCCTGAATACAATAACATATCTTCAAAATTCAATTCAAATGACCCCACCCCCCACCAATCCTTCTTTATTCTAAATTATCTATGAATTATTTAATGGATCTAATTAACTTAAAGCATTTGTAAACCAATCATTTAAAAAAAGTATTTGATCCTACTTTCAGTGAAATATAAATGGGTATTTAGTATTTACAATGCGTTCAAAGAATCTTTTTTTTTTTTTTTAGGAAAAGTTTTCTAAAACAATGATTAACAAATGCCCCTAAAAGGTACCCAATAATTACACCAATTTCACTTCATTACTTTTGCGTGCAAATACGGACTTTTTTTTTGATAATGTGGGCCCGTGTTAAATCATCCGCGTGTTTCGTCTGCCAATTCTTAAATAGACCAGTTAACCAACCCAAGTGAGTCTTGGGTTAAATAATTTTTTTAAAGAAGAAAAATATTATAAATTTTACTATAAAAAATTTATAAAAGTGTCATTTTAACAAAATATTAAGTGTTTTAATTAATTTTTAAGATTATTTACATATTAATTTGTAAGATTTATGTAATAAAATTTTTGATATTTTTAAACATCACTCATAAAAAAGTATATTTTTTTTATTTACACTTTTTTTTTTTTGCTGAGATTTTATTTATATTTTATATTCTAATTGAATTGGAATTTTCATAGGTTTGTTTTAAAAAAAAATTTAAGTTAATATATGAAAAAAGTGCATTATTTATTTAATTACCATTTTTGGTCTATTTGTATTATGCATAAAAAAAATGCATTAATTATGCACTAAACTAATAACATTTGATATTTTGTCAAAATAGCTAAGTGGTAGATGAAAAAAAATTGACATGATTAACGGCAATACTAAAATATTAATTTATACCACATGAACTGCCATGCAGACTCTCACGTATTTTTAATTTGAAAATTAAAAAACTAAAACAAAAAAATTTTACTGAGCTAAAATCACAAACACATTTACATTGTCATTCCGAATTTTTTGAGATGTTTTTTTTTGGTAATGGGACTTTATGCCAAGGTCACTTTAGGCGTAGACACAGCTGGGCCGGCCCTGCAATACGGATACCAACCACTATGAAATAACTCTTAATAAAACAAAAGGAAAGCCCATAAGGTATCATGGACCCACCATTCTGATTCATTCAATAATCTAAAGGTTATCCAAGCAGTGTTCATTAATATTTAATAAACTAGAATTTTCTGTATCAAAAAAAGAAAAGAAAAGAAAAACTAGAATTCTCCGCTTGACATTATATAGAAAGCTCAACGAAGAACATCATTGCCCCCATTAAAAAAAAGAAAAGGAAAAAAAAAATAGCGTTTCCCACAGAAAAAATGGCAGCTCCCAAAGTACAAAAGCATTTTGTTCTAGTGCATGGGGCATGCCATGGGGCCTGGAGTTGGTACAAGCTCAAACCACGGCTGGAGTCCGCTGGCCACCGGGTCACAGCTCTTGATCTTGCGGCTTCAGGCATCAACAGGAAGGCAATTCAAGATGTTCATACCATGTATGAGTACACTGAGCCTTTGTTGGAGTTTTTGGCCTCTCTTCCTCCAAATGAAAAGGTGGTGCTTGTTGGGCACAGTCTAGGTGGATTGAATATAGCACTAGCCATGGACAAGTATCCAGAGAAGGTAGCTGTTGGGGTTTTCATGGCGGCCTTTATGCCAGATACGAAACACAAGCCCTCATATGTCTTGGAACAGGTTTGACATTGATATTTTACCCACTAAATTTCCATTACGAAAGGAATATCATAGATAGCTACTATCTAAAATTAGGATTTTGGGAATTTTCAACCCAGTATATATATTATAAGTGTGTGTGATTTTTTGGACTCTTATAACAAGTCGTTTGGCATGGGAATAGATATTTATTGTTGGCAAAAAAAAAAATTTATATTTATGATATCATTTAGATTTACGCATCGGTAATGAATATCATATTTTGAGTACTTAAAAAAGAGTAATTTTAGTACCTTGAACTAAACTACAACAGTTTACATTCACATGGTAAATTTTGACTGGTTGTCTTTCTTTTTTACAAAAATTTACTAATTCTTCTTCATTACTCATAGTCTGCCACATAAATAGCTGTGATAAAAATTTTGGGTTAGTTTATCGCCTTTGGTCAAAAAAAAAAAAATTTTGGGTTAGTTTGTGGTCTCAGAATTTTTGGGTACTGATATTGCTGCCTTGTACTGATGATTGATGAATGATGATTAGCCCCCAGTTTCTCCATATAATGGTCGATAATGTCACTTAAATTTCATGAAGAAACTGAGGTTCTTAAAAAAAACATTGGGAGAATCAGATTATTAGGCTGATCACGTTGTGAAACTGATCCCCTTCAATTGCCTCCCATTTTTAGATGACCTGCTACACGTAAAATTTATTTGATTTTTAATAGACACATATCATACATCCAATTAAAATTGAGAAGGAATATTAAAAGAGATTAGATTGAGGGGATTTGATTCCAATTGCATTTGACTCATTCCTTAGAATTATGGGCCGCCCTTGTTATTTGGTAGTTGTGAAATTAAGACATCAGAAGTTTATACCGAAACTTCCATTTGTGCTAATGGTGGTCTTTTTCTATGCGAAAAGTATAATGAAAGAACCCCAGCAGAAGCATGGTTGGACACACAGTTTTCTGACTATGGAGGCGCCAACCAACCTTCAACGTCAATGTTTTTTGGCCCCAAGTTCTTGTCCTTGAAGCTCTATCAATTAAGCCCCACCGAGGTAAACTCTTTCTCCTTTTGTGCAACATTGCATATGCATGCGCAATACATAATTGAAGAATTTTGGACATGATTCAAATGTGTGTGCATTTTTCAAGGATTTTGAACTAGCCATGACTTTAGCAAGGCCAGGATCGCTGTTCCTTGATGACTTGTCCAAGGCAAAGAATTTCTCAAATGAGGGATATGGGTCGGTTCCACAAGTTTATGTTGTTTGTGATCAGGATTTAGGGATTCCGGTGGAATTTCAGCGATGGATGATTAAAAATGGAGTGCCTAAATATGTGATGGAGATTAATGGTGCTGACCATATGGCAATGCTTTCAAAGCCAGATGAACTTTGCCATTGTCTTCTGGAGACAGCACATAAATATGCTTAATGTTGTTTACATGCTTTCATTTATAAACCACTATGATACCAAATAATTTGTGATGCTTGCTGTTAATGCCTTCGGCTTTATTTTTCCCCAGTAATCAAGAAGGCTTTGGCCATTTTTTAGTGTTATTACTTCTTGTTAATCTTTTTTTTGCTGAATATAATATCTTCCTTTCCTACAAAATGAAAAATGTGATAGGTGTATATATGCACGGAATTGCTGAATAGGAATTTGTGTTGTAGAATGTCTTAGAGCTAGGTCTACCTTATCAATTCAATCATATACATCAACACAATATGATAAGAATTCTTTCCAAAAAAAAAAGAAAAGAAAAAAGAGAGACAATATAAGGATACTAGTTAATTATGCAATGTACAACAAAGTTAGACAAAAAAAAATTATATATATATATATATACACACACACAATATTCAATTAATAAATATTAATAAATAAAATGTCAAATTAGAGAAAATGTTAAAAAGAATTTACCTAATCTAAAGAGAATTTTTTTAGCATTATTTTGCTTTTTAAAACTTTATAAATTTGATAGCTAAACTATATTGTAACTAATACATATAAATTGATCTTGATATCGATACCTATGATGTATTGACTCAATGATGTGTTCAGGTTATTAATGATTAATATGCAGCTTGTTCTACCCAAATCTATATCTATATAATACTAAAAGCTGAAACGTAATATTTAATGTTGTTACACTCATGTTGAGCCATGTTAGTAGCCATGTCATTTCCATCATATTTTTTTGTATTTGTCTAACAATTTAAAAATAATTTCTATCAATTTTAAAATACTAAAAAATATAAAATAAATCACACCCCTATCTCCACCATAAAGTCCACTTCTTATCTATATATCTCTCTCAACTCATCATCTCCCTCTTCTCAAAAAAAAAAAAAAAAAAAAAACACACACACACACACACATCATCTTCCCACCAAACAAATTGCTAATGTTTCTCCTATTAATGACTTCACCATTAAATCTCAATTGCCTTAAATTCAACAATCAATCATCTCTCTTTCTCTCTCTCTTTTTGACTTATCATCTCCTTATCTCTACCATAAAGCCCACTTCTTATCTATATCTCTCTCTCAACTCATCACCTTCCTCTTCTCAAAAAAAAAAAAAAAACACATCATCTTCCCACCAAATAAATTGCTAATGTTTCTCCTATTAATGACTTCACCATTAAATCACAATTGCCTTAAATTCAACAATCAATCCTCTCTCTCTCTCTCTCTCTCTCTCTCTAACTTATCATCTCCTTATTTTATGGTTTGTGCTAGATTTTTTTTTTTCGATGTTGTAATACAGTTTTTTTTTTTTTCCCACTTTTCATTTTTTAGTCCTTTTCTTTATATTCATGTTTACAATTTTTCTATACATAATTGCATTTTAACCATTAAAATTGTTTGTTTCTAAAAAATTGGAATGCATTTTATTGATTTAGTACATGTGAAACAATTAAGCTCTTTTTTTTCTTTTTTTGGTTTGGTAATGTTTTGTTTTGTATTGTTTGTTACTATGTCTAGATTCCATAGATAGAAAATAAAGAGTATAATTTTAATTTATATCTATATAATACTAAAAGCTGGAGCGTAACATTCAATGTTGTTACGCTCATGTTGAGCCACATCAACAGCCATGTCATTTCCATCATATTTTTTTTGTATTTGTCCAACAATTTAAAAATAATTTCTATCAATTTTAAAATACTAAAAAATATTAAATAAATATCACCCCTATCTCCACCATAAAGCCTACTTCTTATCTATATCTCTCTCTCAACTCATCATCTTCCTCTTCTCAAAAAATAAAAAATAAAAAAAATAAATAAAACACATCATCTTCCCATCAAACAAATTGCTAATGTTTCTCCTATTAATGACTTCACCATTAAATCTCAATTGTCTTAAATTCAACAATCAATCCTCTCTCTCTCTCTCTCTCTGACTTATCTTCTCCTTATTTTATGGTTTGTGCTAGATTTTTTTTTTTTTACGATGTTGTAATATAGTGTTTTTTTTTCTCACTTTTCAATTTTTAGTCTTTTTCTTTATATTCATGTTTACAATTTTTCTACACATAATTTCATTTTAACCATTAAAATTGTTTGTGTCTAAAAAATTGGAATGCATTTTATTGATTTAGTACATGTGAAACAATTAAGCTCTTTTTTTTTTTTTTTTTTTTTTTTTTTTTTGGTTTGGTAATGTTTTGGTTTGTATTGTCTGTTACTATGTCTGGATTCCATAGATAGAAAATAAAGACTATAGTTTTAATGGTTCCATTTTTTTTTTTAAATCTATGGCAAACAAACCTTTCTCCTAGCCTCCTCCACAATAAAAATCATTTAATGCATTGATGTTAATGTTATGGTATTTTTTCATCAATATTAGCCCAACTGAAGGAGCTTTCTTAACAAACCAGCTAATAAAAAGTTTTTTTTTTTTTTTTTTTTAGAAGAGTCAAATAAAGAAGTTAATAATTGATTAAGGTAAGGGAGTCATTAATTAACACATGGCAGCCATTTTAAAACGGCTTCTCTCCCCATCAAAACATTCATTTGCCTCCTTTTGTATTTAAAGCCCCCTGATTTAATTTTTTATATTTAAATTTTGAATTGCTCTCTTTCCACCCCATAAGTCACCAAATTACAAATAGAATTGGAAATTCCCTTTGAGTTCAGTTTTTTCTTTTCTTCTCCCTCAACTTCTTTGCTTTTCAACTACAAATTTTATGGTTTGTGCTATATATATATATATATATATGTATGTATATATATATATGTATGTATATATATATGTATGTATATATATATATGTATGTATATATATATATATATATTTTTTTTTACAATGTCGTAATACATTGTTTCTTTTTTCTTTTTTCCAATTGTGAATTGTTAGTCTATTTCTTTATATTCATGTTTAAAATTTTCCTATACATAATTGCATTTTAACCATTAAAATAGTCTAAAAAATTGGAATGTGTTTTATTAATTAAGTACATGATCATTTCCCTCCCATTTATTTATTTTATTTTCTGAATGGCTTTGTTATTTGTTCTATTTATGTTTACTATATAAATTCTTGCTAATTTTCTTTAGTCTCATCTAAATCTATGCTAACTTCTAACTTCTTTGGATACTTTGGAAGAAGAAACAAAATCTTCTACATATTATGATCAATAGGTATGGAGCATATGGTGTTCCTCTTTTTCTTTGTATTTGAGATTATAACTTAGCTTTGTATGGTTTTCTCATTCATTTTACAATGTAAATAACTTTACGGCAAGTCATACATAATAATGTTTTTTTTTTTTAAAGATCTAATCTCTAATTCTTACCATTTATTATCTCAAAAAAACAAATTCTTACCAATTATAATTTTTAAGGAAACAACTCTGGGACGCTTACAATGTTTAACTATTGCTTTATATTTTCCATAATAATACTCATATCCATTACTCTTACTTGAAGCATATACCTCAATGTGATCTCATACTCACATAAAAAATTTTGGGAAAAAAAAATGAATATGGAAAGTCTCTAATTTTCCATAAACCAATATGGTAGTCCAAAAGTTCTCTATTCAGACTTGCTATTATATATATATATATAGACACACACACACCCATATACAAGGTCTTTTCCTCTTCTCTAACCTTTCCCCTCCCACGACACTTACGTATCATTCATACATTTTCCCCTTCCCCTACACATTTTAAATATATATATATATATATATTCTCTTTTTATCTCTTTTAAAACCAATAAGCTTAGTATTTGTGATGGAAAAATTTCAATTATCAATACATGTTTGTTTTTTATATCTACTACATATCAAAGGTACCTCTCTCTCTCTCTCATTTAGATTTCTCTATAATCTTGACATTCTATTTGTTTAATGCTTTATGATAGGCATTTTACAGGTTCTAGAAGTTCTTGGATTAATTAGAATGGAGAAAGTTAATATATGAAGATTGATAAGTATTGTCAAGATAATAACAATAGTTTTTTATGTTAGTAAAGCAATTTGAATAACATAGCTTAAATGATAAATGGTTGTTAGGTTGTCTATATGCTGGTATTACTAATCAAATTCTCTTACATTATTTAACTTTTTGTATTACTAAATTTTTTTTTACTTTCACATAGGTCACACTTTTTAGCAAGTTTTCTTGACCATATATATATATATATATATACACTCATCTACTTGGATGATTTCCTTAGCAATTCTACAAACATCAATGGATTACTCTTGCAGTATAATTATAGATTATTGCATTGTTTGTTGACACATGATAATTTATAATGCAAGATCTTTTCCTACTATTTTCTTGGCTAATTTGTTAAAATTTAGAAATTGTGTTTGGCTTCATCTTGCTAGGTTCTTTTTTCATGATCATTGGTTTATATGCTATGAGTTGGGCTAAAGTTAAAGACTTGGGAGAGATCAAACAATATATAGTTGTACAACTACTACATGAATCTCTTAGACAACATGAGTATTAAATGTATAAATTTCTCAGTAAGTTAACATAATGAGGTGATTCCATGGTATAAAAAAACAAATATGGACATGTATAAACAAATATATCATGAATATGTTTGCTTTTATCTACCCCTTTTATGTTTTTTATTGATTGACTAAAATCAACTACACATTTAGCTTCCTTAGTTTTTCAAAAATTTTAAATTGTGTGTAAAGGAAAAATATAAATCAATATATGTTTTGGGGAGAAAATTTTTTGTAATAGTTGATTCTCATATATGAGTTTAGTGATTATCGAAATATAAATTGTTATAACTTTGTTTAATAGTTCTTATGCTAAAAAATGAAAAAAAAAAAAAAAGTTTGGATAAATTGCTCATTAACATCTCCAAAAATGCAAAATGATGTTAGCTTTCATATGAAATCATCAAGATTCATTTTCATGTTCTAATAAAAATTATACATTCTCTCTTTTTTTTTTCTTTTTTTATTGTGTTGCAATTTGGTGCATATCTCACTATATTATAACGTATTACAAAATATTTTGTCATATATAATAATTAAAAAAAAACGCAACATGTTTCCTATAGTGTATATATATATATAATCAAGATATAGACTTCTTTAGTTACAGAATATATATTATATACTATAGTGTAATCACATTATTGTGAGATGGGTTGGGGACTATTATTTATAAGTCTTAACCACTATTTTCATTTTTTACCTAATATAAAAGAATATGATGTCAAATTTTTCTGCATATCGCGTAGGTCTGTGACTAGTAATAATAATAATAATAATAATACAAGCCAAGGCCAGAAACAATGGAAATGAAACAAAAATCCACTCGTTTTTGGTCAATTATTCTTCAACTTTTAGTTGGTGGTTTCACAATATCTCAAAAAAACTTCATACTTCAATCAGTTTGTCACTATAACAAAAAATTCTTAAATATTTTTTAAATATAATAAAATTATATTTTCTCCTCTCACATTAAAAATAAATCCCATTATATAATAAAATATAATAAAATTATATTTTCTCCTCTCACGTTAGATGTCAAATTGGTTTCGATTCTCGCGAGTAAAACACGTATGTAGTTATTGTTGGTGGGCTTACGTCTATTAGTCCTCTAGTCTAGTTTCAAACAAGAGGACCGAAATTTTCAAGGAGTCAATAAATGTGTCTTGTGGTTCTGGCGGCACGGCAGTACAGTACCAGCATTTCCCACATTTTTTCCGCTCAAACCATAGTCATAGTTGTGAAAACTTAGTGTCCGTTTGACAAAAATTATTTTTATCAATTTATTTTACTATTTAGCTTATTTTTACTACTATTTATAAGTCTCACTATACTATTTTAGCTAATTTTTACATTCATCCACAGTACTTTCAGCAAAAAGTTTTCAGTTTTAGTAAAATAAGCATATCCGTGTCCGTTTGGGAATAGCTTATTTATCTGAAATTGAAAACTTTTTTTTAGAAAGTGTAGTAAATAAATGTAAAATTTAGCTAAAATAATACAGTGGAATCCATGAATAGTACCAAAAAGTGCAGTGTAACCCATGAATAGTAGCAAAAATAATCTGAATAGTAAAATAAGCTAGCAAAAATAATCAATGCCAAACGCACACTTAAATTGTAAATTGATCATATATATATATATATATATATATATATATATATAATTTGAATATATTCAAATAATGACTAATTTATTCAACACTTATATGTAATAATATTTAACAAGCTGACTGAATAAATCAAACCAGCATGTGTATAATATACACATGCTAGTTTGATTTTGTGTCGATTGGATATTATTTACTATATGATTTGTAAACTTATATTTTATGCATAATTTTAAATTATAAAAACTTGCAATTTAAACAATTTATTAATAACATAGCTATTGATTTTTAATTTTCTAGAAATTTTACAAGTATGGCAAATATAAGAAGAAGATATAATCCAATGGTAGATTTGTCAAAATTCACCTTCAATAAAAATGTATTGAGTAAGGTTGTAGCATAAGATTACAACCAATTTTGTAACTAAACTTTGTCCTTAGAGAAAATGTTAAAAGAATTTTCCTAATTTAAAGAGAATTTTTTTAGCATTATTCTGCTCTTTGAAACTTGATAAATTTGATAGCTAAACTATACTGTAACTAATAAATATTGATGAAGCTCAAATATGACCTCGTCAGTATACTCCTCGTCATTACTGATGAACGAATCGTGATACCTGTTGAAAAGACAAGAAATAGAAAGAAAGATCACCGACGTGGTGCCAGCTATGGATACTTCGATGCCTAGGTCAGATTATTGCTCTGAATTGATAGGATAATTGTAGTATATTGTGTTTTTCATGAAGAAAACTCACTTGGGTTGGCTAGCTTTATATAGCTTGCTTTTTGGTTGGTCATTTATGCCTATTAATGCTCTTCTAGGCATTTTCACCTGAATGAATTATAGCATTTAATGGCAATGATGATTCTCTTTAATGTGTAACGCATGACCGTTGGCTCATCAAAGCTCTTGTAACCTTTCCGGCGCATTTACTCTACTAGATTTTTCTAACCAAGGTTGGCGGCATGATTTACTAAACTTGCTGTTCAGTTCCAGAGACAAGGAGCTGATCCTTTCACTCCCTTTGTGTGGTAAACCGGTGGAAGATGCTTTAGTGTGGCCTTTTACTCCAGCTGGATCATACACCGTGAAGTCTGGTTATAGATTTCTCCACAACTCAAGAAGCTTGGATAATGGAGAGTACCATCCGGAAGATAATAAATTATGGAAGAAGGTGTGGGGAATGCAAGTCCAGCCCAAGGTCCGAAACTTCCTGTGGAGGGCCATCAGGAATTCCATTCCAACAAAAATTAATCTTAAGCGCCGTATGGTTCTAATGGATGAATGCTGTGATCACTGTCATGAGGAACCAGAGGATGTGCTTCACGCACTCTGGTTATGCCCATCCATTTCTCAGGCATGGACTCAGTTTGACACAGGGGGTAACTTGGATTCTAGTCCGTGTTTCTCAAGCTTCAAAGACTTGGTGGAAATGGTTGTTGAGGAAGGAAAGGACCTAAACTGCTTTGCCACAACAGTCTGGGCAATTTGGTCACGAAGAAACTCCATGAGAAGCAGCGGAAACCACATCCCAGTGCAGCAGATTTATTCGGAGGTGCAGAAGGCCAGAGATGCATATGTCCGCACCATCCCACCTCGTCCTCCAGACCAGACGATTTGCAGGGAACAACGGTCAACTTGGAAGCCACCACCATGGTCGAAACTGAAAGTCAATTTTGACGGCTCTGTTTTCAGTGAAGACCAACGTGCTGGGGTGGGTGCTATTATAAGAGACGCAGAAGGCAGGGTGCTAGCTTCAATGGCAGAGAGCTTCCATCTTCCTTTTTCTGTTGCTGCCGTGGAGGTGATAGCAGCAAAGAAGAGTATTCAATTCGCCAAGGACCTAGGATTGACGTCGTTTATCCTTGAAGGTGACTCAAAGAGTGCTATAGAGGGTCTAAAATGCAAGAGTTCTTCACTTACTGAGTATGGTCATTTGTTGGTTGAAGCTAGAGAGGTGGCAAGTCAGTTGGATTTTGTGGAATTCCAATATGTGCCAAGACAAGCAAACAAATCAGCCCATAACATTGCTAGACATGCGAGACATGTTAGCGAGTTTACGGTGTGGATGGAGGATGTTCCTCCACACCTTGTTTCTGTAATTCAAGCCGATTCGGTTATCCAGCAATAAATTACCGTCTCCTTTCTCAAAAAAAAAAAAAAAAAAAAAATTTCTGACTTTAATGTGCATAGACTTGTCCTTTCATACGGACGGTCTTTCATTGCTTGCTCGTGGGAGTTATCCTGGCTTAGATGTGCTTTATGGTCGTCCTTCTAAATGGACGACCGTTTCACCAATACTCGTCACATATAAATTAATTTGGATCTTGATATCAATACTTATGATGTATTGACTCAATGATGTGTTCGGGTTATTAATGATTAATATGTAGCTTGTTCTACCCAAAATAATAATAATAATAATAATAATAAATAAATAAATATTACAAGCCAAGGCCAGAAACAATGAAAATGAAACAAACCTCCTCTCGTTTTTGGTCAATTACTCTTCAACTTTTAGTTGGTGGTTTCACTCTCGGAGATAGAATATCTCAAAAAAACTTCATACTTCAATCAATTTTGTCACTATAACAAAAAAAATTTAAATATTTTTAAAATATAATAAAATTATGTCTTCTCTTCTCATATTAAAGATAAATTCTATTATAAATATGAAAAAAATACTATTTACAGTATTCTGCTCAGAACTACTTTACCTTTTTTATTTTTTTTTCTTCAAAGAATTACTTTAGCTTAACAGCCCTTATGTCCCACACGGATAAGATGGTACAATGGACTTTTTTTTTTTAGATGGTACAATGGAATTTAGTTGAGTAGTTGACAATAAATAGCAAGCAAATCTCGCCGATCTTAATCAAAAGAATCAAAACCCGTCAAATAATATGTAGTTTAGATGTCAAATTGGTTTCGACTTCCGCAAGTAAAACACGTATGTAGTTATTGATGCCGTTTGGTTTTAGCGTCTGGTGCGTCTGTGTTTTCATTTTCGGCGTTTTCCTCTCTTTTTTTTTTTCTTTTTTTTTTTCTTTTTTTTTTCCTGTGCATGAATAGTAACATCACGTGGATTTACCTAAAAAATATTAAAAATAGGTCCCACGATACTATTTATACATTTAAAAATTATTTTACTACAATATTTTCAGTTTTTAGTTTTCTTATTGTTGGTAGGGCTTACGTTTATTAGCCCACTAGTCCAGTTTTAAACAAGAGGACCAAAATTTTCAACGAGTCAATAAATGCGTCTTGTAGTTCAGCTGTCGTGGCACTACAGTAACAGCATTTTCCACATTTTTTCCGCTCAAACCATAGTCATAGTCTCATAGACTCATAGTTGTGAAAACTTAAATTGTAAATTGATTTTTTTTTAATATATATTTTGTATCTCATATCATATTGTGTATTATAAAATATACAAATATTTAGTAAAATTTATAAAAACAGTTATAGATATACATATATAAAATTTGAATATTATCAACTAATGACTAATTTTTTCAGCACTTATATATACGTAATAATATTTAACAAGCTAACTGAATAAATCAAACTAGCATGTGTTTATAATATACACATTTAAATTGTATAATTTTGGTAAGTGCAGGATAAGTATATATAGTTGGGGATTCTATAAGGGATTGTTATCCATTAATAATTTGTGATGCTTGCTGTTAATGCCTTTGGCTTTATTTTCCCCTAGTAATTAAGAAGGCTTTAGCCATTCTTGCTACTACTTCTTGTTAATCTTTGTTTTACTAAATATAATATCTTCTTTTCCTACAAAAATGAAAAATGTAATAGCTAGGTGTGTGTGTGTGTGTGTGTGTGAGAACTTTGACATAGCCTAATGAGTAAAGCTCGAGAAGCATATCCAGGACATCAACCTAGCCCAGGATACAAGTAGAGAGGAAAGGGCCAATTGACGAAGATATACTAGCCAGGGTCGCTAACTTGGAAAGCCGAGGTGGAAACACCCCCCCCCCCCCCCCCCAATGGATCATATTCGAGGCAGTCCCTTGTGGGCTGCTTCCCGAGGTCACAATGACACCTCAAATGGTGATTTATTTCCCCAATGGTGGCTATTCTCCTTTCACCTCTCCCTTGAGAGACATGCTGAAGAGGATACAAAACCCAACGAAACAATCACCTCTACATTAATGAAATCTCCTACCTAATGTCAGCCACATTAAATGCTGAATGATTGGCCTAAATAGTAAAAACACCTCCCAAAAGTCCTACTTCATGATCAAAAGATGACAGAGTATATAAAATATATCGTGAAAAATATATATATTCCAAAGTCCAACACGCAAATGGCATAGATAAGGAATTTAAGAATATTTCTCCGCAATCTCTTGGAGACATGAGCACAACTCCTTCGGTTTAGAAAACATGACCATGTGATCAGAACCAGTTATCACCTTCACTTCATCTACTGGATTATTCTCAATCATCCACCTTTGAAAATCCTCCTTCATAATATTGTCTTGGTCACACACAATATAAACTCTACGAACAGACCCATATTTCTCCTTAGTGAGTTCTGATTCTTTTAACAATGATGCATCATCACCATAAAGACGAAAAGGTCTCACCAATGACATGGCAAGCGTCAAATCCTAGTTCAATTCATCAACGATCATTGTTAAAGTTTTCTCAAAAAAAAAAAAAAGAAAAAAAAAAGGATCATTGTTAAAGTTTTTTTTTTTTTTTTTTAATTTTATTTTTGAGAATTGTTAACCAATGCCCTAATGAACTATTTTTAAAAACATTTTATTAGGAGAATGATAAAACAATAAATGTTATTGACAATTTTTTATATTTTCCATGAAAGTGGTGTCAAAACTTTCCTATTATGGTTTATTAACAATTGCCCTAAAGGCATCCGTTAACATGACCCTTTATTTTTTAAATGCAATTTAGCTAAGTAGCTAATTGTTTAAGACATTCAACCTTT
Source organism: Quercus aquifolioides (assembly GCA_019022515.1). NCBI lineage: Eukaryota > Viridiplantae > Streptophyta > Magnoliopsida > Fagales > Fagaceae > Quercus > Quercus aquifolioides. Next base: position 46,570,966 of record CM032334.1, on the reverse strand, counting down.
AATTATAAAGTTGTTAAATTGATGATTGCATGCTTGACTAACTTTTCTAGCACTTTTATTTAATGTTTTCTTCCTAAAGAAAGTGTGACATTATTGAATAAATATGAAGTTTTTTTTTTTAGAGAGTTTCAACCTATGGTGTCCTCTTCTGATAATAGTTTTTTATCAGACTAAAACACCAATTGATTTTTGGTATTAGTAGGAATTGAACCCAAAATTTCTTATTCAACCATTAGAAATTTATCAATTGAGTTAATTAAAACTCATTAAATAAATATGAAGTTAAAGAGAAGTATAAAGTATAAATTATGTATCTTACCTCAGGTGGGGAGAGCTGGTATAACTTGGTTGCCATGGAATTGTACCCAAGTAGTAATGAGGTAGGTGGGTTGTTGGGCCCTTGATCGAATGTGAATTGCGCGTCCTTGAGAGGATCCAACCTTTGAGATTTCTACATATACCTAAAGATATCATTAAGCATATTTGGGAACTAGCTAGCTAGGAAGGGAGACAGCAGTGACAATTGACTCAATGATGGAATTTCCTAAACTTGAGAGAGGATGATTGGAAATCCTTGAACTAAACACTATCAAATGCACAGTAAAACATGTAACAATTTCATTTATTTTTCAGGTGATCTTTTCATGGTATATGCCTATGACACTATCCCTCAAACTAGTCTCTCTCTTGGTAAGGTCAATCTCATAGGTACATATCACCATCAAGGTCACATTCACATCACATACCTAAGCTCAACAGTATTGTTGATTGTTTGGATTGAGATTGAGAGTTGAAAAAAGTAACTTTCAATTTCAACCATTAAATAATAAAAAATATTAAAAGCAAGTAAAAAGTTAAAGTTAAATATTAAAAAAATGTAAAAATTCTTGTGAAGAAATGGAGTTAATTGCATGGTTGCACCTTATCTCAACCCATAACTTTTGTGACTTGATATCTGGTAAATAAACTTGGCAATCACACTGAACTAGTGGTCGACAGCGAGTAAAAACTTAGGAAGCACATACATTTCATTTAGAGTGTTGTATTCATGTTATATCGGTGTCGCACTAGCTGTTTCATGTTACAATTTTTCAAAAACTGATCATGTCCCTATGTCATACATGTATTTGGACCCGTACCCATGTTAGTGTTCGTGCTTATAAACCATCATGAAGTGGAGCATGAATTCAAGGATTGAGATCTTATTGAACCATGCATTACCACTTTTACGAACAAGATTGAAACTTGATAAGTTCACTTTTAATTTCAACCCATGGATCAAAACTTTTTAAACCTTTTTACTTTTTTACCTCTCACATAGCTACACTATTACATTTAATCCAAATCCTTAATTCAAATCCTACTTTATGATACAAAACTCCAATTGACTTTAGTGATATTGAAATTAATGATACGTTTGTTTCAACGCCAAATGTTCCTTGATTGGAAAATATTTTGATTTTTGGTGTTTGGTTTGTATGGAAAATTACTAATGAACCAGTTGCTAATCTCTCTACGATCTACTCATAGATTTGGAAAAAAAATGATCACGCCAGAGGGAGAGTCTTTCTAGTCTTAGATCTCACCACCATTGCTAAGCTTTGACGCCATTCAAACAAATACCACCAAGACAAGAACCACTAATTTCCTTAGGTCTAGATATGCTGGATCAACAATGTGGGTTGTTTAAGTCGTGGGTCAACAATGGTTGGGAGCGACGAGTGCAACCCATAGGAGGAGTGTGGTGGTTGTGGTAGGTGGCAAATTTGAAAGAGGAGAGGGGGGAGGTCTCCTATTTGAGAGCTTTGGGGCATAAATTGTTTTACACCATTTTTAATCGTACCAAACACTTAAGAAAATGGGTAGTGTTTACAATAATCAGATTTTTTTTCTTTTTTTGTAATGTGTGATGTAAGGAGCGAGGGTCCAAAATTTGAAACTCTGCTTGGATCATTGCAATATTTAAGGTTGTGTGTGTTTAGCACACATTCCAAAAAAAACACAATTACAACAAATTTACATATGCAAGCTAATACATTATAGGCAAGTAATTAAAAAAAAAAAAAGCATTATGCAAGTCAATAAGCCCAATACATTGTTGACAAATGACAAGTGCATTCTTATTCTTTTTCTTTTCTTTTTTTCTTTTTTCAAAAAATGAGCATTATAACTTATAATTGATCATTTATTGTTTTTTTTTTTTTTAACTTGTTTCCTTAAAGACTCTCATTGATAAGACTATTCTTTTTTTTCTTTTTCTTTTTTTTAATGAGACTATTCTTTATTAAGAGATTAACACAGAAAATAAATACAACTTTTTTAATGTTAAGGTGACATATTATGAGTATGGAATAAAGTGATTTCCCATTTTTACCCTATATTTAGATAGAAAGAGAAGATAAAATGACGCCAAAAAAAGGACACTAGAATATTCTATAAAGTAATACATTATGATTTATAATCCTTTATAAAATAATAATAATAATTCTTATCAAAATAATAATAATAATTCTTATCAAAATAATAATAATAATAATATATTCTGATTACATTTCTCTCTCTTTCTTCCAAATATTTAATTAAATTCACTCTTTTTTTTTTTTTTTTCCCTTACCACTAATAATCTGCCCATCACCATATGTCAAATTTTGTGTTTTCCTGTACTTTCTCGTAATATACAAAGGTAACATTTTTCAATGAAAGAGATAAGAACCAGCCACGTGTAAGGCTGAGCAAGGTTTTCAGACCCGGACCGTTTAAAGAACCGGAGAAGGGAGAAGTTCAAGGTTTTTAAGGTCGGACCGAGGTCGAACCGTGATGACGTCAAAATTAATTTAATATTAATTAAAATACAAATAAATGTATTAAATGTGTAAAAATATGAAAATTTACCCTTAAAAAAAATATTAAGCAATTAAAACAACTTTCAAATGTATTTTCGCTATTTTTATAAAGTGAATAGAAAATAATAAATATAAACAAGCTTTAAAATTTTTTATTTATTATTCTTTCAAATAAAAAATGCATTTTAATTTAAAATAAAATCATTTTTAACATAAATTTACAATTTACAATTTTCATATTCATATTTATTGATGTGAAAGAATAATTCTTGAACAAAAAAAAAGACAAAGAAAATAGTATTAAGTAAATAGTGATAAAATTAAATCCAAAACTATTAATCTTGTAGAATTAAAATAAATAAAATATAATTTTCAAAAAGAAAGTGGTTAGCGTGTTGGACAAAGGCTCAAAACTCCTAGGAGATCGCTGCTGGTTCTATTCCTGGAGCGCGCGTTTTTCCTAATTAATTTCAAAACTGGGTTGGATCCCGGGTCATGGGTAACCGGGTCGGACTGTCCGGTCCGGTCCGGATTCCACAACACTGAGGCTAAGGCATGCATAAGACTTTTATCTGAATTATCTGAAAGCCCGACCGGATTTCACAACACTGAGGCTGAGGCATGCATAAGACTTTTATCTGAATTATCTGAAAGCAACCCACACGGACAGTCAAAGACTCGAACGGTCATAATAGCGTGACCCTTTCAACTAATAATAGGAGACTAGTAAGTAGTAATTATCAAAAAAAAAAAAGACTCTTTTTTTTGAGAAGTTAAAAAGAAGAAGACTTAAATGGTCTAATTATGTTCAAACATGCCCTATTATTTTTGGGGGAGTAGCCTTCAAATATACCGAAAATATTTGCGTAGATAAGAAGAAAGGAAATCCTTAATTAAGCCTGTTCAGAAAATTTTGAGTCGTGGTACAGTAAATAGTGAGTTGATGTGAAAATAATTATTTATGCGACTACGCGGTAGAAAATCTAGGAAAGTGTTATATACCCAGATCTGATTTCTAACGATTGTTAGGGAGAGATGATGAGAGCAGTACCTCTTTGTTTAATGCAAGGAAATCGAGATCAGGACCAGGCATAAGGGCGGTAGCATATACTGCAACAGAAATTTTCTCAGGGAACTTTTCCATGGCAACAGAGATACAGGATCCACCGAAGCTGTGGCCCACAAGGATCACTCTTTCCTCTGCTGGAAGAGATGCCATGAATTCCATCAAAGGCTCAAGGTAATCTGATAGTGATCTGAGCTCATGTGCTTGCTTTGGGTGAATCCCGCTCGCAGCTAGGTCCAAGGCTGTTACTTTATGACCAGCTGATTTCAGCAGGGTTACCACTTTGTACCAATTCCATGCTCCATGACAGGATCCATGAACCAGCACAAAATGCCTCTCCCTCTTCTCCATCTCCACCTTGTGTAGTGCGTGTGACTGTTGACACTTGAATAATCTTATACTTTGGAGTTTGGACACACTAGTTGGGCGAATACGACGTGACACTGGCACTACTTGCCAAGTTCTCTAGACTTAAAAGTCATGGCATCTAAGTTTTTAAAATGATTTATCAATTATTGTGAAAAAAAAGTCGTTGGCACTAGTTATTATTAAGATACAGCTGAAAGCGATGAGCAGTGGGTCTTGTGCATTATTCACAGCAATACAAAACCTTTTTTTCAACAAAATTTTCATTAAAAATAAGTTTTATGGTATTATTTATATATTTAAAAATTATTTTGCTACAGTGTTTTCAATTTTCAGAAATAAGCAATATCCAAACAAACTCTAAATGTACGTTTGGATAGCATTTTACGCGTCCAGCGGTTTTTGATGGATCTCATGCCCTGTTCACGAGACCCGCTAGTACTTTTTTTTTTTTTTTTCCAGAGAAACAACTTTAAAACTAAGTCTCATAATACTATTCACATATTTAAAAATTATTTTGTTACAGCATTTTCAGTTTTTAGTTTTCAGCCATAAGCGATATCCAAACAGACCCTAAGTGAACTTGTGATATTAAGAATATTGCAAATTTTACTATATAAAATTTATAAATCAATATGTTACTAATCATAATAAAGTAATTCAAATTTTCATTATTAGATTGTGATGAGTATTAGCACTTGAAATTGTTATCTAAATGTTAGTATGACATTACAAATTGTTAGGTTCTAAAGATTTAGGATTTTATGTATTTAGAACTCTAATGTGTAATATTGGCAAACCATGATCAAAACAATATGTTTAGTCTTGTTTAGGCTTGCTCAAAGTTGATTAAATATTGTAAAGTTGGAATCGAGTGGCTGCAGATGTACTGGAGCATTTCGGCCTGGATCGATCGATCGAAGCTTAGGCTCGATCGATCGAATCTCGGGTCAGATGCGTTTTCTGCAGAGTTCCAGCTCAGCCCAAACTCTATTTAAACGTCTTGGAGTTCAAGTAAAACACTCCTATATATAAGGAAAACCCTAGAACGTTTTTGGGACTTTTTGGGAGAGAGATTAGAGTGCCTCTTGTGCCTCCTTTTATTTTTAGGGTTTTGTACCCAAACCTCTCTAAGTCTTTGTTGCTCATATTTGCGGTTTATGTGAATCTCTTGTGAGATCTTTGAGGAGCTTTCCTTCACATAAACTTAGGGTTGTCAATATCTTGATGATCAACAAGGTTGCTACCATTTGAACTTAAAAGAAAAGCAAGCGGGGAGCTTGTAGCTGATTGAGGAATTTAAGAAAGAAGTAGTCCGTGGATTCGGAGCCTGCGCGTGGTCGTGTCAGGAAGTTCTACTGGTGGGTAGCATTAGGAAGTCGAGCGGGGAGCTTGTAGTCCTTTTGTAAGAACTTCAATTCTTTCATAGTGAATTCTGTTATGCCTTGAGGATCGGTGGGTCAAATCCTCCCCAGGTTTTTACCGTGTGGTTTCCTGGGTGATCATATCTTGTGTTATTTATTTTCCGCTGCTTTATATTCTTGATATGATTGTTTGGATTTTTTTAACCTAGAATTGCTTAATTTGACTAAGTAACAACTTGGCTAATTAACTAGGCTACGCAATCTGGTTGTTTAAGGGGTCTAAATTTCCTACATGTGGTATCAGAGCAGGTAGCTCTTTGTTTGTTTTAGATCTTTTGATCTAAGAGCTGATCCTTGACCCCTGCTGTCATGGATAATTTGAAGTGTCTTTCTGATCATGTTTCTGCTCATGCTTCTGCTGATTTTATTGATGCCTGTGATGTTTTGAATAAAAAGGACACTATTGTTTCTGTTGATTTTTTTGATGCTTTTGAAACTCTTCGTAAGGAATTATCTAAATCTTTGAAAATTGCTAAGAAATTTAAGGAAGAGTTGAAATTGGCTAATCTTGAAAAAGAGGATTTGATTGTGAGATTGGATGAATCTAATAAAAAGAATGAATTTTTGAGAAATCAAATTTCCTCTCAAGATGAGAAGATGAAAAGCTTGGAACAAGAGTTAGCTGAGTCTAAAGCTAAACTTGAAAATTTGATTAGTACCAAGCCTGCTGATGATAACAGAATTGTTTTTGTTTCTCTTAAGCCTAAAACTGAAAAAGTTTATATCCCTCCTTTTAAGAGGAATAATAAAGAAAAGGCTTATTGTGCTAGGTTAGACAAAGGTAAAAGTTCTGATGTAGACGCTGAAGTTTCTAAACTTAAGTCTAAACCTACTGTTAGAGAGCATAAGAAATCTGTTTTTGTGCCTACCTGTCACCTTTGTGGTGTTGTTGGTCATATTAGACCAAACTGTTTTTTGTTGAGGCAAAAACCAAAATCTGAGACTAGATTTGCTGTTAGGAATACTGATGTTCCTAAATTTGTTCCTGTTTGCCACTTTTGTGGTGTTAGTGGTCACATTCGTCCTAATTGTCATAAGTTGAAACTTAAGCATTCTGTATGTCAATCTAGGATATGTGATAATATTTCTCCTGCCATAAGTCCAAATAAATTGTTTCATATGCTTTTGAAAAATTTGAGCTTGTGGGCTTGTGAAAGGAATTTGCAGGATTTTAGTCTCTCTCAGAAGATTGGTGTAATCCCTCAAATACACTCTGCTTCTCATGGATTTTCACCTACAAAGCCAAAGACTCGTGCTAGATGGGTGAGAAAAGATTCTCCAAGGTGAGTGTTGCTAACTTGTCCCTGATTTAATTCTTTCAATTAATTGTGGACATGTTTTGTTTTTGTTTTTGTTTGTTTTGTTTTTTTTAGGTTGTTTTTTTATTAAAAAAAAAATCCAAAAACATTGAAAAATTTTCAAAAAGACAAAAATATTTTATTTTGTGTATTGTTTTATTTGTTTTGAGGATTACATGAGTTATGATATCTCTCTCTTGATTTAGAATATGCTTGACATTGTGGAAACTTGAATAGTTTGTGCTAAGCTATTTTTGATTTTGTGTGAGTATGTACTAGTTTGTACATGTACTCAAGGGTTAATTAAGAAATTGATATTTCTTGTCTGTGTACCCTCTATAGCTTAGTTTTTGCACTGTCATGCATTGCTTTTGTATTGTTCATTTAGCATAATATGTGCTTTTTGTTTTTGGTCATAAAGTTTGTTAAAACCAAAGAGATTTTTGTGTTTTGTATTATAGATCTTGGATTTATAATCAAGGTTGGCCACCTTATATTTACATAACAAGTTTATGTACCCTGTTTAGCTTTGATGAGTTTATATATTGCACTTGACTAGTTGAAACTTTGTAGTGCATGTTGTGTGGGAAAGATGTTTGTGGTTATTAATCACTTTGTCTTGATCTTGAAGTCACATGTTATTTGACTGTCGGACTTGATCCTTTCGAGAAAGGCATAAATAACCATCTCACCACTGTTCACTAGTCAATCATGAACACCTTAGTGCATATCATAAGATTTTGTGCTCAAGAAAGTGTAGCACATGCACAAAAAGAACATAAGGTGTAGCCTCTTTAAATGCTTAAATGCTTAATGCTTAAAATTGGTGTGTACTATTAGGCTTGATGCCATTTCACATAATCTAATCTGGTGTGTACTATTAGGCTTTATGCCAAATTTCACCTAAATAATGAGGCAAAATTCAAGAAACTTACATGATTGCAAGCTTATGTTCTAGGAGATGTGAGAGTTATATGATGTAACTCTTTAGGTGATAGTCTCTTTTAAATTCTATGTGATGGATTTTGTAGACTTTGTGATTGATTGCTATTCACATATCACCTCACATGTATCTCAAGCTTTTGCTAGTTGCACACACTACACAAGTTCTCTTTGCTAAACTTGGTACATTATATTGTGTGTGATTTTGTTGTGGCCATCCAAGATTAAAAGTTCCTTGATTTTAATGCAAAATGTGTTTCAAGTTTGAAAATTTTGAAAATATCTTGAGATTTGTGCAGAACATATTTGTTGCTTAAGAAAATTTATGGGAGAATGATTGAAACTTGTTTTTGAGAAAATTGGATTTAAAATTTGGGGTTTTGAAAAAGCATTCCATCTCATACTCATGCATTTTGCTTTCATTGTTTAATGCTTTGAGGAGTTGTTTTTCAAAATTAGGTTTGTGTCTTTCAAAACTGTGTTTTTTTCTCAAAATTTAGTGAGCCTCTGCCCAGTTCGATCGATCCAGTCTGATTTTCGATCGATTGAAAAAGTGCTTTAATTTGTTTAAAAATGACTGTTTCATTCGATCGATCGAATGTATTTTTCGATCAATCGAAAGTCGCGAATCAGGTTTTTAAAAAGGGTTTGTTCTTGATTCGAATTGGGGCTTTTGTGAAATTGAGTTGAATTTGATGAAATTGGCTTGTTGTTTGGATGTAATTAAGCATTATACTCTGTGAGTTGTGTTATGTGATGCTCAATTCATCAATTTGTTTAAAAATTCAACAAGTGGTTTTCAAATTTTTGGGGTTTTTGTTAGAAACTCTATGCTCAAACCAATTTTGTCAATTTGATCTCAATTGAACTTAATATTTTACTGCATTAGTACATGCATCATGACATTGTATTTGTTCATGCATCATATAGATTTTTATTCTATATTGTTTTTGTGCTAATTTGCAGTCTGCCCTTGGTTTGTGTTTAAGATTTACATGCATTGCATTGATTTTTGTATCCATCTTGCAGTTTTGCAGTCATATCTCTCATTGTTTTCACACAAAACATGCATACACTTTGCTACATTGGGTACTCAACTTGATTTAAAAATTGATTGATTACTTTTTGAGTTTTGTACATTCTAGTATATGCTATTTCTTATGTGTGAACTGTAGACAATATTTTTCTTAAGAGATATGATGGATAATCAATGTGCAAATATTTTCTCTACTCATGCAACTGTTTATGGGTCACATAGTGCCATGTTTGCATTTTATTGAAAGAGAGAATATTTTTTCTTCATGTGTATCATCACCTTAGTTTTTAACTTTGGTTTGTGTGTTTTTAACTTTGGTCCTGTTGGTGAGGATGTTCCTGATCCTGTTGGTGATGCTGCTGATTCCCCCCCCCCTCCTTTATTTTTCCCCAAAACTGTTTTTCCCAAAACTTGTTTTGTTTTTCCTATTTTTATATGGGGAGAAAAGGTTTTTTTAACCTGTGTTGTTCATAGGGGGAGCTGTCTCTATTTTCTATAGAGTTGAATTGTTCTGTATCCCATTGATTCTCTATTTTCTCTTATCCTTTATTGCGTATGTTGACTGTTGACTGTTTACTCTTTGTATGAGTTGTCTTTGTCAATACGTGACAAAAAGGGGGAGAAATAGTTGATATGTGGGAATATGTGTGGAAAATACAAGAATGTTATGTTTAGGGGGAGTTAACATTGTTTTTGATGTATCTAACTTAGGGGGAGAGTTAGTTTGCATATTTGTTGATTTACTGTTTTTCTGTCACACATGCGTTTATGCATTTTGTTTAGTGTTTCAGGAAATATACAGGTTGATTCAATTGAGCTGCTGTCTACACTTGCAACTGATGGATAGTAGTTAGGTTGGATTTGTTGTTATGAGCATTATTTTTGTAATGGGCTGTTTACTTGTAAACTTTGAGCTTTTAATTTGTGTTTTGTCACGGATTGCCAAAGGGGGAGTTTGTTAGGTTCTAAAGATTTAGGATTTTATGTATTTAGAACTCTAATGTGTAATATTGGCAAACCATGATCAAAACAATATGTTTAGTCTTGTTTAGGCTTGCTCAAAGTTGATTAAATATTGTAAAGTTGGAATCGAGTGGCTGCAGATGTACTGGAGCATTTCGGCCTGGATCGATCGATCGAAGTTTAGGCTCGATCGATCGAATCTCGGGTCAGATGCGTTTTCTGCAGAGTTCCAGCTCAGCCCAAACTCTATTTAAACGTCTTGGGGTTCAAGTAAAACACTCCTATATATAAGGAAAACCCTAGAACGTTTTTGGGACTTTTTGGGAGAGAGATTAGAGTGCCTCTTGTGCCTCCTTTTATTTTTAGGGTTTTGTACCCAAACCTCTCTAAGTCTTTGTTGCTCATATTTGCGGTTTATGTGAATCTCTTGTGAGATCTTTGAGGAGCTTTCCTTCACATAAACTTAGGGTTGTCAATATCGTGATGATCAACAAGGTTGCTACCATTTGAACTTAAAAGAAAAGCAAGCGGGGAGCTTGTAGCTAATTGAGGAATTCAAGAAAGAAGTAGTCCGTGGATTCGGAGCCTGCGCGTGGTCATGTCAGGAAGTTCTACTGGTGGGTAACATTAGGAAGTCGAGCGGGGAGCTTGTAGTCCTTTTGTAAGAACTTCAATTCTTTCATAGTGAATTCTGTTATGCCTTGAGGATCGGTGGGTCAAATCCTCCCCAGGTTTTTACCGTGTGGTTTCCTGGGTGATCATATCTTGTGTTATTTATTTTCCGCTGCTTTATATTCTTGATATGATTGTTTGGATTGTTTTAACCTAGAATTGCTTAATTTGACTAAGTAACAACTTGGCTAATTAACTAGGCTACGCAATCTGGTTGTTTAAGGGGTCTAAATTTCCTACACAAATTTTACTCCATAATACTTATAAAAGTGATTTGTCAGCGATCAATACTGTTGTTAAAATCTAACTCGCATTGCATGACATTATTGGATACTTTTTCTATGGAGGTGATATTTTAAAAGGAGGAGCAAATTGTCAAAAAGAAAAAAGAGATGCTAAAACTTAAAACAAGACTAGAGGGTCATGACAAAATTGGCAACTCTGCGTTGTGTAAGATTCTCTCGGTAATTGGGGGCTTTCCTGTTCTTTAACTTAATAGAGAAGCATAGAGCAAACCGAAGAGTTTTGTTTTTTGTTATTTTATCAACTTTAGAGTTAATTGATCTCCTTCTCCATAAATGGTATGCAGTAGATGTACTTGAAGCTTTTTTTTTGTCTAAGATTCCAATTTTGGACTAAAATTACAAACCTTCCTGTTAAGTACTGGAGTTTGACATGTTTAAGTGATATTAGCTACTGGGGTTCGTGGACAGTTTTTTATTATTTAAATTTTGTTTATTAATTATAATATTAGTCTAGAGATATTAGTTTTAAGATTTGCTCCTATTCTTTGATGCAATTAGTAAAAATCAACAAAGGATTGGCTATGCCCTGTCTCTATGACTCTATGATTATGAGTTTTAAATTCCCAATAGATATTGTTCACTTAGAGAGTGACAAAACATTAAATATCCTTTTATTCTAGAAAAATGTGATAAGTGTAAGTTTGTTGGGCATCAAGTTATGCAATCTTGGGTTTCCAAGGTATAAAAGAGACTTAATAAGGGCATTAGCATCCGGTTTCTTCAAAAAATCTTATTTTATCATCTCAAAAAATACTTTATTTATTATACCATACTATTTTATAACACGTCCAACATCCCAACTTTTATTTTCCTATTCATCTCATTAAAATAATATATACTACCTAATAAAATAATCTAATCTAATCTCCCTCTCTCCTCACCCATCACTTCCCTTTATCTTTTCCTCACTATCTCTCTCTTTCAACCACCCATCATCACCACCTCTGCCACAAGAAACCCACCACCACCACCACCACCATGAAAAAAAAAACCCACCCCTACCGTCAGGAACAAAACCCATAAAATCTACCACCAGCTCCACCCACAAAACCAACAAAACCTCCACCCATAAAACCAACAAAATCACCGCTAAAAAACCCACCAAACACCACAGCCACAGCCACAGTGAGAATCAAACCCATAGGACAGAATCAAACCCAAATCAAAACCCACCACCCCATATCTAGATGGACCAAACACTACAGCCACAACAAAAACCACCAAAAAACCTCCACAACAACCACAAGAAACCGACCACCATGCCACCACCAAACCTAGAAACCACACAACAACCAAACCCAGACACTAGTCACAACAACCACCAAAAAAAAAAAAAAAAAAAAGTTGGCCAACTTGGATATAAACCCTTTGATAAATTTGTATAGATGCCAAATAAAAAAAAAAGGCTATTGTGGAACTAATAAATAAAGGGGAAGCTTATTATAATCCTTTCAGTTATTTTTAAATATTGTTCATAAGAACAAGAATGAATAGAAATAAAAACTCTTTGTGACAATAGTTGAATGATAAAGAGGGTTTAGATTCCAAGTTTAGGTGGGGTTTCCTTTACAAATAGGTTCTTGCTTGAACCTTTTACTTATTTTTATTGGCTGAGACACTAAAACTAGTTAATTAAGGTTTTACAATTATATCATCCACAATACCATTTTAGTACCCAAAACCATAAGTCATAACAAAAAAAAAAAAAACCAATATATACCATTCAATTAGAACTACTCTACTATCTCCTCCTACTAAATGCTACAAATGAACTTTTGATGAGAAAGTTTCATTATTATGTGTAACAATAATGATAGTGTAAGGGTCATATTTTTATGTAATTCACAGATCTTATAACAAAATGCACTTTACTTATAATCCAGGGTGAATGTGATTGCTAAGTAGTTGAGTTACAATTGACTCTAAACTAGGTGTAAGTTCTTTGATTTCTTCTTGATTACGATCTAGTCCAGTCTTAGGAATGTAGTGACTACATATTGATGGTTGATACTTGGAAAATGAGACTTTCTCAATTTAGAATTGTACAACCTTACTGCATTTTCTGCTTGAAACCACTCAAGCAATGAACTAAAAACAGCTACTGAAGATTTTAATCCAGATAGTAAGCTTGGAGAGGGAAGATTTGGACCCGTTTATAAGGTAAGTCCCTATTCTAATCAAGTACTTCAGTGGCTGAACCTAAGCCATTGCCTTAATGCTGACTGCCTAATATACGTCAGAGCTACTGTACATTTATTGCCTAATATAAGTCATATTCTTTCCTGTATATTTTCCCTATATTTTCTTTTTTTCATTTTGTTTTGAATGTGCATGGCACTCCTTACCATAAAATCTTGTTTCTTGATCCTGTGATTGGTGAGAAACTGGCAATTGCAATTATTGTAAGGATCAAGAACCAAGATATCAAGAAAAGATATTCTAAAATAATTGAAGATTCACAACCCCATATCCATAACCATAAACTATTTCTTTTACTAAATATAATTTCCTTCACTGTTATTCTAATCTTATAGTTGACACTTCTCTCGACACTTAAAAAGTTTCAATATTTATTCTCTTTCTTTCTTAAGAAGTTTTAATGTTCAAATTGATATGCGACTGTCATGGAAAGAAAAATTTTTCCTCCGATCTCTTTTTTTTTTTTGGACATCAATCACACATTAATACTTTCTATATCTATTCTTTTCCCTCTTAAATTTTTTTTCAAAATTATTAACCGTTTTGTTTATAGCATAACATAAAAAACATATCTTCAATATAGAGGTAGCGAGGCAACTATCCAAAATTCCTTTGATACTAAACAACAAAACCCAAGTGAGACAAAGCAACTATCCAAAATTCCAAAAGATGTGCAAATTGGTTCATAACAAGCTCGTGTTACAATGGTGTCTATAACAAGACAAGACATTCAAAATAGCATTTAAAACCTTAAAATCTTAACATGATTAAGAATCTAGATTTTGGAGTAAAACTTTCCTCATAAGAAGAGACAGTCTTAGCGAAGGGTTCATGCCACAGTTTTCAAAGAACTACAATATGTTCATTGGTGCATTTTATCAAACACGTGGTATGCAAACACAATGCAAGCTCAAGGCCCAATGAGTATTGTATATGTCTAACGAGACATTCACATAATCTAAGTTCCTATAAATTCAAATTTGATTACACGCGACTCAAAGAATTGTCATATAGATAGATTAAAAATTACCAATGTAACTTAGCACAACCAAAAACAAAAGAACTAAATATCATCTTCCCTAGACTTGTACTTAAATAAAAATAGCAAGAATAAATCTTGGGAGGAATAAGAAGTATATCTGTGAAAACGTTTCTTACCAAAATCCTTTAACCCAAAAGCTTCCACCACAAAATGAAAAATGAAAGCACAAATGGAAGCAAGGGGCCACGGGTATGTGTGAGTAATGAGAGATGAGAGACCCCTTTCTTATTATGTGAAGCTAAGTGTCCCATTTGTTAATGAAGTGAAGAGTGAAATACTACAACAAAATGTATTTCTTCACTCTATTTGGAGCTAAGACACAAGAATTTATAATAACCATTTCAAGCAACAAAAAAAAAAAAAAAAAATATATATATATATATATATATTTGATATATTCAAAGTTATAATAACACATTCAAAATTTTCAAATAAACTAGGAATAACACTAGAAAAACAAAAGAAATATAATATTAACCATTAAAAATATTCCAAGTCAATAAAAGCTACCAAGAAACATACACTCTTAACATCACATCAAAAACATGATCCGATACTAATAAATTTACCCTTAAGAATCAATCGAGCCTATGAATTGTTTCGTAACAAAATCTCCACGAGTTTCCAAATACAAAACCAATCAAAATTGATTGCTAAAACACCTAATTAGGTCAAAATTAGCTAAGATTATAGACTAGCCATACGTGTTAAGTTCTATAACTAGGAACATCATTCACACACTTGATTGATACCTAATTGCCTAAAGGTGTATTACCAGCACATATTAGGTTCTCTTAAAATATATGGTCATGGCCAAGGTTTAATAGCTTTCTAACCTAACATACAATACCTCAAAGAGAAGTTCATCAGGCAAACAGCGATGCAATAACGCTGACTCAACATATGGTTTGCTACTAAAACTTCCGAATGTTGCAACAGGCCTAACATTAATTCCATAGAGATCTGAAACAATAAGAACTCATAAAAATATAAAATCCAAAGTACGAATTTAGATCACACTGATAGCATATGTTAATAGTGATATAAACTAATAGAGTGATTGGGGATCAGTGGATTACCAAGCCAACGCCTTTTTGTTACAAAGTATTGAACTCTCTTCAACCGCAAAGCCGATTCAAGTTCAGCAGGAACTGATAACGCAAAATCTGCAACGCATTATAACCGAGATTTATATAACCAAAAAAGACAGGCCTTTCAAACTCAATTCTCATTCAAACCAAATTACATATTTGAATTTTATATGGGAAATGCTATGTCCATAACATGTTTACAATGCTTTCACAACAAACTCTTAGTAGTAGGTTGTTACCGGTGGAGCAAAAAAGTAATTTCCGTAATAAGTTCAAATTAGAACCAATAGGTTAATTAGCACTTCTGAAAAGAAACAGAGAGACTAAATAGAATGGAGAGTATTTCATTTATTGAATTGTGAATTACAATGAAATGAATTGAATGAATAAACATCTACACATTGCTCTGTTTATATACAGAAGAAAAATAACTAACTCTACTATTGGCGCCAAAACCGTTATTTGAACTTCCTGGAATTTGTACACGTGGCAAAGATGAGTAACAACCTCCTAGACTTACGGAACTGACTTCCTCAATGATCCTGGATGAAGAACTCATGATGTGGCATGGATTCAATCATCTCCAAGACTGCTGAGTCAATCATGTTCTTTGATGCAAGCTTGGTAGTCTGATCAGTGTGCACCTCATCAACAAATGTTGCATTGACTGCTGCTCCTGTGGCTGTGCTAGTGCACCCTTCATCAACACGTGCTGCACCACTGGCTAGCTGTGTGACTTTAGGCGTGCAGCATATCTTTTTATTCTTAATACTCCCCCTCAAGAGGACATCTCTTGCCTTTGGATCTTCTAAACTTATATGAGGATATTCCACCTTAGAAGCAAAGATATTGATGACACCTAGTCTTCTAATCAGCCTTAAAAAACTTTCCACTCCTAAGGCTTTGGTAAATACATCTACCAACTGATTTTTGGTTGAAACATAGAAAGTTTTGAGTGAACCATCAAGGATCTTATTCCTCACAGTATGGCAGTCAGCTTCAATGTGCTTTGACCTCTCATGAAACACTGGATTTGCTGCTATATGGATTGCTGCCTGGTTGTCACAGTACATCAGCACAGGCCTATCATGTTTGACATGCAAGTCTTGGCAGATGCAAAATCCAAGTCAATTCGCAGGTGGTGGTGGCCATAGATCTATACTCAGCTTTTGCACTGGACCTAGACACTATGCTTTGTTTCTTAGACCTCCAAGACACTAAAGCATCACCAAGGAATACACAATAGCCTGTTAAAAACTTTCTTGTGTCAGGGCACCCTGCCCAATCTGCATCACAGTAGGCTTTTAGGTGCAGATCAGATTCAGTTGGGAAGAAAACACCTTGACCAGGTGTTCCTTTTATATATTGAAGTATTCTAGAGGCTGATTTCATATATGGTGCTCTAGGTTGTGCCAAGAACTGACTGAGTCTGTGAACTGCATAAGTGATGTCAGGCCTGCTTAGAGTTAAGTACATAAGCTTCCCAACAAGTCTTCTATACTGTCCTGGATTGGTAAGTAAATCTCCATTGCCCTTAGACAACTTTAGTTGTTGTTCCATTGGAGTTTGGACTGGTTTACACCCAGTCATTCCAGTTTCTTCAAGGACTTCCAAGGCATACTTCCTCTGGGTTAGGCTGATCCCACTCTTATTTCTTGCAATTTCTAAACCCAAGAAATACTTGAGTGATCCCAGATCCTTAATGCCAAACCTTTGGTCTAAAACAGTCTTGAGAGAGGCAACACAAGCATCATCATTTCCAGTGATTACCATGTCATCAACATAAACAAGAAGTGCAGTGAATAAGGACCCTTTGCTGTGGACAAATAAGGAGTGATCAGCCTGAGATTGAACAAAACCAAGCTCCTTTATTGTTGCTGACAACTTAGTGTACCATTGCCTTGAAGCTTGCCTCAATCCATAAAGGGACTTAACCAATTTACATACCTTAGGAGAATTAGAAGAGGCTGAAACATTCTCCCCCTTACTGAGAAAACCAGGTGGCAATGTCATATAGACCTCTTCATCTAAATCTCCATGCAAAAAGGCATTGTTGATGTCTAATTGGTGCAAAGGCCACTGCTTGGCAGCAGCAAGAGCAAGCAATACCCTCACTGAAACTGTTTTAGCAATAGGAGAAAAAGTTTCAAGGAAATCAAGGCCTTCCCTTTGAGTATACCCCTTAGCAACCAGCCTAGCTTTGAACCTTTCAACACTACCATCAGGATTAAGCTTGACTTTATAAACCCATTTGCAGCCAATGGGTAGCTTACCAGGAGGCAAGGAGGTCACATCCCAAGTATGATTCTGCTCAAGTGCTTGGATTTCTTTGTCCATGGCAGCCCTCCAAAGTGGATCTTGAACAGCTTGGGAAAATAAGGTAGGCTCTTTGGGACCAGAACTTACAGCCAATAGATAAGAATGGTAGCATGGTTCCAAATGAGAATAGGTAAGACATTGACCAAGATCATAAGGAGCACCAGGTGCAGTAGCAGTACAAGCATAGTCCTGTAAATAAGTAGGAGGTCTGACATCTCTAGTGGACTTCCTTAGGATCACTGGAGGTGCTGAAGCAACTGGTGGTGATGAAGAAGGCTCTGAATCAGAATGAGGCAGCTGTATAGGACTAGAAAGAAGAGGATCAGAAGGTAAAGGAACTTGAAAATGTTGATGAGAAGGAGAAGGTGGATCAGTAATATCCAAGTAAGATGAATCAGAAATGCTAACAGGAGTAACAAAGTTATTAGCACCAGCTGAGTAAGAAGCCTCAACATCAGAAGGTAGAAAGGGATCTGCAGAATGAGGTGAAACAGAAGCAAAAGGAAAAAAAATTTCATGGAAAACCACATCCCTAGAGAGGAACACCTTGTTATTAGACAAATCAAGAACTTTATATCCCTTGACCCCAAACGGATATCCTAAGAAAACACACTTAACAGCTCTAGGTGCAAACTTAGACCTATGATTTGAAAGAGTTGAAGCAAAGCATAAGCAACCAAACACTTTTAAATGTGCATAACTAGGTGGATGACCAAACAAAACTTCATAAGGAATTTGATTTGACAAAGCAGCTGAGGGGATTCTGTTAATTAAGTACACAGCAGCTAGTATAGCATGACCCCACAAGTGCAAAGGCAAGTGGGACTGAAACATGAGAGGTCTTGCTACATTCAAGATGTGTTGATGCTTCCTCTCAACAATGGCATTTTGTTGAGGGGTTTCAACACAACTCAAATGATGCAAGATGCCTCTTTTGGCAAAGAAATCTTTCATGATGAATTCAGTCCCATTGTCAGACCTTAAGGTTTTGATTTTCTTGCAAAATTGGGTTTCCACCATAGTGCAAAATTGCTCTAAAACAGATTGTGTTTGAGACTTATGCTTTAATAGATAAACCCAAGTGCACCTAGAATAATCATCAACAATGGTTAAAAAATACTTGCAATGATCAATGGTAGAAACAGAAAAAGGTCCCCACAAATCACAATGAATCAATTCAAAGCAAGATTTAGACAAATGAGAACTTTTATTAAAGGGTAAACGTTTTTTCTTTGCAATTGGACAAATATCACAAACAAAGTTCTCAACAGGAACAAAACTAGGTACATCACTTGGTTTTATTGAAGCCAATTTGGCATTAGACAAGTGACCTAATCTGGAGTGCCAGATGTGAACTTGAGAGTTATGAATGGAAGCAGCAATGACAGGTGCAGAAGTGCAGCTCTTGTCCAGCAAGTAAAGCCCATGGAGTTCTCTACCCAGACCAAGTGTGCTCCAATGAGCAAGGTCCTGGATAAAGCATAGGTTTCCAAAGAAAATAAGGCAATAAGCAGTGGACTTAACAAGTTGACTGACAGAAATGAGATTGAAACTAAAGGAAGGAACACAAAGGACATTTTGAAGTACAAGATGTTCTGATATTTTTACAGTGCCAACATGAGTAACAGAAGCTACCTCCCCATTGGGTAAATTGACAAAAGTGTTTAGACTAGCAGTAATAGTGGTGAAACATGTGATGGAATGGACCATATGATCCGTAGCCCCTGTGTCTATGACCCAATCAGTGGTATGAAAGACTTCTCTATCAATTACTTTGGCAGAAAAAATTGAATGTTTCAAGGAAGGAGTAAAATGAAACAAAGAATTGATACCTAACATGGTATCAACAAAACCAGAGTGAGCATTGTTTGAAGATGACAAAGATGTGGAAGGCACACCAGTTGCAGCAGTTACACCAGCAGCTCCAAAAATCATACTAGAGGCAGTAGCACTTGTACTAACACTTGCAACATGGTGATTAGAACCTTGATCAGTCCCAGAATTGAAAAGAGCAAGCAATTGCTCACACTGTGCCTTAGAAATAGGACACTGAGCAGAGGCATTGGAAAGAACCTCAACAGCTTGACCTTGAGGATATGAAACCTGATTAGAATTGGAATTAGGCTTCCCTTTGTGTTTGTAACCTGGTGGATACCCGTGAAGCTTGTAACACTTATCCACAATGTGTCCAAGCATGTTACAATGGGTACACAAAGGTCTTTCCTTCTTAGGACCACCTTTAGTGCCTGAATATCCCCTGGTATTGGCATACATTGCCACTGAATCAGGCCTAGAAGTGAAAGTAGAGCCATGACTAATACCTTTGTGAGATTCTTCTTGGAGAACCAGAGCATACACCTTGCTCATTGAAGGAAATGGCTCAAGCATGAGAATATGACTCCTCACCGTCTCAAAACTCTCGTTGAGCCCCATCAAGAACCTCGTCACATAAGATTTCTCATGTGCAATGCTCAGAACTTTCATTGCTCCACAAGTATAGGTTGGTAAAGGTTCATAGTGAATCAATTGGTCCCAAAGCTTCTTGAATTTTGAGTAGTATTCAGTCACTGATGATTGCCCCTGAGTTATCTGTGAAATTTCTTGCTGAAGGTTATAAACCTTTGGTCCATTTCCTTGTGAAAACACACGCTGTAATTCAAGCCACATCTCCCTCGCAGTTTCACAGTACATGATACTACTTGAAACGTCAACATGCATAGAGTTTATCAACCAAGAAAGCACCATTGTGTTACTACTCTCCCAATCTTCATACAGAGGAGAATCATCTTCAGGCCTTGTAATCTTGCCATTCACGAATCCTATCTTCTTCTTGGCAGTTAATGCTAGAACCATAGCCCTAGACCAAGATTGATAGTTCCTCATTCCCAAGAGTGGTTGAGTGACTAAGATATTTCCAGGATTCTCACTTGCACTAAGGAAAAATCGATTTGGAGAATTGATCTCTGTGTTGGACTGAGGAACTTGTTGTGTGGATTGATTGTGCGCAGGATCAGAACCACTTCCTTCAGCAGAGGCCATTGATGATATTCACGAAGCTTGAATGAAATTGAAAATGAAAAGCGAAGAAGAAAAACCAAGAAATCCTGCAAGATTCAATATCGTTGGAGATGAATTGAGACCTTGCAAATCGGATCTTAAGGAGTTTCTTGAAGTAATCTCTGTTTGGTAAAAAAAAAAAAATTTGCAAAAGAAAAGCGAAGCTAGCACATGCTAGTTCTCTGATACCATGAAAAGAAACAGAGAGACTAAATAGAATGGAGAGTATTTCATTGATTGAATTGTGAATTACAATGAAATGAATTGAATGAATAAACATCTACACATTGCTCTGTTTATATACACAAGAAAAATAACTAACTCTACTATTGGCGCCAAAACCGTTATTTGAACTTCCTGGAATCTGTACACGTGGCAAAGATGAGTAACAACCTCCTAGACTTGCGGAATTGACTTCCTCAATGATCTTGGATGAAGAACTCATGATGTGGCATGGATTCAATCATCTCCAAGACTGCTGAGTCAATCATGTTCTTTGATGCAAGCTTGGTGGTCTGATCAGTGTGCACCTCATCAACAAATGCTGCATTGACTGCTGCTCCTGTGGCTATGCTAGTGCACCCTTCATCAGCACGTGATGTACCACTGGCTAGCTGTGTGACTTTAGGCGTGCAGCATATCTTTTTATTCTTAATAACTTCTCATTTTACATTTCTCATTCTATGGGAGTTGAGAAAACAAAAATTAAAACTAAAATGTGCAAACTGTAACTACCTGATTCAATTGAGGTTAGTTGGAGAGAGAGGTATGTGATTCTCATTAAAATTGAAACGAAACGAAACACAAAGATTCTAAATTTATTTTATTTTCGCATTTCTCAGCACCTAATCGCATGCTACAATAAATTCCATATCACTATATCAGTATATCGCCGAAACAACCAGATAACAATTGTAGTACATGTATAATGTGAATATACAACATATACCCATAACGTAAAATCTCAAAATTCAAAGAAAATTTAACAATCTAACAAATGGGCATAACGAATATTCCCCAAAAATTTTATAAATTCACGCATAATTTCAGTGAATTGTCAAGGACTAAGCTTCAGGAATTTGATAATAAAATCAGTCTATTCGAATGGAAAATTAGAATAATTTAGTGAAATACTATAAGCCATTGAGAATGGATAAATGAGTTTTTCCTCTCAGACAATGTACACAAAACACACACTGTTTTTATATTTTTTTTTATTTTTCAATTTTTTTATTTTTATTTTTATGAAAAACAAAATAAAGCAAAACTGAAAACAAATAAACAAAAACATGTTAAATTAAGCATAGCATAAAACTAGACTAACTCAAAAACAAGAAAGCAAAACACACAAGTAATGCATAAACAAAAAGAGAGGGAGAAAGAGAAAAAATGACTAAATCACTTTGAGCATTTTTCCTTCCATAACTTGGAAGAACATTTCTGTTTTGCGAACCCTTGATCTAACGGTAAGGGGGAAGAATTGAATCCATTCAAGTTCGAAAGGAACATGAGGGCTTTAAGAAGATCTCCAAGAGGAGCAAAAGAGGATGGAAACTGATTCTGATTTCTAGATGAGATCATACTGTTGCTCCGTTGAGTGGCTAACCACTTGTAGCAATTAGGTCGAGTATGTCTTGAAGCTCCACAGTAATGACAAAGATGCTACTTCTTCTGTTTGGACTTTTGATTATTTCCCTTCTTAGTCTTAGGGTTTCTAGTCTCTTTCTTATCAAGCTTAGGAGGTGCTCCTAAGATAAATTTTCCCTTGTTTATGTTCTCACTAGCTAAAATAGTTTTAACATCATTTTTCTTAGAATTAACATTATTAGCAGGTGAGACAAACACAGTAGTACTAGAAGAAGCAATATTAGGAGGAGAGAAATCATACCCTAAACCGGTTCTATCAGAAGTAGATTTCTGAAAACTAAGCATCTCATCAAGTTTTGGACTGAAAGTCCTTTCTAATTGAGCTCTGACTTGGAACAGCTCTGCTTCAAGCTTCTTGGTCTTCTCAGCCAAAAAATTGTTTTCAAACCGTAAAACTCCAATGGTCTGATTAGCTTCATCAACCTTTGTGGAGAGCTCTTCTTGGTCAAGTTCCACATCACTCAACTTCTTGGTGGCCAGCCTATACAATTTCTCATGCTTTTCAGAGACCTTGTACAACTTTGCACAGGCAATATAAATGTCATCCTGTTCATCTATTTTCTCAAACTTAGACTCCACCAAGTCCTCTTCTTCATCTACCTCTTCAACAATCCCCTCAGTAGGATTTACCATAGGAGTGAAGGCATTCAAGATTTCCTCGTCATCATTATCTGAATCATCCTTAGGCTCGGTGTCACTCAAGGTAGTAGCAAGGGCTTTGCTTTTCCCAATGGTCTTGAGATAAGTTGGACATTCTTGTTTCATATGTCCAAAACCTTAACATCTGAAGCATTTTGGTCTGGAGGGAACCGTGTACTGACCGCCATCCCTAACATCCTTCTTTCCTTTATCTTGACTCTTAAATTGTGAAGAATCGGATTGCTTTCGGTCCTTGTCAAATCCTTTCGCATTCGCATTCTTCATGAACTTTTTGAATTGCCTAGTGATGTAGGATTTCATTTTGGAATCTTCATCATCCGAAGACTCATCAGTGTCACTGCTTTTGGCCTTTAGTGCCATGCTTTTGCTCTTACTTGATTTCCCAATCCTAGACAAACCCAATTCATAGGTTTGCAAGTTGCCAACCAGCTCTGTTAAAGGAATTTGATCAATGTCCTTTGATTCCTCAATAGCAGTGATCTTGACATGGAATCTCTTCGGAAGTGATCTGAGCACCTTTCTCACAACCTTGGATTCAAGAATGGTTTCCCCAAGATTAAATGCAGAGTTTACTATGTCTTTGAGCTTGGCATAGAACTCATCAAATGACTCATCCTCCTCCATCTTAATTTCTTCAAAGCTTGTGGTAAGCCTTTGAAGTTTCATATCCTTGACAGCCTTAGTCCCTTCATAGGTTGTCTAGAGGATAGTCCATGCTTCCTTTGCAGTTTTAGTAGAGGATATCTTCTTAAACTCCTCATTGGTGACTGCGCTGAATAAAGAATTTAATGCTCTACTATTGAAGTTTGCCGCTTTGATCTTAGCATCGTCCCAATTAGCTGGCACTTCCTTTGGCTTGGTCCAACCTATCTCCACAACTTACCACACTTTTTCATCTAAAAACTGCAAGAAAGCTCTCATGCGTACTTTCCAGTATACATAGTTAGTGTCATCAAATAAATGACGTATAATAAGAGACTGTCTTTTATCCATGACAAACAGGGGTCAATGGATCACACAGTAAAGACTAACCCTAATCAGAGTGTGCCTACTCTGATACCACTTGATAGGCCAAGAATGTATTGACCGCTTAGGTAAGTTAGCCAATTAATTAGCCAAGTGAATTAATAAAGTCAATTTAACATGCAATAAGCATGGTAGCACAAACAAATCACCAACTAAGTTAAATGCAACGGAAAATAAATTTGACACGGGTGATTTGTTTATGAATGAAGAAAACCACCGATGTAAAACCCCACCGGGTGAATTTAAGATCACCACTCCGAAAAATCTACTATTATCAAAACAAGCGGTTACAAATAAAGGAATCTCAGTACCTTGTACTTAGGGGAGGCAATTTGTGTTCGCGTGTCAGGTTTGTGTCGTGTCAACTCATGAGTATTCAACGATATAGATCAACACTAACCCGATATGTTTATTAAACGGGTCAAGATTCCTTAACCCTAACACGACCCATTTATTAAACGGATCATTCGTGTCGACCTGTTTATCAAATTTTATCAAAATGAAAAAAAATAAATTATGAAAAAACAAACAAATTAATTTTTTTAATATAAAATTCAAAACTAACAGGTAATTGCATCATAAATAATCATTTAAAACTAAAGCATATCACAATATCACAAATAATCAATCACAATATGTCAAAGAAAATAAATCACAACAACAAATAAGTTTATATATCTAGAGTTTGAAGGGTATATTGGTAATATGTCATTTAATTAAACGAGTCAGATGGGTCAAACGGGTTCTATATGTTCAACACTAATCCAACCTGTTTATTATACGGGTCAGCCATGTTAATCCGAATATGATATGAACCTGTTAAGCCTCACCCCATAACCTGCTAATTTCATGTCGCGTCATCTCGGGTTCGCGGGTCGTGTCCAATTTTGCCACCCTTACTTATACTAACTTACATTTGAACCATTACCCCAATACACAATTGGACTTGTAATGTAGCGACAATCTCTCCTTTTAATGCACTGCTCCAAGTACGTGACTAACCAATCAATGCACGGATCCTAGTACGTGACTAACACACCAACTTGAGAAAGATGTTGGTTGCAAAGTTCTTAAGTTCATCCACACGATGAAGATTAAGAAACTCCTTGGTTACAAAACCATTGGCGCACAGACGTAGCAGCTTCTTCAAGAGAAAGATGAACTAGGGTAAATTGTTTCCGTTCACAATTTGAGTGAATAATTACTTTGCATCAAGTTGCATAACCTTTGACGGCCCTTAAAATAATCCTACACAAATACACATAGATATGCGTGAAATCAGATCTGGAAATTTGAATTTTGTAATTCTCAATAGATACAGCTATCGAGCTATCTGTCAAGTTTCAAATATTAAATCTCGATAGATATATCTATCGAGCTATGTATCGAGTTTTAATGAACAACACTTTTTCACTTGATTATTGGACAGATTTGCATGACTTCAATACTTGGACTTGAACTCTTGTTCCTTGAAGTATTAAATACATCCTAGATCTACCAAATTACAAGTAAAGTACGTTTTGTCAAATGATTAGTCAATTCTAAATTACATATGTTCATAATAAGTTCCACATATGTCCTAACAAAATTTTTAAAATTCACCTTTAATAAGAAAATATTAAGTAAAATCATAGTTTAGGTTATAACCTAATAACTAAACCCTGTCATTTTAAATATCCACTCATTCAGAGGGGGCCATTCTTACCCTAGAGGTGTCAGTTTTCGACAAAATAGTGAAAGACAAGAATTATAAAAGAAAAAAGAAATCCCACTTGCCCGTGAAAGTAATACCAATCCTGAATGCAATAACACATCTTCAAAATTCAATTCAAATGGCCCCACCCCCACCAATACTTCTGTATTCTAGATTATCTATTAATTATCTAATGGATCTGATAAACTTAAAGCATTTGTAAACCAATCATTTAAAAAAAAAGTTTGATCCTACTTTCAGTGAAATATAAAATGTGTTAAAAAAATCAATTATTTTTTTTACTTTCTAGGAAAAGTTTTCTAAAACAATGATTAACAAATGCCCCTAAAAAAATATTTAGTATTCTTAAAAGAAAAAATAATAAGTTAATCTTACATTAGAAAATGAGTGTGAGTTAAAGAGATTTAAAATAAATGTTATGTATCTAAAAGTTAGATAATTTTAAATATACACTACTGTAAGTTTCTTTAAAAAAAAATTTCTCCTCCCTACGTTCGTTAAAAAGTCTTAGTATTCTTAAAAATAAAAAATAAAAAAAAAAAGCCCCTAAAAGGTGCCCCATTAATTACGCCAATTTCATTTCATTACTTCTGCGTGTGCAAATACGGACTTAGCTGCGTCCCATGACACGAAATAATATGGGCCCGTGTTAAATTATCTACGTGCTTTGTCTGCCAATTCCCAAATAGGCCAGTTAACCATCCCGAGTCTTGGGTTAAGTAATTTAAAAAAAAAAAAAAATATATATATATATATATATATATATTGTAAATTTTACTATAAAAAGTTTATAAAAATGTAATTTTAACCAAATATTAAGTGTTTTAATTATTTTTTAAGATTATTTACATATCAATTTGTAAGATTTATGTAATAAATTTTTTTAGTGTTTTTAAACATCACTCATAAAAAATTATATATATTTTTTTTATTTATACATTTTTTTTGGCTGAGATTTTATTTATACATTTTATGTTCTAATTGAGTTGGAATTTTCATATGTTTTTTATAAAAAAATTTGTAAGATAACATATGGAAAAAATGCATATTTATTTAATTACCATTTTGGTCCAATAGTATTATGCGTCAAAACAGTCCTCAACCTCTCAAATATATCAGTTTAATGCATAACATTTGATATTGTGTCAAAATAGCTAAGTGGTGGATGAAAAAAAATTGACATGATTAACGGCGATACTAAAATATTAATTTATACCACATGAACTGCCATGTAGATTCTCGCGTATTTTTAATTTGAAAATTAAAAAACTAAAACAAAAAAAAAATAACTAAGCTAAAATCACAAACACAATTACATTTTCATTCCGAATTTTTTGAGATGTGTTTTTGGGTAATGGGAGACTTTATGCCAAGGTCACTTTGGGCCTAGACACACAGCCGGGCCGGCCCTGCAATACCAACCACCATGAAATAACTCTTAATAAAACAAAAGGACAGCCCATAAGGTATCATGGACCCACCATTCTGATTCGTTCAATAATCTAAAGGTTATCCAAGACAGTGTTCATTAATATTTAATAAACTAGAATTTTCTGTATCAAAAAAAGAAAAGAAAAGAAAAACTAGAATTCTCCGCTTGACATTATATTTAAGGCTCAACGAAGAACATCATTGCCCCCATTAAAAAAAAAAAAAAACAGCGTTTCCCACAGAAAAAATGGCAGCTCCCAAAGTACAAAAGCATTTTGTTCTAGTGCATGGGGCATGTCATGGGGCCTGGAGTTGGCACAAGCTCAAACCACGGCTGGAGTGAAAAACCACTCTCAACCTCACTGTTACAGTGTTAACCAAAACGGAAATGAAAAACAGAGACTGAAACAATAGACTAGAAAAGCTCAAATATTATTGCTATGAAAGAGTGCAATACAATCAGATACATTACAAGTGAATAGATACTATATAGGTACACCAGAGAAGGAAGGAGAGAGAAGCCCAATGGAGTCTGGTACAACAGACTTGTAACCGTTTCACACGAGTCATAACAAACCTCCACACGTGCGTGATCCTTCAAACCTTCAATAACTAATACAATCCAAAATGGCACCGTTGGGTTTAATGACAAACGACACCGTTACACTTTAGGCTTGTTTTATGTCTGACCACTTTACTACACGACATCGTTTTGGATTGAGAACTAGCCGTTGGAACAGTTGGTTCTTCTTCTTCAACATTTGATTCTAAGTTTGCATTATCATCCCCCATCAAACGAATGGGGAATTTCCACATGAGTTTGGATGTAAGCCAATTGAATCGTGGAGATGGAAGGCCTTTGGTAAACAGATCAGCAAGTTGATCATGAGTGGAAATGAATTTAATTAGCAAGTCATGTCTGAGAACCTTTTCACGAACAAAATGGTAGTCAACCTCGATGTGCTTTGTGCGAGCATGAAACACAGGGTTGGAAGCAATGGCCAACGCACTGACATTGTCACACCAAAGGAGAGGAGGTTGAGGAAGAAAAATGCCAAAATCTTTGAGGAGCATACGAAGCCAATACAACTCAGCTGTAGTGGAGGCTAAAGCATGATACTCAACTTCTATGGAGGAACGAGACACAGTACATTGCTTCTTAGCAGACCAGGTGATGGGGGAATTACCAAAAAAGACCACCATACCAGTTATAGAACGCCGATCCACAGGATCCCCTGCCCAATCTGCATCACTATAAGCAGATAGAGAGATGGGACCTGGAGTAAAGGCAATCCTAAAGTGAAGAGAACCTTGAAGGTATCGCCGGATGCGTTTAGCTGCTTGAAGGTGATTTTGAGTAGGAGTGCTCATATGTTGACAGGCCTGTTTGACAGCAAAAGACAGGTTTGGTCTGGTAAAAGTGAGATACTGTAAAGCCCCAACAAGACTCCTATAGGATTTAGGGTCAGATAAAAGAGGGCTATCATGAGGGAGAAGATGATGATTAGGAGAGCATGGTGTTTTACAAGGTTTGCAATCAGTCATGCCAAATTTCTTGAGAAGATCAGAGGCATATTTGTACTGATGTACAAACAAGCCAATGGAGGTATAGTTAATCTGTAGACCAAGAAAATAGTGAAGCAGGCCAAGGTCTTTAAGGTCAAACTCCTTACCCAAAAGGTTGATGATTTTAGAAACAAAGGAAGAGCAATTACCAGTGATGATGATATCATCTACATAGAGCAACAAATACACAATGAAAGATTGATGCCTTAGGATGAACAAATTACCATCAACAGCTGAAGCACAGAAACCCACATGAAGCAACTGAATGCGTTTAGTGTAAACACAATTTTAATTTTTTTAAGGAGGACCTATAGCCACGTTTAAAACGCGGCCATAGGTTAAGTCTATAGCCGCGTTTTAAACGTGGCTATAGACTTACATAAAAAATAAATAAAAAATACACCCAACGAAACACTTTTTTTTTTTTTTTTAAAGGAGGACCTATAGCCACGTTTAAAACGTGGCCATAGGTTAAGTCTATAGCCGCGTTTTAAACGTGGCTATAGACTTACATAAAAAAAAAAATACACCCAACGAAACACAAATTTTTTTTTTTTTTTAAAGGAGGACCTATAGCCACGTTTAAAACGTGGCCATAGGTTAAGTCTATAGCCACGTTTTAAACGTGGCTATAGACTTACATATAAAAATAAAAAATAAAAAAAACCCACCGAATGCGTTTAGTGTAAACACTTTTTATTTTTTATTTTTTATTTTTTAAGGAGGACCTATAGCCACGTTTAAAACGCGGCCATAGGTTAAGTCTATAGCCGCGTTTTAAACATGGCTATAGACTTATATTAAAAAAAAAAAAAGGCACACATGTTGAGGAAAAGCAGGATCAACATACCCTTGAGGTTGAGCCATAAAAACCTCCTCCTTAAGAAGACCATGCAGAAAAGCATTTGAAACATCCAATTGCCTCAATTTCCAACCATGTTGCACAGCTAAAGCAAGAAGGAGTCTGACAGTGGCGGGTCTAACAACTGAGCTGAAGATTTCATCATAATCCAATCCATATTGTTGGAGATAGCCCCTAGCCACTAATCTGGCCTTATACCTGGCAACAGACCCATCACTATGTCTTTTGAGTTTATAAACCCATTTGCAAGTGACAACATTTTTATGTGGAGGAAGAGGAACCAAAGACCAAGTTTGTTGCTTCTGTAAGGATTGAAATTCAGCATCCATAGCAGCAACCCATTGATATTGATGCTTGGAAGCAATTGCAAAGGAAGGAGGTTTTGCCTCAGTATAATCACATTGTACCTGCATAATTCTAGGCTTATATATTCCATGCTTAGACCTTGTAACCATAGGATGAGTATTAGTGGAGGAAGGAACCAGATCAGGAGAAGCAGGATTGGAAGATGATAAAGAAGGTTGGACAGAGTCTGAAAGCACAGATGAAGAAGGTAAAGAAATAGCAGACGCTGAGGAAGGAATATCCATAGGAGTAGGAACAACAGGAATTGGACGAGTAGAAAGAAGTGAAGGAAGTAAAGAAGAGATCAAATCAGAATCTGATGAAACAGAAGAAGAATGAGAAGTATCAACAGATGTAGAGGGTGCTGAAGAAGTATGGATATGAGGAGACAACCAAGTAGATAAGGAAGTGGAAAAAGGAATATTAGGAGTAGTAAAGTTGGGATTAGTTGCAAAAGGAAAAAGAGTTTCATTGAACAGAACATGGCAAGCAATATAAATTCTGTTGGATGTAGGATCAAGGCAAATGTACCCTTTAGACATAGGAGGATAACCAAGAAAAATATATGGTGTAGACCTAGGTTAGAGCTTGTTTTTATTATAGGGTCTCATAAAAGGATAGCAAGCACACCCAAAAGATTTAAGAGTGTGAATAGAGGGTGTTGTAGAGAACAATTTTTCCCAAGGAGATTGAAAACTTAACACTGATGAAGGAAGCCTATTAATAAGGTAAGTGGCAGCAGTGAAAGCATATGACCAGAAATTAAGAGGAAGATGTGACTGATAAAGGAGAGCAAGACCTGTTTCAACAACATGTCTGTGCTTCCTTTCTGATACTCCATTCTGCTCAGGGGTATGAGGACAAGAAGTTTGATGGAGAATACCTTGAGTAGAACAATAGGATTGAAACTCAGCATTAATATATTCAGAACCATTGTCAGTTCTTAAAACTTTAAGTTTGGAATTATGTTGAGTTTCAACCATATTCTTGAAGTGCTTAAACACAGACAAAACTTCACTTTTAGACTTAAGAAGAAACAGCCAAGTGAAACGAGTGTAATCATTAACAAACAGTACATAATAATTAAAGCCAAGTAAGGAAGTAATGGGAGAGGGACCCCAAACATCACTATGCACAATTTCAAGAATTGAAGTGGAAACAATTGAAGATTTATTCAAATGAAGTTTGTGCATCTTAGCACTTATACAAGATTCACAAGAGGAACAAACCTCATCAATCATGGACAAAGAAAGAGATGAAAATACATTCTTAAGAACAAAATATAGAGCTCTAGAGTGAGGATGACCAAGCTTGTGATGCTAGAGCAGAATCTGGTGTGGTTTGACAGATACAAAGGCAGAAGACTTGAAATGGTTCAATGATGAGGATAGGTCAGAGATGGATGGAATAGGGTAGACCCCATCTCTGCTCAACCCTGTATAGAGGATCTTCCCCGTGGGCAAATCCTGAACTAAGAACTTGTTGGCATCAAAGTAACAGAAAACATTATTTTGGAGGCATAACTTATGAACAGACAGAAGGTTAGAAGCAGGGCCAGGCACCCTTAGAATATTATCAAGCCTAAAATTAT
The DNA here is from genome assembly GCA_019022515.1 of Quercus aquifolioides. Taxonomy (NCBI): domain Eukaryota; kingdom Viridiplantae; phylum Streptophyta; class Magnoliopsida; order Fagales; family Fagaceae; genus Quercus; species Quercus aquifolioides. The sequence goes on along the minus strand of CM032334.1, from coordinate 46,539,501 downwards.
GAGTTAGGGTTTGAAGCTTACCATTACCAATGTGAGTGACTGGCAGTTCCTGACCATTCCCAACAGTGACAATCTCATTGCCTTGAATAGGTTGTTGATGAAGAGACAGCTGTGACAGATTGGGAGTTACATGATCTGAGCAGCCTGTGTCAGTAAGCCAAGAGTTGAAGGCCTGAACCTGAGCAGCATCGGCCACCATTGAGGCAAGTTTAGTAGGGGCATGCCTTCCTTGATATGCAAAATCCATACGGTGATAACAATCAAGGGCTGAATGTCCATTCTTTCCACATATTTGACAGATAGGCCTACTAGATTGACCTTGATTATGAGAAGACTTAGGTTGATTAAAAGGCTGAAATTGAGATGGAAAACCTTGATTTCTAGGATGAAAACTCTAAAACTGAGAACCAGAGCCACCAAAATTGGAGTAATTGCCTCCACCAAAGGAAGAACTCATTCCACCAGAGTGAGGTCCATGTCCACGAGCACCTCTCCCTCTCTGATTGTGATTGTGATTTCTTCCTCCTCTTCCTCGAGGAAAACCTTGTGAATGAAAGTTTTCAGCCATAGCCATAGAAACTTGATCAACACTATTAGATCTCTTCTTAATGACTCTCTTTTCAGCATTAAGTAATGCATTCAATTCTTCCACTGACAACACATCACTCCTAGTTCTAATAGCAGAGCTAAAAGAATCATAGTCAGAAGGAAGACCATTAAGAACAATGTGGAGAAGCTCCTCATCATCCACAAACACTGACACAACAGCTAATCTATCACGAGCTTGCTTAATCCTCTGAAAATAACTATCAATAGATTCATTCCCTTTCTTAATTGCATTCAATTCATTACGGAGACTCATAACATGAGACCTTGAAATTGATGCAAATCTCTTCTCTAACACTCTCCAAACTCCTCTAGCAGATTTTGCCCAACTGTGAGAGCAAGAATTGCAGGAGAGAAAGTTGAATTCAAGAATGTGAACATTGCTTGTTCACGATTCTTCCAAGCTATGAATGCTGGATTGATTTCAGTAGTAAAATTACCAGATGAATCTTTAAGAAATCTATCTGGAATAGTGATTGAGTCATCAAGAACATCAATCATAGAGTAGGTATCAAGAATTACCTCGATTTGGTGTTTCCACACCACATAATTTCCATAATCCAACTTCACAGTCATCATAGATGACATATTTGATAGCAACAGCAACGAAGAATTCACTGGTAGACCTGAAGAAGCCATAGCAGGCACAGCACTCGAAGAAGACGAAGAAGAAGAAGAATTAGATTGAGCAGAAGCCATTGATATGGATCAAATGCTCTGATACCATGAAAAACCACTCTCAACCTCATTGTTACTGTGTTAACCAAAACGGAAATGAAAAACAGAGACTGAAACAATAGACTAGAAAAGCTCAAATATTATTGCTATGAAAGAGTGCAATACAATCAGATACATTACAAGTGAATAGATACTCATATATATAGGTACACCAGAGAATGAAGGAGAGAGAAGCCCAATGGAGTCTGGTACAACAAACTTGTAACCGTTTCACACGAGTCATAACAAACCTCCACGTGTGCGTGATCCTTAAAACCTTCAATAACTAATACAATCCAAAACGGCACGGTTGGGTTTAATGACAAACGACACCGTTACACTTTAGGCATGTTTTATGTCTGACCACTTTACTACACGACACCATTTTGGATTGAGAATTAGCCGTTGGAACAATTGGTTCTTTTTCTTCAACATTTGATTCTAAGCTTGCATTATCATGGAGTCCGCTGGCCACCAGGTCACAGCTCTTGATCTTGCGGCTTCAGGCATCAACAGGAAGGCAATTCAAGATGTTCATACCATGTATGAGTACACTGAGCCTTTGTTGGAGTTTTTGGCCTCTCTTCCTCCAAATGAAAAGGTGGTGCTTGTTGGGCACAGTCTAGGTGGATTGAATATAGCACTAGCCATGGACAAGTATCCAGATAAGGTAGCTGTTGGGGTTTTCATGGCGGTCTTTATGCCAGATACAAAACACAAGCCCTCATATGTCTTGGAACAAGTTTGACATTGATATTTTACCCACTAAATTTCCATTACGAAAGGAATAACATAGATAGCTACTATTTAAAATTAGGATTTTGGAAATTTTCAACCCAGTATATATATTATAAGTGTGTGTGATTTTTTGGACACTTATAACAAGTCGTTTGGCATGGGAATAGATATTTATTGTTGGCAAAAAAAATAAATATCTTTGATATCATTTAGATTTACACATCGGTAATGAATATCATATTTTGAGTACTTAAAAAAGAGTAATTTTAGCACCATGAACTAAACTACACCAGTTTACATTTACATGGTAAATTGTAACTGGTTGTCTTTTATTTTTACAAAAATCTACTAATTCTTCTTCGTCACTCATAGTCTGCCACATAAATAGTTGTGATAAAAATTTTGGGTTAGTTTGTGGTCTCTAAATTTTTGGGTACTGATATTGCTGCCTTGTACTGATGATTGATGAATGATGATTAGCCCCCAGTTTCTCCATATAATGGTCGATAATTTCACATAAATTTCATGAAGAAATTGAGGTTCTTAAAAAAAACATTGGGAGAATCAGATTATTAGGCTGATCACGTTGTGAAACTGATCCCCTTCAATTGCCTCCCATTTTTAGATGACCTGATACACGTAAAATTTATTTGATTTTTAATAGACACATATCATACATCCAATTAAAATTGAGAAGGAATATTAAAAGAGATTAGATTGAGGGGATTTGATTCCAATTGCATTTGACTCATTCCTTAGAATTATGGGCCGCCCTTGTTATTTGGTAGTTGTGAAATTAAGACATTAGAAGTTTATACCGAAAATTCCATTTGTGCTAACCGTGGTCTTTTTCTATGCGAAAAGTATAATGAAAGAACCCCAGCAGAAGCATGGTTGGACACACAGTTTTCTGACTATGGAAGCGTCAACCAACCTTCAACGTCAATGTTTTTTGGCCCCAAGTTCTGTCCTTGAAGCTTTATCAATTAAGCCCCACCGAGGTAAACACTTTCTCCTTTTGTGCAACATTGCATATGCATGCGGAATTCATAATTAATGAAGGATTTTGGACATGATTCAAATGTGTGTGCATTTTTCAAGGATTTTGAACTAGCCATGACTTTAGCAAGGCCAGGATCGCTGTTCCTTGATGACTTGTCCAAGGCAAAGAATTTCTCAAATGAGGGATATGGGTCGGTTCCACAAGTTTATGTTGTTTGTGATCAGGATTTAGGGATTCCTGTGGAATTTCAGCGATGGATGATTAAAAATGGAGTGCCTAAAGATGTGATGGAGATTAATGGTGCTGACCATATGGCAATGCTTTCAAAGCCAGATGAACTTTGCCATTGTCTTCTGGAGACAGCACATAAATATGCTTAATGTTGTTTACATGCTTTCATTTATATACCACTATGATACCAAATAATTTGTGATGCTTGCTGTTAATGCCTTTGGCTTTATTTTCCCCCAGTAATCAAGAAGGCTTTGGCCATTTTTGTGTTATTACTTCTTGTTAGTCTTTGTTTTGCTGAATGTGATATCTTCCTTTCCTACAAAATGAAAAATGTGATAGGTGTATGTATGCACGGAATTGCTGAATAGGAATTTGTGTTGTAGAATGTCTAAGAGCTAGGTCTACCTTATCAATTCAATCATATACATCAACACAATATGATAATTAAGAATTCTTTCCGAAAAAAAAAAGAAAAAGAAAAGAAAAAAGAGAGACAATATAAGGATACTAGTTATGCAATGTACAACAAATTTCGACAAAAAAATTATATATATATATATATACTGTATACACACACAATATTCAATTAATAAATATTAATAAATAAAATGTCAAATTAGAGAAAATGTTAAAAAGAATTTACCTAATCTAAAGAGAATTTTTTAGCATTATTTTGCTTTTTTAAACTTGATAAATTTGATAGCTAAACTATATTGTAACTAATACATATAAATTAATTTGGATCTTGTTATTAATGATTAATATGCAGCTTGTTCTACCCAAAATAATAATAATAATAATAAAATAAATAAATATTACAAGCCAAGGCCAGAAACAATGAAAATGAAACAAAAATCCTCTCATTTTTGGTCAATTATTCTTCAACTTTTAGTTGGTGGTTTCACTCTCGGAGAGAGAATATCTCAAAAAAACTTCATACTTCAATCAGTTTTGTCACTATAACAAAAAATTCTTAAATATTTCTAAAATATAATAAAATTATATTTTCTCCTCTCAAATTAAAAATAAATCCCACTATAAATATATATATAAAAAAAGTATTATTTACAATATTTCATAAATATCTCAGAATTACTTAACCTTTTTTATTTTATTTCATTTTTTTTGCTTCAAAGAATTACTTTACCTTAACAGCCCTTATGTCCCACACGGATAAGATAGTATTGTGGGGGGGTAAAAGCCCAACATTATGTATTGGGCCTAGGACCCTATTTGAAGATTACGGTATGTCCGAAGAGATGAAAATGATTGAGAAGGATTCCATGGGGAGAGATATACCTGAAAACGGTCAAGAAATATAGTCCGAAGAGAGCATCGGTAGTCCGAAGAGTGTATTCTCCTTGGATATGAAGAGTCTCGGTCAAGCAGATACCTGAGAGGTTTGAGTGATTTTCCTAGCGATTCCAATGATAAGGATAAGCTTCGGGCTTGTATGGAGATTATAAGAATGGAGAAATATCTAAAGGAAAAAGCTGCTACCACCGTGTTTAATGCACTGCAACAACTTTTCTGGCCGCATTTATGTGGAGAAGACCCTTGAACAGTGCAACTTCAACTACCAACACTCCTGGAGAACTAAAGAAGATACCTGATGTGACATGTACTCAAGTGAATGCTTGGATGAAGAACAAGTGTACGATGAAGATGGTTGATAAAAAGGCTATATAAATGGGAAAAGTCTCTAAAGAGGGGGGATCGAGACAAAGAGAAAAAGAAGAGGGGAACGATTTTACTATAGCTCTAAGAACTGTACTCACCTTTTATTCAATAATATATCTCTTCGGACATCAATTTGTTTAGCTTTCAAGTGTGTTTTTTTACGTCAATTCATCCCTTAATACCCTAGTTAACTATTGTTTAATTCACAACCAGCCCAGCTCTTTCACTCACTCTCTACAAATTCATTGTTTTGGGTTCATTAGGCTCATAATCCAAATCTTTTAGGCTTGGGCCACAAATCTTGACCCTACAGTTGGCGTCATCTGTGGGAAGAGCTTGAGCGAAAGTGGAAGCAACAGTTGATAATGGCTGAACTAGGGCAACAACCAACAGAATCTAGGGCATCCCAACACGTTGACCCTTTTCTTAATTTAGAGCAGAGACAAGATCGTGAAGGTAGTGTGCACACTGCGCATACTGATCGAAGCCAGCCACATGGTGGAAGTCACGTGTCTCATGCAGAGAAGAACCAGAATATGCAACTAGAAATTGAAAGGCTAAAAAGGGAGTTGCGCCATGCAAAGAGGAAATGGATTTCTTCGTATTCTGATGAAGATTCCGATGACAAACAAGACATCACTTACAAGCAGAGATCTCGAACACCAGTCAATGAATCCTTTTCCTACGAAGAAGAGCATCATTGTAAGAGGCAACCTCGAAGCCCATCACGTGGAGGCGTAGGGAACGATGCTATGAGCAAGGCTTTGAATCAAATCTCTAGGTCACCTTTTACATGCAGGATTGAAGAAGCAAGGCTCCCTCGTCATTTTCATCAGCCGACGTTCACCATCAATAATGGTAAAACAGACCCTGTGGAACATGTGAGTCGCTTTAATCAAAGGATGGCCGTTTACTCCAGAGATGAAGCTCTGATGTGCAAGGTTTTCCCCTCCAGTCTTGGGCCGGTTGCAATGAGATTGTTTGACAGCCTAAAAGCAGACTCCATCAATTCCTTCAAAGAGCTCACTCAAGCATTTGGTTCCTGTTTTGTCACATGTCGAAGAGTGGCCAGACCCTTGTCTTCACTGCTATCCTTGAGCATGCAAGAGGGTGAGACCTTGAAAACGTATTCAGATAGGTACTGGGAGATGTTTAATGATATAGAGGACAATTTTGATGGCATGGCCTTTAGCATGTTTAAGCTCGGCCTCCCTACTGACCATGGTTTAAGGAAGTCCTTAACTGGTAAGCCAGTTACTAACATGCGTCAGGTCATGGACCGTATTGAAAAGTATAAAAGAGTCGAAGAAGATCAACAGCAAGGGAAGGGAAAGGACAAGGTTATCCCCCAAGATAGGAGGGATTTCAGGTCGGACCGTTACAATAACAGTAAACCGCGGAGAGATTTTGATGGGCAATTAGGATCAACAAATCCTCAAGCAGTTAACGCTGTATTCAAAGAGCCAGTACACCAAGTTTTGGAAAAGATTAAGAGTGAACCATTCTTCAAGTGGCCGAATAAGATGGTGGGAAACCCTGAGAGGCGCAATCATAATCTCTATTGCCAGTACCATCAAGACCATGGGCATACCACAGAGGATTGCAGGAGCCTGTGGGATCATTTGGACCAACTGGTCCGCAAGGGTAAATTGAGACACCTCTTGCACCATTCCAGTGGCCGAGGAAGTCAGGTGAACTCGGAGCCCCGGAGAGATGACTCTTCAAAGCCCCCATTGGGGACTATTAATGTCATTTTTGCCGCACCGGGGAAAATAGGATCCTGGCCTTCGAAGGTTATGTCGGTAGCACGGGTACCCGCAGGGGATTTCGGCCTAGGTCCAAAGAGAGCTAAATCGGATGCTCAACCGGTTTTAGGGTTCTCAGATGAAGACAAGATTGGAACCATCCAACCCCATGATGACGCTTTAGTAATCACCCTCAGAATTGGAGGGTATGATGTGAAGAGGGTAATGGTGGACCAGGGTAACGCGATAGAGATAATGTACCCTGATCTCTACAAGGGGCTGAACCTAAAACCTGATGACTTAACACCATACAATTCCCCCTGGTAAGTTTTGAAGGAAGGGTTGTTACCCCGAAAGGCCAAATACGACTACCTGTACAGACTGACTCAGAGGTAGTAGAAGTGGATTTCATAGTTGTGGATGTGTATTCGCCCTATACGGCAATTGTAGCCAGACCTTGGCTTCATACATTAGGGGCTGTTTCCTCTACTCTACATCAGGAGGTTAAATATCCGTCCAAAGGTCAAGTTAATGAGATCCGGGGAGATCAGCCCGTGGCCAGACAATGCTTAGTGGCAGCTATCCAGCATAAGCCCTAAATTGGGTCCTCGGCCTAGGCCGAAAGGGGTTTATAGCAGTTAAAACCTCGGGTATTGCCCGTTGAAGATCCAGCCGAGGGTGCTAGGTGCGAAGATTTAATAAAAGTTATTATCGGATACAATCCAAAAAAGTTCTTTTAAGTTGGATCTCAGCTACCTCTGCAGGAAAAGGAGGAGCTAATAGAGTTCCTTAAAAGAAACCTTGATGTATTTGCCTGGAACGCTTACGAAGCCCCAGGAGTGGATCCAGAATTCATTTGTCACCATCTAAGGGTCAACCCATTGATTACCCCCAAGAAGCAGCCTCCTCGGCGCCCATCTAAGGAGCACGCTGATGCAATAAGAGAAGAAGTAACAAAGCTCAAACAAGCTGGAGCCATTAAAGAAGTTTTTTATCTTGAGTGGCTAGCAAATACTGTGGTGGTGAAGAAGAAGAATGGAAAATGACGAGTATGTGTAGACTTCACTGACTTAAATAAGGTTTGTCCTAAGGATCCATTCCCTATGCCAAAAATTGATCAGCTAGTAGATGCCACTGTCGACCATCCTCGGATGAGTTTCTTGGATGCTTTCCAAGGTTACCGCCAAATACCGTTAGCCCTGGATGATCAGGAGAAGACTGCTTTTGTCACCCCTATCGGTAACTACCATTACAAGGTGATGCCATTTGGTTTGAAAAATGTAGGATCCACCTACCAAAGAATGATGACGAGGATGTTTGAGCCACAGTTGGGTAAAAGTATCAAAATTTATATAGATGACATGGTGGTGAAAAGCAAGATCATTTCTGAACATATAAAGGACCTTGAAAACATTTTTGAAGTTCTAAGAAGGCACAAGCTACGTCTAAACACTTCCAAATGCTCATTTGGTGTGGGCTCAGGCAAGTTCTTGGGGTACATGGTGACTCACAAGGGAATTGAAGTTAACCCTGATCAGATAAAGGCCATCCACAATTTACAGGCTCTTCGGAATCCCAAAGAAGTTCAGAAATTAACTGGAATGACCACTGCCTTGAACCAATTTATCTCTCGATCAGCAGATAGGTGTAAACCTTTCTTCTCGTTGATCAACAAATGGAAAGGGTTTGAGTGGACTGAAGAGTGTGTTTTGGCATTCCAACAACTTAAAGACTATTTGGCTCGGCCACCAATCATGTCCAGTCCTGAGCCAGATGAGGTCTTATTTGCCTACATTGTTGTGGCTCCTTGTGCTATAAGTTTGGTATTGATACGAGTGGACCAAGGTGTGCAAAGGCCAGTTTACTATGTGAGTAAGTCATTGCATAAGGCCGAGATTCGATATCTGCCACTGGAGAAAGCCATCTTGGCAGTAGTACTTGGTACATGGAAATTGCCTCATTATTTCCAAGCACATACAGTCGTTGTGCTCACACAACTTCCGCTTAAAACCATACTTAGGAGTGCTGACTACACGGGAAGAATAGCTAAATGAGGCACTATGCTAGGGGCTTTTGACATCAAATACATGCCCCGCACTTCAGTCAAGGGCCAGGTTCTCGCAGATCTGGTGGCCGAGTTCACAGAGCCTAGTTTAGAAGAGGTAACGGTAGAGAAGGACATGGATGAAAAATCGGTTGGCATGATTTCTCTACGAGGCCCATCACCCTGGGAAGTATATGTAGACGGTGCAGCAAATCAGAAGGGTTCTGGAGTGGGGCTAGTTTTAATATCTCCAGAGAAGATTGTTATCGAAAAGTCAATAAGGCTAAACTTCACGGCCACAAATAATGAGGCCGAGTACGAAGCTTTACTGATGGGAATGGCTATGGTTCGAAGAATGGGAGGAAAGTCAGTGGGGGTGTTCTCGGACTCGAGGTTAGTCGTGGGTCAAGTACAAGGGGAGTTTGAGGCGAAAGATGAAAGAATGCAGGGATACTTGAGCCGAGTTAAGTGCCTGCAATCGGAGTTCGATTCTTTTAATCTGCTGCACATCCCCATAAATGGTAATGCACATGCTGATTCTTTGGCCAAGCTCGCTACCTCTTTGGCGCAAGATTTGCCAAGAGTTATCCTCGTCGAGGACTTGCATGGGCCTATAGAGGCAAGAAGAGAGGTAGTCCAGGTTCACCAAATCAGGGCCGAACTCAGCTGGATGGATCCTATAATTAAATTCTTGAAGGAGGATATTTTGGCTGAAGAAAAGGGGGAAGCTGACAAAGTTCGGAGGAAGGCGACCAGATTCTGGCTATCCGAGGACCAGAAACTATATAAACGCTCCTATTCAGGACTGTTCTTATTATGCATGCATCCTGAAGCGGCTAAATTACTACTAGAAGAACTACATGAAGGGATCTGTGGGAGCCACACTGGAGGTAGGTCTTTGGCTCACCGAGCCATTACTCAAGGTTATTGGTGGCCGAATATGCAAAAAGAAGCCCATGAGTATGTTAAAAAGTGCGATCAATGTCAACGGTTTGCCCCAAACATTCATCAACCAGGGGGAACCCTTAATCCGCTATCTAGCCCATGGCCTTTCGCTTAATGGGGCTTAGATATCGTGGGTCCATTCCTTAAAGCTGCAGGAAACAGGAAATATCTTCTGGTCGGCACAGACTATTTCACCAAATGGGTCGAAGCTGAACCTCTGGCCAACATCAGAGACATAGATGTGCAGAAATTTGTGTGGAAGAATATTGTCACTCGGTTTGGGGTTCGTCATACTCTCATCTCGGACAATGGCCTATAGTTCGATAGCAAAGCATTCAGGAATTATTGTAGCGAACTAGGAATCATAAACAGATACTCCACCCCTGCCTATCCCCAGGGAAATGGGCAAGCAGAAGCGGTTAACAAGGTCATAGTAAATGGATTAAAGAAGAGACTAGACGATGTGAAGGGCAAATGGGTGGAAGAATTGCCACATGTACTTTGGGCATACAGAACTACGCCTCGCAGATCTACTAGAGAGACCCCCTTCTCAATGACCTATGGGGCTGAAGCTATCATACCTTTGGAGAATGGGTTCCCAACATTGAGAACTAGTTCGTTCAGTCCGACCGGCAACAATGAGCAGCTGGAGAAGAGTTTGGATCTGATTGAGGAAAGGAGGGAAAATGCAATGGTCCGATTAGCTCATTACCAACAAAAGCTCAGACAAGGCTATGATGCCAACGTAAAGCTAAGACCTCTAGAACCTGGTGATTTGGTGCTCAGAAAGGTTGTGGGCACTGCAAAGAACCCAGCTTGGGAAAAGTTAGGACCCAATTGGGAAGGGCCATATCGTATCACTTCAGGGGCTGGCATTGGGGCGTATTTCTTGGAAGATTTAGATAGTCATATAATACCATGCCCTTGGAATGTAAATAACCTCAAAAGGTACTATTATTAATCGAATTTTTTCCTTAGTCAATATACCAACTTATTATATAATGTTTTTGGATAAGTGTTTAAACTTAAATTCAATCATGCCTATAGTCCTCGGACCAGATGATTTGGGTTAGTTAACACGTTTACCATTCTCCTAAGTGTTTAAACTTAAATTCAATCATGCCTGTAGTCCTCAGACCAGATGATTTGGGTTAGTTAACACTCGTTTACAATTCTTCTAAGTGTTTAAACTTAAATTCAATCATGCCTGTAATCATCGGACCAGATGATTTGGGTTAGTTAACACTCGTTTACAATTCTCCTAAGTGTTTAAACTTAAATCCAATCATGCCTAAAGACCCCGGACCGGATGATTTGGGTTAGTTAACACCTCCATACAGTTATTATTAATGCTTAAACTTAAAACGAATCACGCTCGAAATTGTCGGATGTATTTAAAATAAATTCTAGCTTATGATAGGCCTCTTTGGTCATGTATTTAATTCAAAATCAATGCTTAGTAGTATTCTCTGTACATGTTTGAGAAGACCTATGAAACTTCCATATCACTCATTGCTTTCATTGCTTATTAGTAATTCTTATGTAAACTACTTTTTTCAGTACTAATTTAAGTTATTTGCATCATCAGCATGATATCGCGGTTAAGTTTGCCTACATTACCGTAGTCACAAGTTGTAGTTATTTGCAATAATAATGAGACTTATAATATGTGCAACGAAGACATTATAAATAAAAGAGAAACGATTTCATTAATCAAAAGAAAGTAGTTTGCAATCCCTTACCAAAAAGAAAACTAATACAGGTATGAAATAAAAACTCCTAAACATCTAAGCCTTCATTTGGGTGGCCGAGGAGTCAACTGTCTGGCTAGGCTGAGCAGCAGTAGCGTCTGGGGCTTGATCTTTGGGCTCAGGAGTTTTCTTATTCTTCGGATCTTCACCCTTTTCTTGAACGTCCTCAGATTGCTTACCCGTACCATCGACCTGACCAGACTCTTTGGTTGCTTCAATAGGAGTGGGAGGGATCTGACTAACTGGGGGCTGCTCTAGAGCTTCTGGGAGTTCGCAAATATCAGGATGATAATAAATACTCCCAGGTTGCCTCAAGACGGACTCTAGAGGGACCCCAGCAGCGTCGAGGCCTTTGTCCCAAGTTACGTCGCAGTACTCTCTGCAGACTTTCGCAAACTCTTCAATAAGTCTGACTTGAGTCTCCTCTACCCCAAGCTTATAGGCCGCCTACCTTTCAGCCTCGACTGCCTCCTTGGCCAATTGAGCATTCTTCTCGGCCAATTTGGCAATCTCCTTGGCTTTTTGAAGCTCAGCTCGAAGGTCCTTCACCAGCGCTCTTTCTATTTCCAGATTGATCTCGGTCAAATTTAGCAGCTGGCGTTGGTCTTCGGCCTGCTTCTCGGCATTTTTGAGACCAGCATCTAAACTATTCCTTTGCTTGGTCATCTCTTTCAACTGCTTGGACAGATGAGCATAATCTTCCTTCAGACTACCCAGCGATTTTTCTGCCTCAGACCGAGAGTAGGCCTCTGCTTGGGCTTCAGTATAGACCTTTTTGTTCCACTCCTCGGCCACATAAACCTGCTGGGTAATCTACATAGCAGAAGGAAAAATTTCAATATAAAAAAAAAATAAAAAAAATCATCAGCATCCTAACTGAAAAAATGGATTAATTCACTTACCATGGCTAAATCCCTTTTTAGGGATAAAAAGAGATCATACTGGCTGAAACACCTGTAAGAATCCATGTCTCGTGGAAGGAGTAGTGGTTGCTCCAGGGCCTCAGCAACGAGACCTGCTTTCCCCCATTATAGTTTATGAGGGAGATCTCCCAAGGGATAAGAGCACCATCCAATTCCAGCCTGGGGGACCAGGTGCGAGGTCCTCGGCACACGTCAGCTACGAGAGAGTCATCTCGGCTCTCTGTAGACGAAGCCCTTTTGCTCCGGTGGTCTTTGACCACTTTCTGTTGTTTGGCTCCCTTTGGAGGCGCCACCTCCCTTTCTTCATTGTCAGCGAGGGGCCTCTTCTTCTTCGGATCTGGCAATTGCTTTGCACCGAGATCCAAAGGAACCTGGGGAGGTGGTGGAGGAAGACTAACAACTGGTTGGGACGTACCGGTCTCTTTGGGCCTAGCTTTTTTATTTCTATTCTTCATTAGGTCCCTTAAACTCGCCATGTCTTCTTCTTCCGAAGGGTCTTCCGAAGGAGCAGTTATCAAAACAGGAGGGCGAACACTAGACTGCCTATCAATCTCCTCCTCAACGTCCGAAACTTGTATCACTTGAACTCTTCCCAAAGCCTCTCCTTCAAATTTAAACTTATCAATTTGTTCCTCAAGTGAAGAGGCCGAAAAGGAGACTCTTATCTCTGCTGCAACTGGTTCAAAAGGAACTTGTTGAACTGGTTGGACAAGTAGAGGCACACCCTGTGGATTTGTATGTGGCACGGGGGCAAGATCAAACGAAGCTAGAAAATCTTTTCGAGCAACGTCTATGCGGTTGATGCGATGGTCTCCCTGTCTTATCGCGTTGCCGACCGGCTGAAAATTGCCCGATTTTGGAGTAAAGCTGAGAATAAGAGGAACAGCTCGGAGTTGCCCGTCTTTACTTACAAAAATTTCTGACCTTAGTAGGTAATTGAGCGCGGCGACGTTCGCGAGGCTAAGTCGAGGAGTGACGTGTTCTTTATCTGTTAACATCACAACAAATTCAGTCAGAGACTTGAAAATACTGATACAAAGAGAAGAAAAATTGTTAAAAAAGCGAAGGTCCTAAATCTATTGTTAGGAAACCTAAATCTAGGATATCCCACCTAGCTCTCCTGGTTGGGTTGGGTAATGGAGACCGTCATGCCACGCGCCCGAGACGATCAGATAGTCGTCTTTCATCCCTTTGTTAGACTTGGGAAGGTAGGAGACAAGCCGAACAGTGTCGAATCGGGATTTAAGGTAATATCCCGCTCCCTTTTAGCTATGACATTCGTACATGTGTACTACGTCAAGCCAGGTGAGTCCGAGTCCTAAATGACGATTCAAGGCGTCAATCGCTCCTAAGATCCTAAAGACATTGGGTGTGCACTGATCAGGAGAAAGCCTATGGTTACGAAGATAACTTTGGGTAATATAACCTATAGGGAGAGTCATTCCTCCTTCTATGAAGGCTATCATAGGGATTACAACTTCTCCCTCTCTTCGGTCGGTTAATATCCTTTCTGGGGGACAGTACCTCAGGTTTATTCCCCGCGGTATGTCGTATGTTTCCTTAAAAGTCTCTATTAAAGCGGGACTATCGACGAGATACTGAAATCTACCCATTTTTTGGCTAACTAGAGGGAGGCATGGAGAGTGATAACTGGGAAATGAGAGTTTGAGGGCCGAGAACGTTGGCCGAGAAGGGGATGAGGGGTTCGAGGATATTAAAACTTACACAAATTGGATTGGGGAATGATCCTTAAATCCTTGGAAGGATTTGCGTGGATTCCTACAGAAATGAGCTGGACGATTTGGAAAACTTGATATGCTAGAACGATTGGGTTCGCTGGAGAGTAAGAGATTGTAAAGTAAAAGAGAAAATCTTCTTTGAGGCTTTATATAGGGGCCAGAAAGTGGGTGGGAGTTATCCCGCTCAAATCTCGAGGAAAGGCATCACCCGTTGGATCGATGGTCAACCATTGGATGCAAGAGACAGAACGCCGCCTGGAGTAATTGGTAGCGCTTCGTGAATACCGAAACGTCAGCAACAATGATGAAGCACCTAAATCTATGCCCGCACACGTGTAAATTCAGATATTTTTGTGTTCTAATCTTTTATTTCGTGACAAATCAAAATCCTATTTTTTCTCCTCGGATGCGAGGGAAAAATTAAAAATTTGAGGGGCTATTGTGGGGGTAAAAGCCCAACATTATGTATTGGGCCTAGGGCCCTATTTGAAGATTACGGTGTGTCCGAAGAGATGAAAATGATTGAGAAGGATTCCATGGGGAGAGATATACCTAGAAACGGTCAAGGAATATAGTCCGAAGAGAGCATCGGTAGTCCGAACAGTGTATTCTCCTCGGATATGAAGAGTCTCGGTCAAGCAGATACCTGGGAGGTTCAAGTGATCTTCCTAGCAATTCCAATGATAAGGATAAGCTTCGAGCTTGTATGGAGATGATAAGAATGGAGAAATATCTAAAGGAAAAAGCTGCTACCATCGTGTTTAATGCACTGCAGCAACTTTTCTGGCCGCATGTATGTGGAGAAAACCCCTGAACAGTGCAACTTCAACTACCAACACTCCTGAAGAACTAAAGAAGATACTTGATGTGACATGTACTCAAGTGAATGCTTGGATGAAGAACAAGTGTACGATGAAGATGGTTGATAAAAAGGCTATATAAATGGGAGAAGTCTCTAAAGAGGGGGGATCGAGACAAAGAGAAAAAGAAGAGGAGAACGATTTTACTGTAGCTCTAAGAACTGTACTCACCTTTTATTCAATAATATACCTCTTCGGACATCAATTTGTTTAGCTTTCAAGTGTGTTTTTTACGTCAATTCATCCCTTAATACCCTAGTTAACCATTGTTTAATTCACAACCAGCCCAGCTCTTTCACCCACTCTCTACAAATTTATTGTTTTGGGTTCATTGGACTCATAATCCAAGTCTTTTGGGCTTGGGCCACAAATCCTGACCCTACAAGTACAATGAAATTTAGTTTACAATAAATAACAAGCAAATATAGCTGAGCTTAATATCATGCTAATGGATGTCTTTAGAACAATGGTTAATAATCTATTTTAGAAAAGTTTTGACACTATTTTTATAGGAAATAGAAAAAGTTGTCAAAATATTAATTACTTTTTCTTCTTTTTTATAAAAATTTTCTTTAAATAAATTATTAGCTATTGTTTTAAGGGCATCCATTAGCATTTTTTATCAAATAAATATGCAGTTTAGATGTCAAATTGGTTTCGACTTTGCGAGTAAAACACGTATGTAATTGTTAGTGGGGCTTAGGGCTACTAGTCCACTAGTCCAGTTTCAAACAAGAGGACCAAAATTTTCAATGAGTCAATAAATGTGTCTTGTAGTTCAGGTGGCACGGCAGTACAGTACCAGCATTTCCCACATTTTTTCCGCTCAAACCATAGTCATAGTTGTGAAAAGTTAGTGTCTGTTTGAAAAAAATTATTTTTACCAACTTATTTTACTATTTAGTTTATTTTTACTATTATTTATGTGTCTTATTGCACTTTTTAGTACTATTTATGGATTCTATTATATTATTTTAGCTAACTTTTACCTTTATCTACAGTACTTTCAGTAAAAAGTTTTCAGTTTTAGTAAAATAAGTAGATCTCAAACAGATCCTTGTCGTGCTAATAGGTGCCTTAAGGCAATGGTTAAGAATCCATTTTTAGAGAAAAAAAAAAAAAAAAAACTATCAAAACATTTGTAAGGACACATTTTGCAGCCCAAGCCCAAAGTGTGAGGGATGTCGACCCAATGAGCCCAATACAATAAATTTGTAGAGAGTGGATTAAAGAACTAGGCCCTAATGAATTTGACAACAGTTAGTATGAATTCAGAAGATGATCAAGCAAGAACAAGGAACAAAGAACTGAATGAATTCACTGTCCGAGGAGGTAAATCTTCATACAAATCAATTAAACTGATTACATGTATTACTTTGATTTCTACAGTATTCTTTCTCTATTTTTTCGACCCTCCTCTCATAGAAAGTCTCTTACATTATATAGATCCCCTTGGACCATCTTGATCCTACACTTGTTGATCACTTGAGCCCTTACTTGAGTGTCTATTCCATCAGACACCCTTTTTAGTAGGGGTGAGTAGAAAGTCACTGGCACCGATCCAACCGACCGGCGCCGATCGTCCCACACTGCCATTGCAACCAACCAACAAAGCTGATGCTAGCGATCAAAGTGTGAAGGGAGTTCCGATGCCGGTGCGGTGCAGTCATCGAAGCTGGAAATTCGAAACTGAGAAGTCACCGAACCGAACCGATACCTGTATCTCCACTTATCAGTTCTGTTTAGATATGGCGTCATTGACTCATTGTACAGGTTCTTTTCTCTTTCTTTTTTAAAGCGTACAGGTAACAGGTTCTCTTCTCAGAGTCTCATTTGAAGTTTTATTTATTTATTTATTTTTTATTTATAAAATGTCGTCATACTCGTATGGGTGTTATTAAAAAAAAAACAAAACAAAACGGTGTCGTTTAGGCTAGGTTTTCAGATTCTACCCTAGTATAAATTCACCATTTTGTCTCTCATAACCCTTTAACTCTCTCTTTCGCTCTCGCCTGACTGTGACGCCTCACCTTGCCTTTGAGCTCTCGCCTCTCGCTCTCGCCTCACCTCGCCAACGGTAAGCCACCTCTGAGCTCTTATTTTGTTGAAGGTGTTTTGATATATGGGAAATGTACAGTTAGTGGTTAATATTTTGATTATGATGTGAAATGTGACATGTTTATGTAAAAAGTTGCAAATTTGAGATATGGGTTTTTGTTATTGTTGGATTAGTTTAAGGAATATTGTGAAAGATTTGCAAAAGACCCAAGTTGAATATTTCAATAGAAAAGGATGGTGTGGGTTTAGTAAGTAAGAAAATTTGGTCATGATTGCGTAATGTGTGAAAATTCTGGAATTTATGTAACTGTGAAGTCTATGATTGTGTACTGACTGGATTACACAATATTTATTTGGCATTATATGAGAATTTCATTACAAATGTCATATATGATATATGTTATGTGTTACAGCTTTAATTAAATATGATGATTTTGCAGGCATCGTTTTCCATGGGTTCAACTATAATTAAATATGAAGGCTGATTTTGCAACTAAGCTAAGTGTTCTATTCTTCAAAATTTTGCTGAAATGTAATGTCCATAGTTGTTCTTAAACCTAATAGATGTGCATGTCATTTATTGATCCTTATTAGTGTCTCTTCCTACTTTTTTTTTTTTTTTTTTAAGTTAAGTCTACCTACCCATTTATATACATGCAATGGTTTTTGGCATTGCCAAGAAAACTTGGCACGGAAATGTTTTTGTTGAATAGATTTTTGAACAGATTTTTTTTTTAAAAAAAAAACAAAAACAAAAACAGATTGTTAATGTTTCAAATCAAAATGATTAAACCGAGCCGATCAAACCGCACCGCTATAGGTCGAAAAACCGACCTTAATTGGTATGCATCGGTTTTAATTATTACAAAACCAATCCATATTAGTTCAGTAACAAATTAGAAAAAAAAAAAAAAAAAACGAGTCGACCGAACCGCACACACCCCTCCTCTTTAGCTTTCTGTGAGTTGTGGTAGTCAAAGCAGTACTGTTCAGGGGTCTTCTGCACATAAATGCGACCAGAAAAATAGCTGCAGTGCATTTAATGTAGTGGTAGCAGCTTTCCCTTAGATATTTTTAGGTTTCCTTCCTTCTCGTATGTTCATGAGGCCCGTCCCTATCATCGGAGCTTCTTGGAGGGACACTTTAATCACTGGAATTCATACTTGAGCTGCATTCACCATATCTGAGGAGGAGTTCCTCCTCGGGCCACCTTCCATTCATTCCTCACTTATGAGACTCTAAACTAGAATCCCTCATAACTATTTATTCCTCCTCGGACCATTCACGATCTCGGCCAAGGCCCAAGGCCCAATATATGATTTGGGCCCTTAACCCTACAATAGCCCCTTGAAACTCTAGTTTTTCTTTCTCATCCGAGGAGAAAAATGGGAATTTGACTTTTCATGTGTTGATATTATTTTGCCTTTTGATTCGCGCACATGAGAGTGCCGTTTTGCGCGCCCTCATAACTACTACTGACGCTTTGGAGCCCGCGAGGCGTCATTAATTGCTCCAGGCGGCGTTTTGTTCCCCGCATCCAACGACGAGGCGCTAATCCAACAGTGGGTATTTTTCTTTGAATTTTGAGTGGGATAACTCCCACTCAATTCTCCCTCCTATATAAGGCGTATGAAGGGCTTGCTTTCTCTCACTTTAGAAACACTTTCGAACTCTCAAGAGCACTCAACTTTTACAGAACTCTCAATCCTTCAAAAACCTCCCACAGTGTCACTTGTTCATTCTCCCGTAAGTTTTCATTTTTTTGTTTTGTTCTAGGTTGTTTTCTTCTTGGCCAGTCTTCTCGGCCCTCCGTTCTTTGTCCTCTTTCTTTAAAAAACTTCACCCACTTCCTTTTAGCTTAACCAAATGGGTAGATTTAAGCACCTAGTAGATTCTCCTACCAAAATAAAGGCCTTTAAGGATAAATACCACATACCATAAGAAGTCGCTCTGCGATATTGTTCCCCGAAACAAATAGTGACACACAGAGAAGAGGGGGAAGTCATCATCTCCATGATAGCTTTCATAGAAGAGGGAATGACTCTCCACATGGGTAGGATAACATGGGACTACCTCATAAACCATAGGATATGCCCCCACCAGTGCGCACCCAACCTATTTAGGATCTTGGGTAGCATTGATGCTCTTAACGAGCATCTGGGTCTGGGGCTCACCTGGCATGATGTGGTCCATATGTATGAGTGCCACTCCCTCAAAAACGTGGGATATTATCTCAAGTCCCGATCGGATGTTGTCAGACTAGTATTATGTCTACCTAAATCTAACAAGGGTATGAAATACGACTATCTGATAGCTTCGAAAGTGTGGCATGATGGCCTTCACTGCCCCATCCGAGAGGGAGTGCCAGGTGGGGTACCTTAGAGTTAGGTTCCTTCGCAAGAGATTTAGACTCTTTAATCATAACCATGTTTTGCATTAATGATGGATTCCAGGCTTAGCCTAACCAACGTTGAAGCTCTCAATTACTTGTTGAGGTCTGAAATTTTTGTAAGCAAGGACAGGCAGCTGTGAGTCGTCCACCTGATTTTGGACTTCCAGCCCATTTCGGAGATATATTAAGAAATCGACCACGCCATTAGAGCGGGTGACCCACGATTGGCTCGGATTGACGTTTCTGGGCCCAATTTTCTAGCCCGAGATGACCTTCCCCCAGTCGCACACCCATTCCAACAGAACCTTCCACTAGTTGTGCAACCATTTTAGCAGGTTCCACCTGAAGCAGCAGCAGCAGCAGGAGAAGAGATTGCCTACTCAAATTCCTCGCTCGAAGAAGAGATTAACAAGTTTCATTTTGAGGAGGAGGAGACTCAAGGGGTGTAAGTAATTCCAGTCTCGAACGCTGAGGACGAACCTGACAAGCATTCCAGTGTCCAAGTCTCGACCCTTGTGACTTCCCATCCAGACAGTACCTCCAAAGAAGAGGAAGGTGAAGTGGCCTTGAATCGAGGGAATAAAAGTTTAAGAGAACTTATGGCCGTAAGGGGCAAGGTGTCAGCTTCCAAAGAAGCCACCAAGTCTGAAATTCCAGCTAATCTTCCACCTCCCCCTCCTCTCCCATTGATTTCGGTCGGGATGCTCCTTTGCCCTGATCTGAAGAAGAAGAGGAAAGTGCCAGAGGTGCACAACATGAAGGAGGGCGAGATGGTTCCTCCAAAGGGGGCAAAGCAGCCCAAGCACGCCAAAGACAAACGGGCTTCCTCTGTGGAGAGCAATGAGGACTCTCAAGGGGCCAATGTACGCCGACCACCGCATACTTGGTCCCCTAGGCTAGAGGTGGATGGTGCCCCCATCTCTTAGGATGCCTTAGTCTGAAACTTTCAAGGGGGGCACTCGGGCTATATTGCTGAGGCCCTTGAGCAGCCACTTCTTCTACCGAGAGATATGGATGCTTACAGGCGCTTCAAGCAACCTGACCTCTTCCTGTCCCTGAAGAGGGACCTTGTCATGGTAAGTGGTTTGACACATCTTTTGAATTACATACTTAGCTGCTTTTTTCATTTTTCCTTTTTCTTATGTGGAATCTTTCTGTTATTTTTATGCAGGTTACCCAACAGGTCTTTGTGGCCGAGGAGTGGATCAAGGACGCTCGCAATCAAGTCAGGGTGGAAGCCCACTCCCGTGCCAAGACCGAGAAAATCTTGGGGGCTCTTAAAGAGGAGCATACTGAGCTAACCATCAAGCTGACTGCCTCAAAGAAGGAACGCCTGAATGCTTTGGCTGGTCTAAAAGTGTTGAGGCCCAAGCCGAGGACCAGCGTAAGCAGTTCTACACGACAGAACTTGAGCTGGCCACCCAAAAATAGCAAGTTCTGGATCTCAAGGCTGAGCTGCAGAAGGCCAAGGAGGTAGCCCAACTGGCCAATGAGGCACTCAAGGCTGAGAAGCAAGCGTCTTATCAGCTCGGCGTGGAGGAAACACAAGTGAGGCTCACTGAGGAGCTTTTTGAGGTGTGCAAGGATTATTGTAACATATCATGGGATAGGGCCCTTGACGTTGCAAGAGTCTTTGCAAACTCAGTCTGGAGGCAGTCTGGAAGCATATACTATCATCCAGACATCTGTGAAGTCCCGGATGCCATCCCTTCTTTTGCCGACCATGCTCCAAAGACCTTGGAGCAGCCCTTGACCATCCAAGCTGCTCTCCCTCCTCCTGAGGCTTTGATGGGATCCAGTCAAGCTGGTGATCAAGGCCAAGGGGCGGAGGGGGTCAAGTACAAGAGCAAGGGCCAGGAGAACAAGCCCTCAGCAAGAGCTAAAGACGCTGCCAGGGCCAAGGAAGTTGAAGCTAAGGCAAAAGAAGTAGAGGCCAAGGATAAAGAGGCTGGTCCTAAAGCCAAGGACGGTGCCACCTCCTAGCTGAGCCAGAAAGAAGACCCTCCTGCCCCCAAGACCAAGGCTTAGCCCTTAGGATTTTCTTGTAATTTTCTTTTTCTTTTCTTTTCTTTTCTTCTTTTTTTTTTTTTTTTTTTTTTTTTTTTTTTTTTTTTTTTTTTTTTTTTGTAGTGGTACTTTGTCACAGAATATAATGTACTCTCCCTTTTTTTATTAACGAATGGACTTTTCTTTCTATCTCTTGTGTCTTTGTTTTATATGCGTTCAAGCTTACTATTATTGCAAATAAACTTGAACTGTTGCCACTTTAATTTTAATAAAAACTAACAACAATACCCTGCCATTAGTGTAAGTAATATGACTAAGTACCAATAATGAAGAGATTTACCCCATATTTATGTTGTGAATTGCTCTTTAAACAACGAAGGCTGAATCTAATAAAGATAAGTAATAAACTTCGTGAAGAGCAAAAGGGGGAAAATATTTTTCACTTTGCTCAACACTTGGATAAATAATTAAGGACTTTAATTTACTTAGAGCTACCAATCTGAGGAGTTGGTTATAATCTTGGTTCTGTCTTAATACTTAGTGAGAAACAAATAGATATCATAGAATGTTAACTTCCCCAAAGCATCTGGTCCGAGGACTCAGGCATGACTAAGATTTTATTTAATCACTTATAAAGATATCATAGAGTGTTAATTTCCCCAAAACATCTGGTCCAAGAACCTAGGCATGACTAAGGTTCTGTTTAATCACTTATAAAGATGTCATAAAGTGTTAATTTCCCCAAAGCATCTGGTCCGAGAACCCAGGTATGACTAAGGTTCTGTTTAATCACTTATAAAGATGTCATAGAGTGTTAATTTTCCCAAAGCATCTAGTTCGAGGACCCAGGCATGACTAAGGTTCTATTTAATCACTTATATAAAGATGTCATAGAGTGTTAATTTCCCTAAAGCATCTGGTCCGAGGACCCAGGCATGACTAAGGTTCTATTTAATCACTTATATAAAGGTGTCATAGAGTGTTAATTTCCCCAAAGTATCTGGTCTGAGGACCCAGGCATGACTAAAGTTCTGTTTAATCACTTATAAAGATGTCATAAAGTGTTAATTTTCACAAAGCATCTGGTCTGAGGACCCAGGCATGACTAAGGTTCTGTTTAATCACTTATAAAGATGTCATAGAACGTTAATTTCCCAAAAGCATCTAGTCTGAGGACTCAGACATAACTAAGGTTCTGTTTAAACACTTATAAAGATGTCATAGAGTGTTAATTTTCCCAAAGCATTTGGTCTGAGGACCCAGGCATGACTAAGGTTCTGTTTAATCACTTATATAAAGATGTCAAAGAGTGTTAATTTCCCCAAAACATCTGGTCCGAGGACCTAGGCATGACTAAAGTTCTGTTTAACTATTTATATAAAGATGTCATAAAGTGTTAATTTCCCCAAAGCATTTGGTCCGAGGACTCAGGCATGACTAAGGTTCTGTTTAATCACTTATATAAGGAAAGAATAATAGAAAGTACAATGCCTTTATATAACAAATGAATGTATTGATAAAGGAAAATTTTTATTAATAATAATACATTTTCAAGCTGTTTACATTCTAAAGGCGTGGTATTACATGCTCATCTAAATCTTCCAGAAAATACACTCATATGCCAGCCATCGAGGTGATGCAATATGGTCCTTCCCAAATGGGCCCTAACTTTCCACACGTTGGGTTCTTTGCAGTATCTAGAACTTTTCTCAATACCAAGTCACCAGGCATTAATGGCCTCAGCTTTACATTGGCATTATAGCCTTGCTTGAGTTTGTATTGGTAGTATGTCAATTGAACCATTGCATTTTCTCTTCTTTCCTTAATAAAATCTAAACTCTTTTCTAACAACTCATTGTTACTGCTCGTGTTAAATAAGCTAGTCCTTAACGTTGGGAAGTCAGTCTCTAAAGGAATAACAGCATCAGCCCCATAAGTCATTGAGAAGGGGGTCTCTCCTGTTGATCTACGAGGTGTGGTTCGGTATGTCTAGAGGACATGCAACAGTTCTTCCACCCATTTTTCCTTCGCATCGTCCAGCCTCTTCTTGAGTCCATTAACTATGACCTTGTTAACAGCCTCAGCTTGTCCATTTCCTTGGAGATAGTCTGGGGTAGAATATCTATTCGTAATTCCCAAATCACAACAGTATCTCCTGAAAGATTTGCTATCAAATTGAAGGCCATTGTCCGAAATGAGGGTACGAGGGACCCCGAACTTGGTGACAATGTTTTTCCAAACAAACTTCTTAGCATCCACATCTCTGATATTCACCAAGAGTTCAGCCTCAACCCACTTAGTGAAGTAGTCTGTGCCGACCAGCAAATATCTTTTGTTCCCTACTACCTTGAGGAAAGGACCAATAATGTCCAAGCCCCATTGAGCGAATGGCCAGGGGCTGGATAGAGGATTAAGGACTCCTCCTAGTTGGTGTATGTTTGGTGCAAATCTTTGACACTGGTCGCACTTCCTTACATATTCTTGTGCTTTTTTTTGCATGTGGGACCATCAATAGCCTTGAGTGATGGCTCTATGTGACAAGGATCTCCCTCCAGTGTGCCTTCCACAAATCCCCTCATGTAACTTCTCTAGGAGTAATTTTATTGCTTCAGGGTGTACGCATAGTAAGTTTGGATCGGAAAAGGAGCGTTTGTACAATTTCTGATCCTCAGACAGCTAGAATCGAGGAGCTTTTCTTTGTATTTTATCAACTTCTAACCTCTCCTCGAGTAGGATATCCTCCTTCAAGAATAGTATTATGGGGTCCATCCAGCTAGGCCCCATTCTAACTTGGTGAACATGAACCACCTCGCTGTTCACCTCTGTCGGTTTGCATAAGTCTTCTACAAGGATGACCCGGGGTAAGCTTTATGCCGAGGAGGTTGCAAGTGTGGCTAGGAAATCAGCATGTGTGTTTCCACTTCTAGGGATATGCATCAGGTTGAAAGATTCGAAGCTTGATTGCAAACATCTAACCTGACTCAAGTACCCTCGCATTCTTTCATCTTTGGCTCCAAACTCTCCTTTCACCTAGCCGACGACCAATCTTGAGTCCGAGAACACCTCTATAGACTTTCCGTTCATTTTTTAAACCATGGTCATTCCCATCAGCAGAGCCTTATATTCGGCTTCATTATTTGTGGCTGAGAATCTCAATCTTAATGATTTCTCAATGGTGATTATCTCGGGTGAGACTAGAACTAGCCCCACTCTAGACCCCTTTTGATTTGCTGCACCATCGACGTATACTTTTCAGGATAAGGGACCTTGTTGAGAGATCATGCCAACCGATTCTCTATTTCTACTTCCAACAGGGATTTAGTAAACTCAGCTACCAGATCCGCGATGACTTGACCCTTGACAGAGGTGCGAGACATGTATTTGATGTCAAAAGCCCCTAGGATCGTGCCCCATTTAGCGATCCTCCCTGTGTAATCAACACTTCGGAGCAGAGCTCAGAGCAAGAGTTGAGTTAAGACAACTACTGTGTGTGTCTGGAAGTAATGGGGGAGTTTACGGGTAGCATGTACTACTGCCAAAATGGCTTTTTCCAGTGGCAAATAACGGATCTCGGCCTCATGTAGTGACTTGATCACATAATAAACTGGCCTTTGTATGCCGCTATCAACTCGTATCAAGACTAAGCTTACAACATGAGGGGCCACAGCAATGTAGGCAAACAAGACCTCATCCATCACAGGACTAGACATGATAGGTGGCCGAGAGAGATAATCTTTAAACTGCTGGAAGGCTAAGGTACACTCCTCGGTCCATTCAAACCCCTTCCACTTATTCATCAGTAGAAAGAAGGGCCTGCACTTGTCCGCTGACTGAGAGATAAACCGGTTCAAGGTAACAGTCATTCCGGTCAGTTTCTGGACCTCCTTAGGATTCTGAGGTGGTTGTGTATGTAGGGGCCTTTTTTGTTGTGCGTTGGGCTGGGCTGCCTACCGTGGTAGTAGGCCCGAGTATTCTGAGTAAGGGAGTTAAGACCGGTCCAATTGGAACTCAACTTGGGCCGGCTTGTGCGCAAACATTGAGTCCAAGTCCAAGGGAAGACGCTGCGAAGTGGGCTTATCCTTTGTTCCTGCCGAAGGAACTTTTCTCCAGTTTCTGCCGCAGGATTGACTTTTCTACTGTGCAGCAAGACTTTCTACCGTGCAGTAAAACCGTCTGCCGTGCAATAAAAGTTTCTGCTATGCAGTGAAGCTGCCTGCTGTGCAACAAAACTTTCTGCCGTGCATTAAAGCTCTCTACCGTAAAGCCTTCTGCCGTGCAATGAAGCCGTCTGCCGTGCAATAAAAGTTTCTGCTATGCAGTGAAGCTGCCTGCCGTGCTTTAAAGCCTTCTACAATGTGAATGACCACTCTTCGTTTTTACTGCAGAAACATTTTTCCACTCCTTGGCCTGGCTTGTGCGCAAGCCGCACCACGTTTGCTAAAGTCTGTTTATAAGCTCACAGCAGGCAGAGTCATTGTTAAGAGGTTATGGCAGGCAGACATAATATAGAAAACGTAAAGAAAAATACATTCATTGTTTCTTCTGCAATGAACAAGATAAATAACTTAAAGGCCTTGCTTTTAAAGAAAAACGCTTAAACAAAATATTATAGCGAAATTAGTAGAGTAAAATAACGAGTCTGCCATATTTAAGTATTGCCGCGGGATTCTACCAGGAAAGGGAAAACTGTTCCCTCAACGCAAATAACTTCAAAGACGAAATTAGTTGCTTTGAGAGGCTTGTCCCAAATGGTATGTGCCCGAGTACAAGTCATGTTTCCCTTCAATGGAGGACAAGACTATTGAGGGAGAGAGGGGGTTAACCCATTTGGGTGCATGCCTGCCATAAAACACTCTGTTTTCTTTCTTTCTTTTGTTCTCTGTTTTCTTGTTTTATCTTTTCTCTCTGTTTTCTTTCTTAGAATTCTTGCCTTTCTTTTCTTTTTTGCTTTCTTTCTTTCTTTTCTTTCTTTTCTCCTCTTTCATTTTCTCTTTTTTCAATTCCCCCTCCTCTGTTTTTTCTTTCTATGTTTTCTCTTTGAACTCCTCCCCCTCTCTCCTGTACACAACTATGGGTCTCTTATATAGAGCATGCCGTGACCGATTTTACTTTTCTAGCCCTTTCATGGCCTTGTCTGGTATGGGAGCCTTTTGCCGACCACTTACCGAGTCAATGGTTCTGACTACCATCATTGACCTGTGGCTTTCAGACAATGAAGGTTCCTTTTCTACTCGTTTAGTGTGTACCCTCTCCCTCTCGGTCTCTCATGGCATGCACCCAGTGGTTCTTACCCAGCCTTGCCTCTTTTGGGTGGCATGTCATCCCAGCAGGACTGTGCCCACCGAAAGAGCCTGGGCAAGAAACACAAGAATGGGTTTCCACTCCTCTCCCCACCGCCAGACCGTGCCCTCACCCATGACCTCACCCTTTCCCATAGTGGCTGGGTATAGGCTGGTGATGCCTGGGTCGTACGCATGCTTTACCTTCTTGATGTTTCATTCGTTTGCCGAGGTCTGAAAATGGGCGTGCATATCCTGCCGTGCACTTTTTGGCTCTTTCTAGTGTGGGTTGCATCTCCAACGTTTATGACTTGTCCCTTTCTTTGGAAGGCTGGGCCTTGTTGGATCATTGGGCCTCCCTCTAGTTTGGGTGTTTGCTTCGTGGCTTGGCATTTCCTGCCATACCAAATTGTTATTCCTGCCGCTTATCTCAATCCTGCCGGGCTCTTTTGGGCCTGCCGTGTGTTTTTCTTCTCAGCTTTCACGCCTATCTTTTTTATACAAAAGGATTTGAGCCTTTGTGGGCCAAATGATGTTGACTGGATCAAAAGGGTCTTGGGCCCAATTTATTTTCATTTGCCGAAGCCATCCTGCCAGAGAACTGTATCCTGCGGCAGATTTGTATTCTGCGGCAGACTTGTATTCTGCGGCAAATTTGCGTTTTGCAACTTACTGGGCTTTCTTCTTCATGGGCTTTTGGATATGGATTCACAAAATTGGGCATCAACAGGTTGTAAACTGTTAATTGCCTTAATCTGATCGGGATTAACTTTAATTTCGCAATGAGTAACCATGTAGCTCAGAAATTTGCCTGACCCCACACCAAAAGAGCATTTGGAAGCATTAAGGCGCAACTTGTGCTTTCTCAGAATTTCAAAGATGTTCCCGAGATCTCCCGCATGTTCAGACACTACCTTACTCTTCACCACCATGTCATCTATATAAACCTCGATGCTCTTGCTTAGCTGTGGTTTAAACATTCTAGTCATCATCCTTTGATAGGTAGATCCGGCATTTTTCAAACCAAAGGGCATCACCTTGTAGTGATAGTTCCCAACGAGGGTGATAAAAGTCATTCTTTCCTGATCATCCAGGGCTAGTGGCATCTAGTGGTACCCTTGAAAAGCATCTAAGAAGCTCATCTGAGGATGGCCTACAGTTGCATCCACCAGCTGGTCGATCCTCGGCATAGGGAAGTGATCTTTTGGGCAAGCCTTGTTTAGATCTGTGAAGTCTACACACACTCGCCATTTCTCACTCTTCTTCTTCACCACCACAGTATTGGCCAGCCATTCAAGGTAGAACACCTCCTTGATAGGCCCCGCCTGCTTAAGTTTCATCACCTCGTCTTTGACAGCATCGGAATGATCCTTGGATAAGTGCCGAGGTGGTTGCTTTTTGGGGGTGACAAAAGGATTAACGTTTAAATGATGACAGATGAAGCTTGGATCTACCTCTAGGGCCTCGTAAGCATTCCATGCGAACACGTCAACATTTTTTTTCTAAGAAACTCTATCAGTTCTTCCTTCTCTAGAGGAGGTAACTGAGCCCCAATCTGAAAGAACTTCTTCAGATCATCACCAACAACGATTGTTTCCAAATCCTTACATTTCACCTCTGTGGTCAATCCGTTGACAGGCAACACCAGAACTCTTAATTGCTATAAGGCCACTTCAGCAGAGGCCGAAAACTCAGCTTCAGGTTGATGTAAGATGGCAGCCACTAGGCACTGCCTAGCCACGGATTGACTTCCTAGGATCTCCTTAACCTAGCCCTCAGACGGATATTTCACCTTCTAGTGCAGAGTAGAAGAGACGGCTCCCAAGGTATGAAGCCAAGGTCTGGCCATAATGGCTATGTAGAGTGAGTAAGCATCCACCACGATGAAATCCACCTCCACCACTTCTAAACCAATCTGTATGGGTAGTCTAATCTGGCCCTTCGGAATAACGACCTTCCCATCAAAACTTACCAAGGGCGAATTGTAGGCTGTTAGGTCCTTGGGTTTCAAATTTAGCCTCTTGTATAGGTCGGGGTACATAATCTCAACGCCACTGCCCTAGTCCACCAATACTATCTTCACATCGTACCCCCCAATCCTAAGTGTGACCACTAAAGCATCATCATGGGGTTAGATGATTCTGATCTTATCCTCGTTCGAGAAGCCCAGAAACAGTTGGATTTCTATTCTAGCCTTCTTTGGCTTCGGGTTAGTGCCCTCGGCGGATAGCCGAGCCACAGACATCACTCTGGAAGGGTAGGAACCGGTCCTCCCTAGAGTAGCGAATATGACATTTATCGTTCCCAAGGGCGGTCTTGAAGAATCATCCCTCCGAGATTCTGAGTTTGTCTGGCCCCCCCTAGCCACTGGAGTGATGCAAGAGTTGCTTTAACTTTCCTTCACGGACGAGCTTGTCTAGATGATCCCACAGATTTTTGCAATCTTCCATGGTGTGTCCTTGGTCTTGGTGGTATTGGCAATAAAGGTTTTGATTGCGCCTTGCGGGGTTTCCTGCCATCTTATTTGGCCATTTGAAGAATGGCTCATTCTTGATCTTCTCCAGAATCTGATGCACCGGTTCTCAAAATACAGCATTAACCGCCTGAGTGCTTGTAGATCCTAACTGCCCAGCAAAATCTCTCCGCGGCCGGTTGTTATTGTATCGATCCTACCTGAAATCCCTCCTCTCTTGAGGGATAACCTTATCCTTTCCTTTCCCCTGCTACTGGTCTTCCTCAACCCTTTTATACTTATCAATCTGATCCATGAGTTGGCGCACGCTAGTGACAGGTTTGCCAATCAGATATTTTCTCAAATTGTGCTCGGCTAGGAGGCTGATCTTAAAAGTACTGATGGCCACATCATCAAAGTCACCATCTATTTCGTTGAACATCTCCCAGTATCTATCCGAGTACATTTTCAGGGTCTCTCCCTCTCGTATGCTTAAGGACAGTAGGGATGCCAAAGGCCGAGTAACCCTGCTACAAGTGACGAATCGGGAGTCAAATGCCTAGGTAAGCTCCTTAAAGGAACTTATGGAATCTGCCCTCAGGCTGTCGAACCATCTCATCGCAATGGGCCCCAAACTGGATGGGAAAACCTTGCACATCAAGGTTTCGTCCTTGGAATGAACAGCCATTCTCTGATTAAAGTGGCTCACATGCTCCACAGGGTCTATTCTACCATTGTACATGGTGAAAGCGGGCTGAGTGAATCGTCGAGGAAGTTTCACCCCCTTTATTTTGCACGTGAAGGGCGACTTGGAGATTTGGTTCAAGGCCCTGCTCATAGCGTCGTTTCCCACACCTTTACGAGGTGGGCTTCTAACCCTCTGTTCACGACGGTGTTCCTCCTCGTAGGAGAAAGATTCGCTAGGCGGGGTTTGAGACCTTCACCTGTAATTGACGTCCCTTTCGTCATCAGAAGAAACATCAAAGTTGGAAGGGGTTCGCCTTTGCCGTGCATGGCGCAACTTCCTCTTCAACTAGTCAATCTCCAATTGCATGCCCTTGTTACTCTTTGCATGGGAGATATGACTTCCACCTCAAGGTTGACTCTTACTAGTATGTGTGGTATGCACACTTCCCTCGCGGTCACCACTTCGCTCAAGGTTGACAAAAGGATCGCCATGCTGGGATCCTAAAGATTCTACTTGGTGTGGACCTGATCCTACCATAGTTAAGCGTTGCACTCACTATATCACCAGTTCTTCCCATAGACGACGCCAATTGTAAGGACACGTTTTGTAGCCCAAGCCCAAAGTGTAAGGGATGTCGGCCCAATGAGCCCAGTACAATAAATTTGTAGAGAGTGGATTAAAGAACTAGGCCCTAATAAATTTGACAACGGTTAGTATGGATTCAGAATATGACCAAGCAAGAACAAGGAACAAAGAACTGAATGAATTCGCTATCCGAGGAAGTAAATCTTCATACAAATCAATTAAATTGATTACAAGTATTACTTTGATTTCTACAGTATTCTTTCTCTATTTTTTCGATCCTTCTCTCATAGAGGGTCTCTTACATTATATAGATTCCCTTAGACCATCTTGATCCTACACTTGTTGATCATTTGAGCACTTACTTGAGTGCATGTCCCATCAGACACCCTTTCTAGCTTTCTGTGAGTTGTAGTAGTCAAGGCAGTACTGTTCAGGGGTCTTCTCCATATAAATGCGGCCAGAAAAGTAGCTGCAGTGCATTTAATGCAGTGGTAGCAACTTTCCCTTAGATATTTTTAGGTTTCCTTTCTCTCGTATGTTCATGAGACCTGTCCCTATCATTGGAGCTTCTTGGAGGGACACTTTAATCGCTGGAATACATACTTGAGCTGCATTCACCATATCCGAGGAGGAGTTCCTCCTCGGACCACCTTCCATTCATTCCACACTTATGAGACTCTAAACTGAAATCCCTCATAACTATTTATTCCTCTTTGAACCATTCACGTTCTCGAAGGCCCAAGGCCCAATATATGATTTGGGCCCTTAACCCTACAACATTAATTACTTTTTTTATAAAAAATTTCTTTAAATGAATTATTAACTATTATCCTAAGATATGGTTAGCATTTCCCATCAAATAAATATGCAGTGTAGATGTCAAATTGGTTTTGATTTTCGCAAGTAAAACACGTATGTAGTTATTGTTGGTGGGGTTAACGTCTATTAGTCCACTAGTCTAGTTTCAAACAAGAGGACCAAAATTTTCAAAGAGTCAATAAACGTGTCTTGTAGTTCTGGCGGCACGGCAGTACAGTACCAGCATTTCCCACATTTTTTCCGCTCAAACCATAGTCATAGTTGTGAAAACTTAAGGTAGGTTTGGTAAAGATTATTTTTATCAACTTATTTTATTAATTAATTAATTTTTGCTACTATTTATAGGTTTCACTATACTATTTCAGCTAACTTTTACATTTATCTACAATACTTTCAGCAAAAAAATTTCAGTTTTAGCAAAATAAGCAGATTCGTATCTGTTTGGGAACAGCTTATTTATCTGAAATTGAAAACTTTTTGTTGAAAGTACTGTAGATAAAGGTAAAAGTTAGTTGAAATAGTACAGTGGAACTCATGAATAGTACCAAAAAGTGCAGTGGAATCCATGAATAGTAGCAAAAAAAATCTGAATAATAAAATAAGCTGGCAAAAATAATCAATACCAAACGCACACTTAAATTGTAAATTGATTATATATATATATATATATATAATTTGAATATATTCAAATAATGACTAATTTATTCAGCACTTATATGTAATAATATTTAACAAGCTAACTGAATAAATCAAACTAGCATGTGTTTATAATATACACATTCAAATTGTAAAATTTTGTTAAGTGCAAATAAGTATATATAATTGGGGATTCTGTGAGGGATTGTTATCCATTAATAATTTGTGATGCTTGTTGTTAATGCCTTTGGCTTTATTTTCCCCTAGTAATCAAGAAGGCTTTAGCCATTCTTACTACTACTTCTTGTTAATCTTTGTTTTACTAAATATAATATCTTCTTTTCCTACAAAAATGAAAAATGTGATAGCTAGGTGTATGTAGGGGGAAGGGGGGGAAGAAGGGGTTTGAACTCTGACATAGCCCAAAGAGTAAAGCCCGAGAAGCATATCCAAGAAATCAACTTGGCCTAGGATACAAGTATAGAGGAAAGGGCCTGCTGACGAAGATATACCAGTCGGGGTCACTAACCTGGAAAGCTGAGGTGGCAACCTCCCAAGGGATCATATCTGAGGCAGTCCCTTATGGGCTGCTTCCCGAGGTCACCATGACACCTCGAATAGTGATTTATTTCCCCAATGGTGGCTATTCTCCTTTCACCTCTCCCCTAAGAGACATGCTGAAGAGGATACAAAACCCAACAAAACAGTCACCTCCGCATTAATAAAATCCCTTACCCAATGTCAACCACATTAAATGCTGAATGACTAGTCTGAACAGTGGAAACACCCCCCATAAGTCCTACTTCATGATCAAAAGATGACAGAGTAGTGGGATGATGGGACAACTACCCCCCAAGTCCGGCTAGGGAGAGAGAAGAAGAGAAAACGACTATAAAAGAGGGAGGAGAGGAACTAGAAAGGGGGTGGAGAAAATCAGAGAGAGAAAGAATTAGACAAAAAAAATTATATATAATAGAATATTTAATTAATAAACAGTAATAAATGAAATGTCAAATTATAGAAATTGCTAAAAAGAATTTACCTAATATAATGAGAATTTGTTTAGCATTAGTTTAACTAATACATATTAAGCTCTTTTTAACTTGATAAATTTGATAGCTAAACTATATTGTAACTAATACATATAAATTATTTTGGATCATGATATTGAATTGACTCACTGATGTGTTAGGATTATTGATGATTTTTTTTTTTTTTTGAGTAAAGGATTATTGATGATTAATATGCATCTCGTTCTACCCCAAAAAAAAAAAATAATAATAATAATAAATAAAATAAAAAATACAAACCAAGGCCAAAACAATGAAAATATATGGAAGAAAAAAATCCTTTGGTCATTGGTAAATTTTTCTTCAACTTTTAGCTAGTGGTTTCACTCTCGAAGACAGGTTTCTCAAAAGAACTTCAGAGTTCAAACTTTAGTAAGTTTTGTCACCATATATAACAGCTTTTAATTATGTCCCCTCCCTCCCACACGGATAGGAGAAGATATATATATATATATATATATATATTGTCATGGATAGTATAGTACAATGAAATCGAGTTGAATGTAATTAGCAAGCAAATCCCATCAATCTTATTATAATCAAATAAATAAATACACAATAATATGTCAAATTGGGTCCGGTTAATGTATGTCATACATTAATCATACATTTTAAGAAAATTTTTATAGTAAATTGAAAAAATTGTTAAAAGAGTTAATTACTTTTTCATTTTTTTCAAAAATCGTTTTCTAAATGGTATACTAATATTGTATGCCTCAAGGGCATATGTTAGTAAAAACTCATACATATATATATATATATATATATATGGTCCAATTAATATATATTCTTAAACATACATTTTAATTTCCGATAAAAATTTTTTAAAATAATTATTCATTAGTGAAATTCAAAAAAAAAAAAAAAACCATTGAAAAAAAAAAGTTATTGCTGTTGGGGCTTACGACTACTATTGCAGTTTCAAACAAGAGGACCAAAGTGTAAAACAATACACCTCTGACCTCTTAGTCCAGAATTCAGACTTAGCATCAAAATCAAGTAAAGCTGCAGTGATAAAGTTTTAAGTCAAGTCAGCCTATACAAGCTGTCTGGAGCGTCTCTTACATAGAACGTGGGTGTCTCTCTCTTGTTCTTTATAGCCTGCGTTTGGTTGGTTTGTTAGGTTCTAAATGTTTAGAACAATTGGCAAATCGTGAACACAAACTTGTCTAGATATAGATCTTAGAGTCTATAGGTTTTATTAGACAATGCTCAAGGTGATTCAAGTCAAGATTCAAGAACATACAAGCTGCAGGAAGAAGACTTCATATTCTGCCTGGTTCAATCGATCGAAGAACAGGCTCGATCAATCGAAAATCCTATCTGCAGAATTTTAAGTCGGCCCAAACAGCAGCTTAAGCCCATTAAGGATTAGGGTTTCAGATCTACTTCTCCCACTATATAAAGGAAACCCTAAGCCACGTTTTTGAGACTTTGGAGAGAGAGAAGAGAGTGCCTCTTTTGTATCTAGGGT
Organism: Quercus aquifolioides; assembly: GCA_019022515.1. Lineage (NCBI taxonomy): Eukaryota > Viridiplantae > Streptophyta > Magnoliopsida > Fagales > Fagaceae > Quercus > Quercus aquifolioides. The sequence goes on along the minus strand of CM032334.1, from coordinate 46,505,056 downwards.
TTTGTACCCAAACATCTCTAAGTCTTTATTGCTCATATTGCGGTTTGTGTGAATCTCTTGTGAGATCATTGAGGAGCTTTCCTTCACATAAACTTAGGGTTTTCAAGGTAGAGATTATTTCAATATCTTGATGATCAACTCGGTTGTTGCCATTGGAGCTTAAAGAATAACAAGCGTGGGTGCTTGTAGTTGATTGGAGAATCCAAGAAAGAAGGAGTCCGTGGATTCAGAGCTTGCACGTGGTCGTGTCAGTAAGTTCTACTGGTGGGTAGCATTAGGAAGTCAAGCGAGGAGCTTGTAAGTCCTTTTGTATGAACTTCGATTCTTTTGCATAGTGGATTCAGGTTTACCTTGAGGATAGCTAGGTCAAATCCTCCCCAGGTTTTTACCGTGTGGTTTCCTGGGTGATCATATCATTGTGTCTTTTATATTTCCGCTGCTTTATACTTTTGATATGATTGTATGTTTGTGATAACCTAGAATTGCATAAATTGACTAAGTTAATCACTTGGCTAATTAACTAGGTTAATCTGGTTGTTTTAAGAGATCTAAATTTCTATCAAGTGGTATCAGAGCGGGTAGCTCTTCTGTTTTAGATCTCTTAATCTAAGAGCTGATCCTTGACCCCTGTTGTCATGGATAATTTGAAGTGTCTTTCTGATCATGTTTCTGCTCATGCTTCCGCTGATTTTATTGATGCATGTGATGTTTTGAATAAAAAGGACACTATTGTTTCTGTTGATTTTTTTGATGCTTTTGAAACTCTTCGTAAGGAATTATCTAAATCTTTGAAAATTTCTAAGAAATTCAAGGAAGAGTTAAAATTGGCTAATCTTGAAAAAGATGAATTGATTGTTATATTAGATGAATCTAACAAAAAGAATGAATTTTTGAGAAATCAAATTTCCTCTCAAGATGAGAAGATGAAAAGCTTGGAACAAGAGTTAGTTGAATCTAAAACCAAAATTGAAAATTTGACTAGTATCAAGCCTGTTGTTGATAACAGAAGTGCTTCTGTTTCTCTTAAGCCTAAAACTGAGAAAGTTTATATCCCTCCTTTCAAGAGGAATAATAAAGAAAAGGCTTATTTTGCTAGGTTAGACATAGGTAAAAGTTCTGATGTAGACGCTGAAGTTTCTACACCTAAGTCTAAACCTACTGTTAGAGAGCAAAAGAAATCTGTTTTTGTGCCTACCTGTCACCTTTGTGGTATTGTTGGTCATATTAGACCAAATTGTTCTTTGTTGAGGCAAAAACCAAAATCTGAGACTAGATTTGTTGTTAGGAATACTGATGTTCCTAAATTTGTTCCTGTTTGCCACTTTTGTGGTGTTCGTGGTCACATTCGTCCTAATTATCATAAGTTGAAATTTAAGCATTCTGTATGTCAATCTAGGATATGTGATGATATTTCTCCTGCCACAAGTCCATATAAATTGTTTCATATTCTTTTAAAAATTTGAGTTTGTTGGCTTGTGAAAGGAATTTGTAGGATTTCAGTCTTTCTCAGAAGATTGGTGTAATTCCTCAAATACACTCTGCTTCTCATGGATTTTCACCTACAAAGCCGAAGAATCATGTTATATGGGTGAGAAAAGATTCTCCAAGGTGAGTGTTGCTAACTTGTCCTTGATTTAATTCTTTCAATTAATTGTGGACATGTTTTGTTTTTGTTTTTGGTTGTTTTGTTTTGTTTTTTAGGTTGTTTTTTATTTATAAAAAAAAAATCCAAAAACATTGAAAAATTCTCAAAAAGACAAAAATATTTTATTTTGTGTCTTGTTTTATTTGTTTTGAGGATTACATGAGTTATGATATCTCTCTCTTGATTTAGAATATGCTTGACATTGTGGAGAAACTTGAATAGTTTGTGCTAAGCTATTTTTGATTTTGTGTGAGTGTGTACTAGTTTGTACATGTACTCAAGGGTTAATTAAAAAAATTGATATTTCTTGTTTGTGTACCCTCTATAGCTTAGTTTTGCACTATCATGCATTGCTTTTGCATTGTTCATTTAGCATAATATGTGCTTTTTGTTTTTGGTCATAATTTTTTTTTGAAAACCAAAAAGATTTTTGTATTTTGTATTACATATCATGGATTTCAAATCAAGGTTGGCCACCTTATATTTACATAACAAGTTTATGTACCTTGTTTAGCTTGGATGAGCTTATTTATTGCACTTTACTAGTTTGAGCTTTGTAGTGCATGTTGTGTGGGAAAAATGTTTATGGTGTTTATCACTTTGTCTTAATCTTGAAGTCACATGTTATTTGACTGTCGGACTTGATCCTTTTGAGAAAGGCATAAATAACCATCTCATCACTGTTCACTAGCCAATCATGAACACTTTAGTGCATATCGTAAGATTTTGTGCTCGAAAAAGTGTAGCACATGTACAAAAAGAACATAAGGTGTAGCCTCGGTTTAATTGCTTAATACTTAAAATTGGTGTGTACTATTAGGCTTGATGCCAAATCACATAATTAAATTTGATGTGTATATTATGAGGCAAAATTCAAAAAACTTACATGATTGCAAGCTTATATTCTAGGAGATGTGGAAGTTATATGATGTAACTCTTTAGGTGATAGTCTCTTTCAAATTCTATGTGATGAATTTTGTAGACTTTGTGATTGATTACTATTCACATATCACCTCAGATGTATCTCAAGCTTTTGCTAGTTGTACACACTACACAAGTTACTCTTTGCTAAACTTTGTACATTATATTATGTGTGATTTTGTTGTGGCCATCCAAGATTAAAAGTTCCTTGATTTTAATGCAAAATGTGTATAATGTTTGCGCTTTGAGGACAAATTGATTGAAAATCTTGATTTTGGAAGATCTGGGTTAAATTCAAGTGTTTTTGAAAAACTTTTCGTCTCATACTCATGCATTTTTTATAAAACAATGTGCTTTGAGGAGTTTCTGCATTAAAATGCTCTGTTTTTCAAAAATCTGATTTTTCCAGACTTTCGATCGATCGAACCTGTTTTTCGATCAATCGAAATTGCGATTAAAATTTTTGGTTTGAGTCTGCCTAACTCGATTGATGTTCGATCGATTCTCGATCGATCGAAACTGAAAAATTTTCAGTTTCTATGTTTTTGACCAAAATTTTTTTTTCATGCATCATTTGTGTTTAGGATTCACATGCATTGCATTATTTTTGTATCCATCTTGCAGTTTTGCAGTCATATCTCTCATTGTTTTCACACATAACATGCATACACTTTGCTACATTGGGTACTCAACTTGATTTAAAAATTGATTGATTAATTTTTGAGTTTTGTACATTCTAGTATATGCTATTTCTTATGTGTGAACTGTAGAAAATATTTTTCTTAAGAGATATAATGGATAATCAATGTGCAAATATTTTCTCTACTCATGCAACTGTTTATGGGTCACATAGTGCCATGTTTGCATTTTATTGAAAGAGAGAATATTTTTTCTTCATGTGTATCCTCACCTTAGTTTTTAACTTTGGTTTGTGTGTCTTCCCCCCCCCCCCCCCCTTCCTTTATTTTTCCCCAAACTGTTTTTCCCAAAACTTGTTTTGTTTTTCCTATTTTTATAGGGGGAGAATTTTTTTTTTTAACCTTTGTGGTTCTTAGGGGGAGTTGTTGCTCTTCATAGGGGGAGTTGTCTCTATTTTCTCTTACTCTGTTGCGTATGTTTTCTATCTACCTTCTGATTAGGTAGTCTTTGTCAATACATGACAAAAAGGGGGAGACATAGTTGACCTGTTTGTTCTGTTTAGGGGGAGTTAACAGAGTTTTTGATGTATCTAACTTAGGGGAGAGTTAGTTTGCATATTTGTTGATTTATTGTTTTTCTGTCACACATGCGTTTATGCGTTTTGTTTAGTGTTTCAGGAAATATACAGGTTGATTCAATTGAGCTACTGTCTACACTTGCAACTGATGGATAGTAGTTAGGTTGAATTTGTTGTAATGGGCATTTTATTGTATTGGGTTGTTCTTGTATTTGAGCATTTCATTTTGTATAAAAGTTTTGTCACGAATTGCCAAAGGGGGAGTTTGTTAGGTTCTAAATGTTTAGAACAATTGGCAAATCGTGAACACAAACTTGTCTAGATATAGATCTTAGAGTCTATAGGTTTTATTAGACAATACTCAAGGTGATTTAAGTCAAGATTCAAGAACATACAAGCTGCAGGAAGAAGACTTCATATTCTGCCTGGTTCGATCGATCGAAGAACGAGCTCAATCAATCGAAAATCGTATCTGCAGAATTTTAAGTCGGCCCAAACAGCAGCTTAAGCCCATTAAGGATTAGGGTTTCAGATCTACTTCTCCCACTATATAAAGGAAACCCTAAGCCACGTTTTTGAGACTTTGGAGAGAGAGAAGAGAGTGCCTCTTTTGTATCTAGGGTTTTGTACCCAAACATCTCTAAGTCTTTGTTGCTCATATTGTGATTTGTGTGAATCTCTTGTGAGATCATTGAGGAGCTTTCCTTCACATAAACTTAGGGTTTTCAAGGTAAAGATTATTTCAATATCTTGATGATCAACTCGGTTGCTGCCATTGGAGCTTAAAGAATAACAAGCGTGGGTGCTTGTAGCTGAAGGAGTCCGTGGATTCGGAGCTTGCACGTGGTCGTGTCAGTAAGTTCTACTGGTGGGTAGCATTAGGAAGTCAAGCGGGGAGCTTGTAAGTCCTTTTGTATGAACTTCGATTCTTTCGCATAGTGGATTCAGGTTTACCTTGAGGATAGCTAGATCAAATCCTCTCCAGGTTTTTACCGTGTGGTTTCCTGGGTGATCATATCATTGTGTCTTTTATATTTCCGCTGCTTTATACTTTTGATATGATTGTATGTTTGTGATAACCTAGAATTGCATAAATTGACTAAGTTAATCACTTGGCTAATTAACTAGGTTAATCTGGTTGTTTTAAGGGGTCTAAAAAACTATCAGTGTGATAGTGATAATTGGGGGATGTAAAATAGGGCAAAGAAAAGTGCAGAGGAAACACCAAAATGGAAATCCCTTGGTTGAATTTAACGCCAACTATGACATTCACCAAACCACCTCCTCCAGCATTTCCCACTTTTATTTCTCAGAGACCTTTAAAATTTGAGTAGAGCTTGACTACTGAACACGCTAAAATAATATGAACATATGTCCATACCCTTAGAACTTAACCATCTATGTACCACCATATATAGCCACATCATTATGACAATATATAGTACTTGCCAAAGACAGGCCGAAAAGTGTTTGTACTTTTCATAATCAACACCAGTTACACCACTCGTCCTCTGAATTTGATTTATAAATTTGCATCTTTAATGATTCTCATTTTGAAGTCATTACTGAATTTCAACTTTGACTCCATATCTAATAAAGTACGGTATCTATATATGATAAAGCATCCACAGCAAAAATCCATATCTATTTAAGTAAAAGAATTTACTTTTTTATTTTTATTTTATGCAACTATTTTTTTTAAACACTCAGATTAGATAATTTAATTTTTATTACTCTCTCATATTATCTCTTTCTCTTTATTTGTATATATAAATAAAGAAGTATTATAAAAAATAAAATAAAAATTTGCATATGAATAATAACAGTATATATTTACATTGTTATTGTAACAACAATATAAATTTGATGTAGGTAATTTTTAAACTTAAATGTGTAAAATTAACATCTTATACTATTTTACACTAATGTGTGTGTGCTTTTATGTTTGTAGACAATTCTATATTTACAGTCTTGAGCTTTTATTGGTATGTGCAGGTTTTGAAGCATTGAGCATTTTTTCACTTGCTTTTGTTGTATAGAACCATTAAAATAGTTTCATTTGGGCCACAGAATAACCGGCCATTTTTAAGACACATACAACATCGCATTGAGCACACATACACATGATGCAAGTATATCATATTCAATACCTCCTAAGGAATAGCAAGAGTGGATTTGCAATATATGTTATTGCAAATAACATATATTCCATTTCCTATTATATGTTATTGTGCATTTGCAATACTTTCATTATGCCTTTTAGAAAAAATATATAGTATGGGTTATAATTATTACACACACAGTGTAACAGATTTTACCCACACATTATATCAAATATATCGTGAAAAATATATATTCCAAAGTCCACCACGCAAATGGCATAGATAAGGAATTTAAGAATATTTCTCCGCAATCTCTTGGAGACATGAGCACAGCTCCTTCGGTTTAGAAAACATGACCATGTGATCGGAACCAGTTATCACCTTCACTTCATCTGCTGGATTATTCTCGATCATCCACCTTTGAAAATCCTCCTTTATAATATTGTCTTGGTCACACACAATATAAACTCTACGAACAGACCCATATTTCTCCTTAGTGAGTTTTGATTCTTTTAACAATAATGCATCATCACCATAAAGACGAAAAGGTCTCACCAATGACATGGCAAGCGTCAAATCCTAGTTCAATTCATCAACAATCATTGTTAAAGTTTTCTCAA